>JANEHK010000052.1:3119107-3149017 GCA_025960845.1 Tachycineta bicolor | reverse complement strand
GCCGCGCAGGCCACGCTCCCCACACCCGCCCTCGGCCGCCCCCGGCCCACTCTCGGGGCCCCGCAAGCCTCGGCCAAGGATACTTGTTGCACGGCTCTCTGCGTGGTGGTATCCGGGGACTGGGACTCCTTCAGCAGCTGCAGGATCTGCTGGAGCCCCTGCTCGTCGGGCTTCCACTCGTACTCCATCTTGGCTGTCTGGAAAACAGCAGACAACAGGCGGTCGCGGTTGGCGGCGCGGCAGGGCCCGGGCGGGGGCGGGCGGAGATGAAGGAAGGCCGGGCCAGGGAAGGGGCGCGGCGGTGCCTACTCCGCTGCGTCTCTCGTGCCCCCACGCACCCCAGCAGCCGCCGGATAGACGCAGGACACCGACCTGCTCCCGCTGCTTCCGCGCCGAGCAGAGACTGAGTCACGACGAATTTGTGATCCGGAGCGAAGAGCCGCCTCGCGTCCTGCTGGGTCCTAGCGCCGGGCACGGCTCCGCCCGCCCGGGCCGCCTCGGGGCTGCCGGCGCCGCCGTCCGCCTTTCCCCGGTGCGTCCCACACTGCCGGGAGCCTGCGGGCGACAGAATGCGAGCACCTCAATCCTGAGGTTCTCCCGACGGGAAACGGGGAGCCCACGCCGCCCACCCGAGAACAGATAGAAACTTCCACAGCGAACGGGACAGGCGAGGGGCGAAGGGACGCCCCGGGCCCGGCCCAGCCCCCTGGGATAGCGCCCGGCAGTGAGTGCGGAGGCTCCCGCCTTCCCGCGGAAGCGAAGAGCGAGCGCGAATCCAGACTCCGGGTGGCAGGAACGTGGTACCTGCTGCGCTTCTGTGTCATTCGGCTGAGTGCTGAGCAGCTCTCAGAAGTTCCCAATTCCACGTGTAAAGAGGGAACAGGACGAAGTACGCAGGGAAGTAGGGGGAGGCCGGAGCGTGTAAACGCCAAAGAAACTGCTTTGAAGACCTACTGTATCTTAAACTTAGCCCAAAAATATATCACTGGAGATCTCAGGTTAAGATTGACAATTTAGATACGTATATACATATGTATATATGTAAAATATGCATTACACGTGTATGTATATATTTATTTTTACGTATTATACTAACAGAAGAAAGAATACATTTTGTTTAAAACTGGTCTAAAACCCGAAAATGAAAGCCAGTAATTCCCTGGGTTTTTTATAATCTCACTTTTAGTCACTGTGTTAGTAAGCACCTCACTTGACGTTAAAACTAGTTTCTGCTGCTTCTGCTGCAGTAAAGAACTCAACTAAAACATTACACATCTCAGCCATAAGAACAGTTCACAGGCACTGAGGATGGGCAACAATACTGATTCCTAAGGGTGCATCTCAGATAATTTGCTATATGCCTCTTTGTCCCACCTCCCCAGAACTGACTGCCCAGTCCAAGGTGCCTGTAAAGTGTCCTTACCTAACTTTTCTTCTGTTATTTTGGGATCCCACTCTTGAAGGAGACAAAATCAGTATTGCATCGTCTCCAAGAGAACAGCAAAAGAAGCCATCATAGGCAAAATGTAAAACAGGTAGTGTATTTATACTACATATGTGGATAATAAGTATAGTGAAAGACACTTTTTTATGAACCAGGAAAGAATGCACACTGGAGTATGAAGTAGAGAAAATACAGAGAAGTACACTGCATAGCATACAAGATAAAATCAACGGAGAGAAAAAAAACAGCTTATTAAAAACAACAGTGAACCCAGAAATGAGACCTATTAAGCTCTTCTATTTTAGAAACTGCTGTACTTATCACAGGACTTTTTGGGAGACTGCAAAAGCTGAGCACCTCTTGAGAATTTGAAGCATCTAAACAAGATGAAGTCAGCAAGGTAAGTACATAAAGACATACCACTACTTAGTAGGAAAAAATAGCCACAAGATTTATGTGAGATTTTTCTGATCAGGGTGAATTTCCACTCATTTCCCTCTAGTACAGGAACATTTCAAAAGAAAAGGATTTTGACCTAGACCATTGAAACTGATGTTCACGCCTCACACTGTATGGGCAGGAGACATCTTTCTGAGATGCATGCATAGCTGGAACAGATGAAAGCTGAAGTCCAACAAGTCAGGGAAGAGCTAATGTGGGCCTCATTCACCTAATTGTGCCTTAGCAGTAAGTTGTAGAAACTAGATTTTTCTTTGAGACTTCTGTCCCACATCTGTCAAATTTGTTTGACCTTGATTAGAGCTTCAAAAATTCACAAATTATTACACAAGGATTATATCTGTCTAATATTATTGGGAAACCAAGTGTGCTGAAGAAGAACAACATTAAAGATGGGAAACAAGGGAAGAGATCAGAAAGGAAGACTGAGAGACTAAACAGGAAAGAGTAGGTAGAGGAGCATGCCATAGATCCATAACTAAGAAGAATGCAGGTTTCTTTTCCAAGAATGTAACTAGAATTCAGTCCTGGTAAGAATTTCAACTTCTGCAGTGAAAGGGCAGAAAAATGCCTACAGATCAGAGCCTCTACAGAAAACCTCTAGTGGAGATGTCTAAGTGCTTTACACGATCATCCTCCAAGACAGGTAACAGCAATTTATGATTTATAATTTATTATATAAAAATTATATTGATAATTATGATTATCAAGATGAGAAGGTATTCTGCAAGATGAGGCTTCTCTTTCAGCTTCTATACATGAAACCTGAGGAGAAACTTATCTCTAGTCCTTCAAATTGTATAAGGAAGCAGAAGCAGTCAAAATAATTTGACTGAGACATGAAGAAAAACTTCAGGTTGAAAGCATTACAGGAAAAAAGAGAAAATTGGTTATTTCTGTATGCTTTGCCTTTTTTGTTTTTGACTACCTGTTTTTCCCTTGTATAGAATCTTCTTGTATAGAAAGAGAATCAGAATCAGGTTAAACATAGTACCCAAGCATGAATGCTACCCTTCAAAACTCAGCATGGTTCATTCCACTTATCAGCAAAATGCAGCAGAACGAAATTTGACACACTTCACCTATATATGTTAAGATTACAGAAGTTCTATGAGGCAGAAGCCTTGCACAAATGCTGAGGAATATTTGACTTCTCTGTTATCCGGCCTCAGATGTCATGCACTAGCCATAATCCACTGTTACCAAAATGTGCAATATTGAAAACAAACGAACAATTACAGGCCCAAACACTGACCTATTTCTTTAGGATATTTCTCTCTTTACAGGCCTTGCAATATTATACTTAAGTGTCCATAAAAAGCATGTAATTTTTTTTAATCTTCTGCTTTCTTGACCTCTCGCATTTCTCTCTCAGAATTTCCCATTAATTCAGGCTGAAATGACATATACCTAGCATAGAAGGAAACAAAAGAAATGGCTACAATTGCACTGCTGCTAGATGATTCAAAATCCCTGTTTTTTAGAGTAGTAGCTGTGAATGTACAAGACAGGCTTTGCTTCTTGCTTCTTCCCAAGGTGATTAACCCAACTTTTGTTCTGCAAAGTATTAACCCAACTTCTGTTCTGCATCACATTAAGTGCATTTGGTGCTAGGTCTTTTAATCCCTCCTGTTGCTTTTCATTATGCTATAAACAGATACTAACAGGAATTCAGATTAGAATGTGGTTTCTGATAAGCAACATGTATTACTTGGCAGCTGATACTCCAAACACATATAGACAGAACAAATAAGAGATTCACAATTGAATAACCACCCTATCCCTCCACAGTCTCACTGCACTTACAAAAGAAACAGGAGACTGGTGCAAATCCCTACCAACAATTAAACAGAAAAGAGATCTGCCCTGCTAGGAAGATGTCCCATCCCTCAAATGCCATAGACTCCAAGATGTACATTTGGAAACTACAACTTGCAACTCCAGTGGTTTTGAAACTAGTTTCAAATAATTATTCTCTAATAAAAATTAATTCTCAAAATAGTTCTTATTTCAGAACTGTTAGACAGTTTCAGCGTCACTTTACGCTTTAGAAAAATTTCCCCATTCTTTATTCCATTGGTAATAATGGATTTAAAAAAAAAAAAAAAAAAAAAAAAAAAAAAAAAAAAAAAAAAAAAGAGAGAGAGAGAGAGAGAGAATTCTAAATAGCAACCTTCTTGTCATAATATTGGTATTTAATAATGGTAGTCAATAATTCAAGTAACTGCTAAAATCCAGCCTTCTCAATTTCCACACAAACTGCTCATAGTGTTTCTCTGCATAAGATTGCATGCACAGAGTAAATAACAGATACTCCATAATAGCTTTCAGTGTAAACCCCTTTATGTCGAGCTAAGAGTGATGTAGATTAAGCAAAGCAGAAAAAAAGCTCTCATAACACAGAATAAATGTGTTTATGTGAAGGAGCTCATGCAGAATAGCTGCAGCTATACTACTTTGCAGTGCCTTTTGCCTGGAGACATGCCCTAAGCTTTCACTTCAAGAAGATACTGGTAGTCTTCACATCCAACATATCGAACGAGCATCCATTCTAAAACATTTGGTGCAGTCTGAGTTTAGCCATATGACACAAGATTAACATTTGTTACACAATTAATTTGAATATCTTATGAAGAAGACAGTTTGATCCTGTGAAGCATCAGAAAAGTTACTAAGGAGATGATATTAAGCCAGTTTGAAAGGATTTTGTGTTCCTGACTAAAACATCTATGAAATTAATTTTCTACTTTTCCAGAGCTGATTGGTCATGATATAAGGATTGTTTTAAACAGAAGCCCAAGCAAACTTTAGAAAAATATTTTTAAGATGGGGTCTTAAAATTACTTTGTATTTGTGTTGAGTTGTATAAAGGAGAGTAGGAGTCTGGAAGCTTACTGTTTTCTAATGCAACACTAACCAGTTCCACTACTGCAACTGTAATTCTGTTGAAGGTAGAACTTTGTGGTTCAGACTGGCACAAAGGGTATTAAGTTGCCAAATAGAGTGGAATCTCTTCCTCGTAACTAAGGTTTTAACTTCAATGTCACACTGGATAACCAAAAGGCCAAGAGGAAAACCACCTAGCAGCAGGTAACCCAAATTCAACATGATCAGTCATATAAGCCTTGGACTAAAGAAAAAGTTTTGTGGAATCTACCAAACTAAGAATGCACTTCATTGGTAAGGTTATGACTATTTAAAAAAAAATAACTTTTTTGCTATCTATAGACAGAATTTCTTCTACCTCTGAGGAGCAATTTGACAACAACATATGGGCTTTCAGGTAATACAACTTCAGATTTGTGCACTGTTACCTGACCTTTGTTTCCCACTATTATTCATTCTCTCTGGTCAGTACTCCTAGAAGCAGAATAAGAAGCTAAAGAAACTGAGAGAAATGTTACATTTCTACCCTCCTGGGATAATTCTAGCTAGAATTTGTTTTGTCTTGTGTCTGAAGCTAGAAATTGTCTATGTGTACAAATGTTCCCATAGTACAACACCTTGTAATGAAGGTGAACTCAAACTTCCTGGAACACTGGCACTTCAATATTCAAGGCAAATAAATCTGTAATGTGATTTGCTGTCTGTGGAACACCATCAATTTGATGATAGACTTTTTCTGAGGGTATCTACTGTTACAATCACATATCTGCTCATGAAATCTGTTACACTGTTGCCTGTGTGAAAGGGAGAGCTGTTCTGGCTCATTATTGTTGCAGTCACCACCCATGATTTCACGGCTTCCTTTCTCAAAGGCGAGAATTATGTCTTTTTGTAGATAATGTCTGTAAAAGCCTGCACAGTGGAATCCCACTGAACAGATGAAATAATACTCAGGATAAACTGACAGCCTGTAATTCCACTCTGATGACAGAAGTACATTCCCTCTTTATTTAATTAACACCTCTGCTTCTCATGCATCAAATGGGCATAGAGGAAAGGGCACATTAATATGATATATGAAGGTACAAAACTATCACACCATTGCAGATAAAATGGATGACAGGCCTCAGCATGCACTAATATTTCTTGTTTTGTAGAACAAATAAGACTTAATTCAAATTAGGATAACAAACACCAACATATAGCAGAGGATTATGTACAGGTCAGAACTGAAACCCAAATCACTTGCTGTTCATGGGTTAAATTAGACACATAACATTTTCAGCTGCAGGGACAAAAACCTGTCCAGCTTTCATCAACTATCATCACAAGAATTTTGATTTTGAATTCTACTTTGACAGAATGGATCACCATTCTTATAATTCAGGAAATGTCCAGCTGAATGAAGTGGCAGTGCAAAACTGCAAAGATCTCTAGATTCAAAATACCTTTGATGAACTAATCTAGCCAAGGACGCACCATCTCTTCAAATGTACCAGCATGAGAGGACAAGAGGAAATGACCTTAAGGCGAGATTCTGACACCAGAAAAAAATTTTCACTGTTAGGGTGGTCAAGCACTGTAACAGGTTGCCCAAGGAGGTGATGGATTCACCATCCCTGGAGGTGATCAACAAGCGTCTGGATCTGGCACTGTGTGGTGCAGTTTAGTGGTTTAGGGGTGACAGTGATAGTCACTGGATGGATGGTTGGACTGGACAATCTTCTAGGGCCTTTTCAATCTTGACGATTCTACTATTCTGTGATCATTTCATTTCCACAGCCAGAAATACCAAGTGGAAAAATACTGTGTGGCTAATGATTTGCCCCACTGTAATCACACATGTTGGCAGTACATGCTTTTAATGCTGGCAGTGAGAAAACAATCTAAAACTCAATGGAGAGCTGTTTGAGAAAAACATCACCTCCTGAATTTATGACAGAAAATACCAGATCAATCAGCTAAAATCTTGAAAGGTAAAGGGAGTTGGGTGTAAAAAGGATGAAAGGCACCATTCTTGAAAATCCAGTCTTATTTAAATCTCTACTGTCAAATTTCATGTCTGAAATCCAGCATGCACTTTTTGCCTACTTAAAATTCTTTTAAGCATGATTAGTATCAAGTGCATATGAACCTTATTCTACTCCCTACTTTAGAGTATACAGTAAGATTTCTTTCTCTGAGCTGTATGAGGCAAAGCAACTGATATCTGCTGGAGGATTTTTGCTGAACTTCAATCTTTCTAATTGGTAATTCAGGCTTCCCCAAGATGCTGCTAAAAATCAAAATGATACACAGATTTTGAACCCATTCCTTGTGATAGATCAGAATGCAGACTTTTGAAAATGTCTGAGGAAAGTAGCAGATATAATTTAGAAATTAAGTTACATCTGAAAAAAACCATATACATGGATGGGTATAAGGCTGTGAAAAATGAGATGCAGTCCCTGAAATTCTAAGAAGTATTTACTTTACTTCACTTATACATTCATTCTTATCAACTAACAGAGATTAATAAAAATAAAGATGCTAACACATTCATGATTCCTGTTTCGACTTATTGCATGGTTGAGAAGGTGGTCCTAGCCCCTGCAAATCTTGGAAGGAAAGTCATACAATGAGAGAGTCCATGGTGCCTCTACCTCTCACAATGGCTCAGCCAAGACAGACAGGGCCTTTGTGTGAGCCCTGGTGGTATAGGCACAGACACATGATAAACATCTCTTGATCTTCTTTTACAATAATGTTTGCAGCCAAAATCATCCCTGCTACTAAAACCAGAAAATGTAAAGGAGATTACACCTCATCATGGGATACTGCCAAATTTGGGGAAGTCCTTGGCCCTGGAAAGAATGCATTGTTTATTTAACAGTAAGTTATTCACCATTATGTAAAAAAAAAACCCAAAAACTTAATCTAAGTAAGCAGTGATCTGTCTTTAAGCTAACTTTTAAAAAAATCTGCACAAAAATACATCATAGTTCTCCAACTGTTGTCAATATGTAGGTGCTTTTAAACCAACCAAGTTTAGTTCAATATATATATAAAGTACTGATACATCCCTCATGAAACAGTTCGCCAATTTAAAACCATTTTGTACAACACTACCTTAACAATCATAAACAATAATAATACCTTAGAGGGCAAAACCTAGGAATCTCATTAAATAAGAAGGAGAACTTGTAAAGGAGCTGAAGACCTTTTGCTAGTAGAAAGAAGTAACTAATACAAGTCAAATGGCATTTTTATTTGTAAATATCTTTTGATGCATAAATGAGGTAAAAAATATTTATTGTGGAGAAGAAAAGCTAAATTAAAATCAAATACAAAAATTTAAATATTTTGACCTTCCAATTTAAATTATTAAAATTAGTTATTTTACACTGTTTTAATCATACCACTGTATTTTCATAGTATGCACCCACTGTAAAGAAAACAACTATAAAGAAAACTCAAAATACTGAGAAGTCTCCTCTGTAAAGCCCATCAGGCAAAATTAGGAATTCATTACAGGGTTTAAGGCAAAAAGCCTTAAGAACTGATTAATCAGGTTTTATTCCTACTACTTGGCAAAATACCTTGCATCCCAGGATACAGAGAATTCATAAGTACACACCTACTTTCCTCCCAGCCTTTTTCTGAACACTCTATGAGTTTTAAAACTTTTACACACAGAACATGCACTAAGACATGCACTCGTCAGTGACACTACCGCTGTCTGATCCATCATTGGTGACAACACATCACTGGTGCTTTGGTGATATTTGCAATACTGACAGCAACAGTGCTGGCTAAACCATCATCACTGGTCATTGTAATAGAATGTTAGAGTATTTTTCCTTGCATAGCTGATGTATTTCCTTACTGCAGTGAGTGGCTTCTCTAAGATCCTTAAGATGCTGTTGCCTCAAGGAAATGGCAGTATTTCAGTTTCTACTAGTCCCTGTGTGTCTCCAGTGGGCAGTTATCTGCCTTGCATAGGGATTGATGGGTGGAGTCATACATGAGCTGGCAGGTACACAAGTGGAAGATCTACAAACCTTCAGAGAGAAACTGGAATTCAGTCTTATCCAGTAAGCCTGAGTACAGGGTGCTCTCTAATCTCTAACATCAGATAAATATTCCGAAATTACATCCTCATGGAAAAGAGTGAGGAAATAATTGCTGATCTGGAATGGAGCTCCTTCAAAAAGACAATGTGTTCATCAGTGAGAACACTCAACTGCTCCAACCATACACATAAACAAACTTTTAAAGTAAATAAGCAAATAGGACTTATTGATCTTAATGAGAATGCTAAAGAATAAATGCACATTCCTTTTCAAACCTCAGATGAACAAGGGAGTAAAACCCAATGATGGATAAAGGCAAAAGTACTGCCACCCCCAAACTGTTCCTGCATCTATATACTATTGAATTTCTAGACAAGGCAGACGTATTCAGCTGTGAGGGTTCAATAACTCTGAGGGTGTCCAGCACCTCGTAGAAAATGGCTTAAATAACTTTGCAAGATGGTATGGTTGAGTGTCTTGAAAAGGCAAAGAAGTTCTAATAAAATAAGTAAAGAATACAAAAGCAAAAGAACAAAGCCAAACACGGTGTAAGGGACAGGTCCCACACACCTGCTACAATACCCCGAGAATGTGCTGAGAAGAGTCGTGCTTTCCCTTACGTATTAACGATTTGGGTGGGCTTTTTTGCATTAGAGAATGCATTAGCCCATTAGAGAATAGCTACCTTTCTGAGGAACAGGTAAAGAGACCTATCAATGTTTTTGTCTTGGTACTGAGCCAATTACTGCCAGGAGAGCAAAGAAGTTTCTGGGTTTTTTATCTTATTATAACAACAAGGGGTGAGTCTTAAACCTTTCTCTGTATGGAAACACCTGCTCGGGTGTGGGGAGCATTTCTACAGTACACACAGTGGAATTTGCAGACACATCAAAACCAATGTTTTTGCCTTCTCTGAATATCAGTATTTTCAGATAGTAAGTAATTATATGAGATGAATGCGTGGTTGTTTAATATAACAGTTATGATTCAAGAGCTGCAAGATTAATTTGGCAGAAATTTTGTGAGACAACCACAAAAGAACAGAGAAATGTCTTGTCTTACTAAAGACGGATTATTAATACAAATTAAAACAGTATTAAAAATTCCTAAAGAAAATTTCCAGTTTTCATCTGACCAAAGCAATAAAACTAACTGGATATTGTGGCAAGGAAAGGAGTGAAGGCTATTCCAATTAATAGATACACAGTAAATATTTAATAGAAATGGCCAGCGGAAGAATGCATCAACTTTTTCAGTTTAAGCATATTCAGTCATATTCTAAATACTTTCAGATATGACATCCAAAGATGACATTTTAGAGGGATCTCAGTCTCCCAATTAAACAAAATATTCAAGTTGCTATAGCTTGAAGCCAACAGACATTATAGAAGAAAACCTAAAGAGTTCTTCTACACAGATCTTCATGTCCCTTTCCAGAAATGAATGTTCAGAGATAACTGGCTGATTACAGGTAGAGCGTGGACTTAGACTGTCTAGTTAAAAAAAGGCATAAATACAGGAAGTGATTTAAAAATGAAAGTATAACAGTTTAATTCTTACTGTATCTTACTGTATTCGCTCTCTCTCTCTTTTTTTTTTTTTTTTTAAGTATCCTCACAATTGTAGCTGTGAGATCAATTTTGAAGCAATGTCAAAAAGTTCCAGTGTAAAGGAAATTGCAAGCAAGCCTGAATGCAAACAATTCACCTTACCTAAAGCTCCTCTGCTGAAGTGCCTACGTTGTTGTTTCTGCACAGATGGAGATTGTCATTGTACAAATGAATGATCCCATAAAATTCCTTGGGCAGTTTAATGCAGCCTTAGTCAACTTGCTACTGGGCCCCTTAGCAATTCTTTTACCTTTCTGGTTAAAATGCAGCATTTCATGAAAGAAGAAACATTAGAAACCAAAAATTAAATTAAAAGTACATTATGCATTCAGGTTAGAAAAGTGACATAGACTTAAAGAATCTGAACATACAAAAATATAATTAGATGAGGAATTTAATTGTAATTCTTACTTAAGTTGTAAGTTTTTAATATTTTAGTCATTTAAATACTTATATGTTGGTTTGTGAAGGATTATCAGAATGTATTTGAATCAGACACTAGTTGCTGTGATCAGTTCCTTAGTCTAAATGATACATATGTAAATCAATTCCCTTAAAATGCTATTAACAAAATAACCAAACAAAACAAAAAAAAAATCAAGATTTTAAAGGTTTGGGTTTCTTTCTCTCTTGCTTAAAATACAAGAAATTTATTTAGAGGAGAAACTCTAATTTAAAATAACTCAATCTGCCTTGAACACACAGGTCATTTAATAAATTGAAGGCTACTTAAATACATTTTTAATAAAAAACAGTTGCAAATCACTTCACCAACTCACTAAATAAACTTGCTGGCATTCTACATATCTTTGTCTCTAGATATGCAAACAGTACATAAAACATTAAGCTACAAAGAGTTTAAACTACAATCACAGGCTCAACTTTCTATAGCCAAGAGAATAATTTAACATGTCTCCTCTATATAACAGTTCTTATATATTATCATAATGCAGAATATGGGCTTTTTTTCCCTGCTAGTGATTTTATGATCTTCCCTTTGAGGATCAATTTATTCACCTCACCATGTTTTCTCATAGGATGCCCTTTAAAACATGTAATGCAAAAAGCATTCCAAGAGACCTCTGCCCTTTCTCACATTTTATGTGGAAATTCCCCTCTAGGTGAAATGTTCACAGAGGTCTTAAGTCTCTCTCGTACTTCTTATTCTCGCTGTATTTGTCTACTGGAAAATATTTATATTCTGTTTTGTAGTTCAGTTGTAAGCCATATGCAGAAAAGGCTGTTTTCTTACACACCTAACATGTTAGAGCCTCATATGCAGAGCTTCTGGGTGCTACCATAAATGAAAATTAAATATAAATTTATATATTAAATAAATAAATTTAATTCCCTCCCCCCCCATAGACAACCCACCCCTCCACCCCACTATCTTCTTCATAACTTGGCAGCCAAGTTTTTTTAACTTCTTCCAAATTATCTTCAATAACAAAACTGACTTTGACAATGTACTGAATGTCTTATATACATGGTGTCTTATATACAAATAAAAACACTTTTATAAAACTTGGTCTTGCCTGATGGTTTAACACTGAGAGTCTTAAAGCTGTTCAGCTGTTCAGTTTGGATAAGACCAATATTGATTTTTAATATTTTTTCAGGATTACAAAATCAAACATAAATCTAACTGAGGAAATGAGAGGTCAGTTTCAAACACATTCATAACTAATGTAGCATAATCTTAAGGGATATTTGTAGAATCTTATTTAACTCTTATTGAAAATCTAAACGGGACAGCTGAACTTCACTCAGGTAAAAATTTGTTTGCCTTCTTTCAGACCTACCTATAAGAGGGCTGAAGTGATTAATCTACATACCATTGTTGCAATGGAGTGATGAATTTTATCATCTTACATTGATATCATCTTCTGGATTAAGGATTAAATTGCAATGAAAATATTACACTATATCTTACCACTCTGAACTTCAGGTACCTCTTTTTTAGCTTTTTAAGAAGACACTAGAAGAGATGTTGCAGAGCTCAGAACCACGTACTACAGCACCTTTTCTATAACTCCTTCTGACATGTAATATTTTATCAGAGATACCAAATTCTCAAATTAATTTTTAATGTATCACCTTATTTATCACTTCATCACACTTCATTCTAACACCTAAGATTTCTGCTATTATCTCTGATAAAACAAGAGCAAGAAGAAAATGTGAAGAAAAATATAAATATTATTTTCTATTATTCTTCCTATCTGTAAAATTTTAGAACCAAATATATAGAAATATCACGTTTTATTTGTGAAAATAGCAAGTCAGATTACGAATAATTCACAGGCCAATATTTAAAATTTCCACCACAGATTAGGTCCAGTTTGTATGCCCTCACACAATTCAGGAGAGTTATTTGTTTCCACGGGTATACTCTTTCTCCTAACTCCAAGAAATAAGTGTGACAGAGAAATTGTCCTTATGTTCACTTAAATCAGATTTATTACCTAAAGCAAGACCTACAAAGACATCATCAAAAGACAGCCTCTGCTACCTCATTTACCTTAAAAAGAGAGAGAGAGAGAGAGAGAGAGAAGAGAGAGAGACTGCCATCCCAATGGAAGTAGAATTATCCAAGCCTCACTATGATCCATCAGCCCTGTTACCTAAAGCAAAAGAAACAAAGCAAGGACAGTATTATCAATGTCTGCTGATTCTCAATCTCATGTGCTGATACAAAAATTCATATTCTTAACTATTAAAAATATTAAAAAAATTTTAAAATATTTAAAAATGCAGCTTCATATAGTTTATTAATTTTCTCATATCTAAAATAAATATTTCATCTTTAAAACATTGCACAACAATTACTAAAAATAGAAACAACAAACAAAACAATCCACCCAGCAGCTGAACTCTGTGGTGGTTATATGCAAGATTCACCTAGAATTCCCTTTTCAGCATGATCTTTTCCACCCCACATCTGAAAAGAACTGGAAGTAGCAACCAAAACAAAGCATATCTTGAAATGCACAATGCAAATAGGGGATGCTTTGAATACTGCCAACTGAGATGTATTTGATCTCTGTTTGCTATTTTGATCCTGTATAATCACCAAGAAATTAAGAGAACCACTGGAATGGACAATCTTTAACTTAAAATAGGATTCCTTGCTAAACTGAAAAATATACTATAGTCACAGACTGTAAAATATATTTCAAGTACTCATTGGCCCAGAAAACCAACAGAGTTATCTCCTGGGGGAAGAGGGGATTCTCCAGAAGCAAAGATTTGTGAAGGTAACACTGTGTTACTCAGATTTTGGTGGAGAAACAGAGGAAGGCTGTACAAAGTCTTCTACAGATACATGGAAGATTTTGGAAGGAAGGTGTCTGAAGTAATTTGTCAATGTAATCAAATGACCAAATAAATTCTTACCTACAAAAGGTTAAAAGTTCTTAAGACAGGAAGATATCTGAACATATGATATACAAAACCACATATATTTGCATTTAGGGCATACATGCTCTCTCTGTTAGAGAGACTAATGAAACAACATTAAGTTTTTTTAAACCAACCATTTCCTGTCATCAGTTGACCTACTTCCATCCCTTTTCCAAAGGGCTCCAAAAACACCTCTGCTCCAGTCACCAATCCGGTGTCTATTTTCTCACACACAAGCAAAGAATGTAATTATGTGAGTCTTGTGTTCTTGTTAATTTGATTCCCATTTGTTCAAAAGCTCCCATTCAAAGCTCATCTTGCCTGGATTTAACTACTTTTCATGGGCCAGATTCAACAACTGAAGTTTCTGCCTCTTATGTGAAATTCATCTATTTGCACTCCTGATTTCCAAAGACATGGCTTGGGGCCTGCCTGCACAAGAAAGAATAATTTATTTTAATTTAAGCTTGGGGTTTTTTTCCCTGATGAACTGGCTCAAGCAAAACTGATGTAAAACAGACTGAAATATCTGTTTGGATTTTTGCACTGATTTAGCTTATCTGGTAGAGAAAGCAGACATGTGCTTTTTAGTCTCTGAAGAAAATACTCTTGCCTTGCCATGCGTGTCTGCTACTGATTTTTCTTTTGTGTCCATAAAAGGGGTGGCCAAAGTGTAGTGCAAGCACCACTTACGCCTGCTTCCATGCTACATTCAAAGCTTAACTGAGCCATAGCTTCTGGGTCTCACTGCTCCAATACAGACAGCACAGCAATGACCCCCTGGCATCCATAAAACCTCTGGGAAGAGTTAGGAACTACTGCAGCCACCACCATAACACAATGAACATAATGAATAGCTCTGCTGTCCCCATGCAGAGTTCACTTCTGGTTCAGGACAGAAAAAGAGGACCAAGACACAGTGAAGTAGGAAGAACAGGATTAAGGAGGTACATGCATGCAGGGGAAGCCAAGGTTCCATTTTTTTTTTCTGGAAGTGGAGGTTGATGACATGGGTATGTGGAAGAGAAATTATGCGACTGAAGCCTAAAATAAAGAATAAACTTTTATGGGTGCAAGAATGGGTAGGAAAGCTTAAATGTGAGCATTGGACTGTAATCCTAGCTGGAACGATAGGAACATGCAGTGGGGAAGGCTGGGAGAAGAGCCATAGATGAGGCTCTGTTTCAGCATGGTAGGAAAAGCATGTGACCCTGGATGCCAGAAGTGAGTGATGATGATCATATGCCTACTAAGTCTGGGAAATTCTGGTCTGTTCTACCATACCATCACTTCTGCAGGTGTGTTCTTTTTGAATTCTTGGTCTGTTCTACCATACCATCACTTCTGCAGGCGTGTTCTTTTTGAATTCTAAGACACAAGTTCTGCATCTTTATATCACCCCCACTATCTATTTTCTATTCTCTGCCAAAAACATTTTGTCTTGCCTTTCCTTCTTTCATATATAACAGTGGTGTAATATTTAAACTAACGTACTTAGTGGCATGGTGACTGTAAGCAGCACGCTTTCAGTGTTTAAGGGTATCTCACAATGACTCGTAGAAAATGCTCTACAAAATTAAATTACTTGATAGAATAATTTAAGAGTAATTTTCTGTTGTATAGTCAAGTTTAAAAACAAAACATTTTCTTTAAACATAAATTTTATTTGATTTTATGCCTTGAGCTTTGACTCACATAGACAAGGACACGTACACTGGATGCAGACATATACACACACTCAAAATTTCAAATGCATTCAGCACATAGGAAATGAACAAACAATTGTTTTTAAATTGTTTAAATTTTACTCTGGAGCCTGGTTTGGAAAAGAAAACCTCCTAAAGGCTAAAAGTGACATTTGGAGTAACATTTCATAATGTTACTATAAAATGCCATATTCAAAGGCATTCATGTATGCATGCATAAATATGCAGTTTTATCATGTACGTGACAGGCCACATACATAAACCAAACAGTGGATCTACACAATTATATCTTTCAATGAGAAATTTAAATTAATTTTAGTATTAATTGTGTAATATAGCTGTATTAGTATCTTTCTGTATATGAATATGTTATTTATATATGTACAGTACATGCAATAAAAACATGGTATAGTATATATTTAAAATCTATCAGTGTATGTAGAAAACCCACGTCAACTATCCAAATCAATACTATAAAACAGTGAGGGGAGAGCAGTGAATGCAGTGATTGAAACACACTACTGTTATATGTACTTAAATGATTACAAATTAATGGGTAAAGTTAATTTCTGTGGTCAAAATTGATCACAACTACAACATATTAAGGCATGAAAGACTGGACAAGCAGTCCTACCCTTTCAAAAACAAAGCAAAGAAAAAATCCTCCCTATTTCCTGTTACTGGCACAACTAACTTGATAATAATGCATTGATCACTGCACACCAAGTTCACAAACCTGTTGTAAATTTTTTTAAGACAAAAACCTGTTTTATGATGCTGATAACAGTGGGTTCATTTACATCTTTATTATTAAGATATTTCAAAGATAAAAATGTCAGTCTCTATTTCAGCCCCGATCTTTAACTGGAAAGCTTCTGAACATCAACTTTGATGGAAGAGGATCGTACTTGGCCTTCCACCACCCTCCTTTGTAGCCACAGCATCTTGGTGTGCCTGAAATGTGAACAGGATATATTCTGCCACAGCTCTGCCAGTCTGCTGAACAGTTCTGTGCCTACCTATCACCTGACCATAAAAGGTAGCTCCATCCCTGAAGCTAAGCACCCATACTTGCTTTATTGAACACCCACATACAAGGACTCCTAAACTGGATTCTAAATAAATATAACAGAAAACTATGTCAGAAACTCAGTAAAAGCCTACATTCATAAAGCCATTATTATGTTGTTTTAACCTCCCTGTCACAAGGCATAGCTCAATTCAGCAGCTGCGCTTGCACCTGTATTAGTCAATGAAATGTGTCATTGACTGTATCCAACAGTAATCATGGTCCTTAGTCAATATTCATTCTAACCAGAGCTCTCCTCCTTTAACACAGTGAATAAACTGCTTTTGTAACCCTGTTTTTGCAGCATCATAACTATTCTTTTGTCTCATCCTGCTTTGAGCATAAGCTAGCTAAATCTTGAAAAATGCATTATAGAGTAATTTTGATCATACAGAAACTATTCTTCCCAACTGTAGGCACCTTTCCTCCATCCTCCCACATATCACGCAAAAATAACTACAGTTCACACAGCAGATGTAAAATGAAGATTTATGGGCTCAGTTTCCAGTTCTATCAAAGGCTCCTTTTAAGAGTTCAGGCAAATGACTATTTTTTTCTGTTCAATTACTCATTTACAGAAGGAACACAAGTCAACTTTTTGCTCCATGTGTGTTTTAAGGATTTAACCACACTTTTAAGGTATTCGAATGCCACATTAAGCACTACTTAGCTATGCAAGAGGACAAGCAAACAGGTTAAGAAGCTGTGGTGGCCTGAATATATTGCAGAACAATCCTCACCAGTAGGAGGATTTCTCAGGTCTTGAGCAGAAAGTCAAGTGAGAGGAATTACAACCTTCTCAGCAAGGAGATAAATATCTTACAGATTATTCAAGCCATTTATACCAACCCAGAAAAGCTTTCCTGTCCTTTGTACAGTCACCCCACAGAAGGTTCATAAGTCCCACTGTCAATTTCCACGGAGTATCTAAATTAACAACCTTCCCGTACAAACGAAAGTACTAGACAAACACGAGATTTCTCGCCTCTCTAATATCTCGGGGGGAAAAAAAAAATAAAAAATAAAACCCCACCAAGGCAAATCTGTCCAGCAGGGACCCCAGGCATGCCAGAAACCACGGTAGGAAATAGGGGCCACGTTCCTCTATCCTGAAGCGACTTTCACTTTCCGGCTCACTACAACGCTGCGGATACAGCGCCAGCCGTGACACCGGGAGGAGCCGGGGGGCGAGAGGGGGTATCTAGGGGGTCTGCCCGGGTCCTCAGGTTCCAGCCGCTGCCTGCCGCGTCTCTCCATCCATCCAGCCAGCCATCCACCCATCCCCGGCAGGAGCGAAGAGCCAGCCCACGGCCAGCACCCCTCCAACAGCGGGGCGGAGGCCGCTGACATCGGCCGGGGTGAAACACGCGGCGGCGGCGGCGACGACTACCGGGGATGGGACGTCCCAGCCCGCCCTTCGCAACCCGGACACGTACCCACACCATCCCAGAGCCCGGCGGCAGGGGAGTGGCGAGGGAGCGGCCCGACCTCTCCCTCCACAGCTCCGCGCGGCGCCGCTCACGGCCCCCGAAATGGCTGAACAAAGGGAAACTCGCTCGGCCGCCGCCGCCCCTCGATTGGCCGCGGGGCGGGGCCGGGGGCGGGGGCGCCGCTGCCCCGGTCACCCTGGCAACGGCGGGCGGGACGGAGGCGGCGGTGAAATGGCCGCCCGGGCCTGCCCGGCCTGGCGCGGCCTCGGCCGCGGCCCTCCCTGCACGAACGGGCTCCCCACAGGAATCCTTTCGCCCTGGGCCCCGCCAGGCTCCCCGCGCCGGCCTCCTCTCCCCACACCCCCTCACGCCCACACCCCCTCACGCCCACACACCTCCGGCTGCAGCCACTCTACAAGAGGTGTCTGACACACGTGCCAAAAACCACAGAAAATCGAAACTAGGGCTGAGGCTAGACAGCAAAGGTACAGCACCTCAGATTTCATTTAGGCAAGCAGTGCAAGTGCACACGCAGGGTCTTGCGAATGGATTGAGAGCAGCCCTGTGAAGAAGGATTTTGCGGGACTGGTGTATGTAAAGCAGGATGTGATCTGGAAAGGTGCATTTGCAGCCCAGAAAGACAATTGCACACTGGGCTGCATCAAAAAACATGAGGCCAGCAGGCTGAGGAAGGTGATTCTTCCCTCTGGCTTCTATCTATATCCAGCTTTGGAGCCCTTGCCACAGGAAAGGCATAGACCTCTTGTAACAGGTCCAGAGGAGAGTACTTCCAACCCAAACCATTCTATTCATTAATTCTATAATGTGTAGCCAGCTGTCATGGCAAGAAGACCACTGCACATTCGTTCATGGCTCTGGGCACCCCAACAAGTTACAGCAGCAATCTCAAATTGTGATGCAACCCCTTCTCCCTGATTGTAAGCACTAGCTACGTTTTTATTAAACAATTAAAGCTGAAAATTTTTACCCAATTTCTAAAGTTTATAGACCATTTAGAAAAGCACGTTCTTGAGGGAAAATCAATTGGTAACTTTGCTTGTGGTCCTGTTGTGTGTCTTCTGCTCTTGGAAATACATGGTCTTCTCTCAGTCCTCATTTAAACAATTCTATCAGTCAGCCTCTTTGGCATACTTATAACCCTTCCGCATGCCCACATACTACTGTGATTTCAACAACAACCAAAAGCTTTTGACAGAGTCTTCCACAAAAGGAGACTGCTCCCCCAGCAACTTGTCTAAGTCAGCACTCAAATGTTGTTGTGTGAGTTCAGCTACAGCATTGTGCCACACTACATTTCCTAACTGTTGTAGAGGAAAACTTGAAAACACAACTGGCCTGAACAACAGAATTTTATACTCATAATGCATTAATTGTCTATTATTCCAACACTTACCTCAATTTGTTTATTTTCATGGGATCTGTCTGGTAATCTTGCAATTACTAACACTTCAGTACTGTGTCTAGATCTCCTCATGCAGGAAGATCTGTGTAATGGTTTCGGCAGAAACACCAATTAAGTGTAGTGGTTTTGGTTCACCAATCTGAGTTTCCAGGCCAAGGCACCAATTAATGTAGTGGGTCTAACACTGGCCAAACACCACTAGAATTACTCCCTCATTTTTGTGACAGCTATAGCTGGTGAGAGGAATGACAGATTTGCCTTTACAAACAAGCAGTAGGTCTGCTGGTAGATAAAACTATCACTGAGAGATAAAAGAAACAATGGGAAGGATTCCACAGAATGATGAATGGAAAAGAAGGTATTTGCCTTTACAAACAAACTGTAGGTTTGCTGATAAATGAGACTGGATATTAAAAGAAGAAAGAAACAATGGGGAAAACTCATAAATTCCATAACAATTAAAATTTAAAAGGACGGTTATACATTAAAAGGAAATCTTAGGTATTAGGCACTCTGGGAAGTCTGTACCTCTCAAGTACCTCAGCCAATGGGGAAAGAGAGAGGGAAATGCAGCCAGGAAATTAGGATAAGAAGGAAGCTGTGTCTCCAAAAATTTGGGAGACCCCAGGGAAAATGCCCCATGGCCTCTCCCTTTATTCAAATAAAGAAAAAGGACTCCTCGGTCTCCTTGTTGGACATAAACCTGTGGTTGTGGATTAATTTTCTGTCCTAGGTTACAATGTAAGATGTGCCCAAAGTATGTATTCTATCACCGTCTACATGACCTGTTGAAGCTAGGTTGGGCAGTGTTTCCCTTGCCCCCTCCCTCCAGACTATCTTCTGTTAATGGGCCATCAATGCCCTGCTGCATGACTCATAGATAACTCCCTCCAGGAGCTACCTCCATTTAATGGGCAACTAAGGACCCATTGCAAGACTGATACAATGATATCAGCCCATTGCGAGATGCTCCACCCAGGGGGAGGAGCCAAGCATTCCCACCTGGATATAATCTGGGATGTGGGACAGCACAGGCAGCCTTACCCACTGGATTCCCAGAGGACAAGAGCTACCAGACCTTTCTGTGGGATCACTGCTTCAACAAGACCACTTCATCTGGACTGCTACCACCACCACAGGGTGTATTTTGACTCTGTCAGCGATCTTTTGTACTATTGCATTTATTTTATTTTACCTTTTTTTCCTCCTATTAAGTTGCTTTTTCTGACTTGGACTCTCTTGCTGGTTTGCTTTCAAGCCAGCACATTTTCGTAACACTGCCCTATAGCTGCACATATAATTTGGCCACGACAGGCAGTTTAGCTCCTTAGGGAATCGAGAAAAACAAGTCCCCAGGTATGAAGGTGATTGGCTGAATTCAAGCTCAAACAGGGGATCCCAGCCAATCCCGTTGAACCAAGGATGCACCAACGTCATTGGCCAGTGGGCTAGGAGGAGTTGAGACTCTTACCCAATCAGATGTTTTAGAGTGGGAAATTCAAAGCCCCTATGAAAAGGGGCGCCACACATTAAAATCCTGCTATTGCTGCATGAAATTTGGCATGTGTATTTTGCATTCCTGTCTCCACTATCAGCGACAATTTTCTGTTGTGAGATAAGGATTAGTAGGAGAGGAAAGCAGGCTCAAAACTTAAAAAAAGTATAAAGAAAATTTTATTAACAGAACTAAAAGAAAAAATAAATAAGAATAACCTTCAGAATAAACATTCAGAACACTCTCCCCCCAACTCTTCTTTCTTTTCCTACTGATGTAAAGAGACAAATTTGGTATTTTCAACCAATTTATCACTTTTATAATAATCTTTCTTCAGTCTACTTAGGGAGATGAGTCTCTCCTGCCACGCCATGGAGACTTTTCCACAAGAAACAGTTCTCCTGTGGTTTTAATTTACACAAATAGCAGCCGCTCAGAAATCTGCAATAGTGAAGTCCCTACCATAATTTGATAGTCTTCCCACAACTCCCACCATGGGTCATTTCAGCTCATTGGGGTACAGTTTTGAGGAAGGACTGTTCTAGTATAGAAACAGTTCTATACTGTTCTAGTACAGAAAAAAAAATATCTTATTTCTGGGAACAGAGATTTTCTTCTTCCGTCCCTGGGGCAAGGTTTCTCATCTCTGTCTGTTCAAGCTTCTCATTGGATCACAGCTACTTCAACATCTGCTTGTTTCAAAATGGGTGCCTCTGCTCATTGCTGAGGCTAGAATGCTACACTCCCCCAATGCATTCCATGAGTTACAGGGAAAAAATAAAAGTCTGATATAACAATTATATCCTCACCATAGCCTTACAAGAGAATTTCAGCCTAAGGCTAAGGCCTCTCTTCATTCTCCTCCTGTCTGGGATTTGACTGACCTTGATGTCTCCATGTTATTTTCTTTATGTGTCTTCACCCTTTCCTTTTTCTCTCACTCGAGAGGTTTGATGTCTGCAAGTTTCACTTGTGCACTGAAAAAGTTAATCTCTCGCCCAGGCCAGCGGATGGCCGTGTGATCTCTGCCAGGCAGCAGCCTCTCTGGCTGTGTGGCTGTTTCCTGGCCCTGCTGCGGTCAATTCCAGCCACGGGGCTGCTTTCTGTGTGGGGCCACAGGGCCTCCTCTCTTCTTAGCCGCACTGCTTTCTGCAGCTCACAGCTGGAATGAGGCCCAGCTCAGCTCCACCCAAAGCCCAGCAGATCCAGCCTGGCCTGCTGGCTGTGGCTGGAACTCGGCAGTGGCAGAATCTCAGCTGAGCCGCGCCATGGGCCGACCCGGCCGTGTGGTGGAGTGGGACCCGGCCCGGCCAGCACAGCAGGGCCCGGCCGGGCCAGCATCCAGTTACTTGTTCAAAGGCCAGGAGCCAGAGAGCTTTCCCTGGGCCTTGTTCATCTTTAAATGTGATTTCACAGAGGCTGTTCAGCTTTCTTAACTGGTTTCAAAGAGCGTCAATATTCAAAACTAGCCAGCTGATTGGTTTTGTCAGGTCCAAAGGAAGCTGTCAAGGTCCTTACAGGGACCTTAGCCATCACTTCCATAGCTGCTGGATTTTTTCCTTGACTAAGAACCAAGCTATGTTAAACCACGACAATCTGCTATGTGCATATTCAAAAGGCTTCTTCCCTCTATTGAAACTCCTGCCCACATAGTCAAATTAAATACTAGTTATTTTCCTTAAGTATTATTTTACTGTGTATTGTTCTGAGCAGATTGTAATATAATTATATGCTGAATTGTGATTTATACCTTAATACTTACACCTGCAATAATCTCTGTAAATTCGTTAATCTCAT
The DNA here is from genome assembly GCA_025960845.1 of Tachycineta bicolor. Lineage (NCBI taxonomy): Eukaryota > Metazoa > Chordata > Aves > Passeriformes > Hirundinidae > Tachycineta > Tachycineta bicolor. The sequence goes on along the minus strand of JANEHK010000052.1, from coordinate 3,126,244 downwards.
AATAAAATCTCTCCAGTAACAAGAAAGCAGGCATGAGCCGTATCTTCCAGTTCAGCCTTCCTGAGTACAGAACACATGTCCTATAGCTTACTTTACCTTTGCCAGCAATCTGCTGGCAAAGTCCCGTCCTGCTTTCCTCCTGAAAAATTCTGTGTGGGCATGGTCTGCTTGGATGCCCAATCCTCTACTATTCTCTTCCTGGTAGTTTTCAACCTGTTAGTCAGCTGCAGTCAAATCTGACATGTGGAGGTCTCTGAAAGATAATGAAGTTCAAGTCTTGAGATAAACAGGAGGGATCCAGGTTTAGGAGAAGGGCTGTGCTAATGAAGAAACGTTGGAACTGATCAAAGGAATGCATCATTTCTGCCTGTCTGATACCCTGCCAGTTTGTCTGTGCCAACATACTGGTTGGTCCAGCCCACACAAGTAATTTAAAATGAGAGCTGTAACACTGTTTCTGGCCCAGCTGTCTGCCCAAAGATGTGGGAGTGAGCTCATGGTAGCGGGGTTTATTTGTCATGGGAGGGGGAGCTACAAATACCCAAACTGTGGTGCTTGTCCTGGAACCTGATATAGATATCTTAAGCCAGTTCATAATACAAGAAAGCTACAAAAGCAGTATAGTCAGCTGCTCAAGTATTCCTCTAAAGGGGACAAAGAAGTGAGTGTGGCCACATTGCCATTGTACACTACAATCTCCAATTGCCAAATGCTTTTTTGATGGCATAATTAAAATTATACAGGCCCAGTGTGTCCTTCCACTGGCTAGAGATCAGGAGATGGAAGAAACAAAGACAAGATCTACTTTTGCCTGACTTTACCCAGATTTAAGATAAATACAGATTACTAGCTTCCTGACAACTTTCTGAAGATTACTTTGTTTAAATAAAATGAAATATTAGAAACAAGCCAATGCATTTTCAGTTAGGTAGATGCCATTGAAATGCACTTTCAGACCTGATGCACTGGTCTGCTGTACTTAAACAAGGCAAATAAAACTACAATCTATGTATCCATTTTACTCTAATGGTAGATGATGTTTAAATAGTTTTGCTTTTCACGCACACTTGATATCATCTGTGAAAGGCATCTTCCATACAAAGGAAGGTCTTTCCCAGTGGTCCATTTCAGCCATAGATTATGTTCTATCAAGAAAATGTGAAGGAAACAGGTTCTTGCAAAATTAGCATTATCTCCATGTTTGTATAAAGGCACTGAAGGCTTTTGGGATGGTGAGAATTAAACACAGCCTAGTCATGATAGCACAAAGGAAGCCAGAGCTAGCAGAGCTAATTTATCTGTTTTCTGAGTACAATAATTTCGGCTAAGAAAGCCAAAGGTCTGTGCTAAACAATTCCTAAATTTATTTGAAACCAGCTTAATCATGTCTACATTGTGCTGATGATGCATTACGTTATTTTTAATTTTTTTTTAAAAAAATTATTTTAAAGTCTGTGTGACTGAAGATTGTTTTTTAGGAGCAGACTTAGTTATTTTCACTATCATTCTTGTCATTTATTGGGTTTTAAGCACCTTATTTTTCTTGACAGGATCAAGCATGGCGATTCATCATCTAAAAACACGGTGGTACATCATCTGAAAGTACAAGGGCAGTTTTCTTAGTAATAAAGGAAGTTGTGCAGTTCCCATGAAAATTTGCCCTCCAGCTTAAAAAGAATGAGTTAGTTGAATTTTTGGGTTGTTGTACAGGGGAATCAGAAACAACCTGAGGTGTTCTACAGATGCTGGTAATGTATCCTGTAATTTTTAAAATTTGGTCTTCCATTTATAAGTAAGAGTAAAGATAGGATTGAATAAAACCTAGAAATTAATGTAAAGGTGTTTTGGTATTTGCATGAGTTTGCAATTTGGAAAGAAGCAGGTGGAAGAAGAATTATTCCCAACACATATCAGTGAAATAGCAATTTACATAGTCCTGGACCATGTTTCAATGCTCATATCACTGTTTTGTTGATCATCAAAGCCAAGAGGGTGAAATTAAGAGAGCAGGATTGTGGGCCTTACTCAGGTCAGAGATGGACATGAACTTGGCTCTGGACAGTATGTTTGAATTCAGTGTCACATTGAAGATCTAGAACATGTGAAAATTGACAAAGTGTCCACCAAGTTTTGTGGTAGTTTCTCCACATAGCCTTTGACAGCAGTTTTACCTGCAGTTTTACCTCTACTTAGATTGGAAAATAAAGCCAGCATTTGTTCTGCTATTTCTTGGTTGTCTTGCTCAATTAAATATACAATGGGACTCTGATGTCCAATTAATGAACTGTAGTACTGAAATTACTTAATATGTTTGCAGGTGAAGGCTGGGCATCTAATGTTGTAAAATGCGTGACTCTTCACAAAATATGATGAAAAGGCATGTTTGCATATTCTTCCCTGCATAGTGATGTTTCTTACCTTGTTAGGTCTGATAACAGAACGACTTCTTCTGGAAGCTTGATATTCTATCCCAAGATTAATTTGAAAAGAGTGTGGATTTTTTATATATATATATATTTTTTTTTTTTTTTTTTTCTCTCCCCAATTAGCCAACTAGTCTCCAGAGCTGCTGTACACTTTTTGTCCTTTAGTTTCTGACACTTTTCCCAAAGAATCCTGCGTTTGTGCTACAGCTGAAGTTCTGTGGAGACTTTGCAAAGGCCCTTTCTGAGAGCAAAATGAAGAAGTGCTGCCTCATGCTGCACCTCTGGTTTATGGCTGCAAGACTGTAGAGATAAAAAAAAAAAAAAACAAACCCAAAACTGTAGGGACATCTGTACTCTATAACAATGTGAATGTTGATAAATTGTGTCTCCAAGTCTTCTTTATAACCTGAGTGTGGGAGGGTGAGAGAAGGAGTGAGAGAATGAGAGAAAAAGGGAGGGAGGGAGGGAGGGAGGGAGGGAGGGAGGAAGGAAGGAAGGAAGGAAGGAAGGAAGGAAGGAAGGAAGGAAGGAAGGAAGGAAGGAAGGAAGATCTAAGTAGTAAATGAAATATATATATTCATGTACAGTTAATTACTATCATAAAATAAAGCAGGAGTTGTTCAGCAATATGCAGTTTATGTATTTTGGAATCATTATGTATGAAGAGAAAGTAAGATGATAATCTTGGCCAAGACCTTGTCACTAAATGTGAGAAATACATGATTAACCGGTGTTGCTAGTCAGAAAAAAATAACACAAGCTACTCAATTGATTTTGTAGGTGTAATTAATTAATTTAATAGACAAAATTTTTAATAGATTTTCAATTTGTGCAAATTTACAATCTTAACTATTTCCTGGTTTGCAAGAATCTGAAAATATCACTGCTATTTTGCCTTTTCAAACAGTATTCCTTTTTAGTCAAGTTCATGAGCTATCTCTATTCATACAGGTACTCACTGTTAAGAGAAATTACTTTTTTGTGTGTGTGTGTGTGTCATTTCTTGTAAGAATTTGATCCACTTTTTTTTAGCTAAAATATTCTTTCAAGAATATTCAATATTCAATAAAAATATTTTTCAACATACTGGCAAGATGGTGTTTCGTGTTAGCTGTTGAGATATTTTTCAACTTAGCTTCTATTTTGTATCTCTACAAAGGAATAAGCTGCTTTACTAAAGGTTTTGATTCACAATTGAAGATAAATTTAGCAATAGCAACTAAAGCTGTTATTGCCTGAAGCAATCTACACCATCCATTTCTCTGAGATTAGTCATAGCATGCCAAGTACATTTTAAGTGGAATTTAAAATATAAATGCTCTGGAATAAATGCCAAATGGTATTGATTATAATGTGTTTAAACTTTAAAACAAATTAAATATATACTATAAGCATATAGTTTCATTGGGCTGGCTGAAGGTCAGAAGGGTTAAAAGCTAGCATGTTAAATAAATGAATGGGAAAAATTTGTGAAGCAGACCATCAACACACAAATCAAGGTCAGTAGCAGCTGCAGACATTAAAAAAACCTGTTATCATCTGTCTAGCTACCATTTTTAACAGAAAATTCTTTATAAATATTTTCTGAAATCTTCATGTTGTTCTTGGTTGACCACTGAGGTTTTTTCAATGAAACACTGAAACCTGTTTGATTCACTTTTCATAAAGTTAGTTTGTCCATCTGGAAGCAGCAGGAATTCTGAGAATAAATCTTTGGGGGTATCTGAAGGAGCTGAATGAGCTGCATGAAGAATGTCATCTGTTGTCACTATGACTGCATTATTTTCCAACTCTGTTGCCATGAGCATAGAGTAGTAGAACCACCAGAAAGGATATAAGTGATTACTGGTCAAAGATTTGTTTTGTGGGGATAACAAAATTTACAAAGTGGTGTATAGACACAGGCATAATCCCCTTGCTTTTATCTTTAATGGGAGTGGAAGCAACAGCAGTAAAAGAGTGCTGAAAGCACATTTTCCTCTTTTCAGGGACAGTGCCAGTGACAGCATTAACCAACGGTGAAGGTCTGTATGTGAGTTATCTCCAAGATAGTTTTCCTGGAGGAGATTGAAAGAAAATATTATGAGAGGCTAGAGATTGGCTAACTTGAGAAAGATGAAAAAATGTATAGAAAATAACTAGTGTTAATTAGTGAATATGTTAGGTAGGTAGCTGAGATTTGTGCGCACCGAAGCTGGGAATAACAAGGACTCAGAGAAAAAGAAGAGAAGTATTGCCACATCTCTCATTTCCTTCTACTTTACCTAGATCTTTCTTATGAAAAAAGCATTCTATAACTTGTTACTCCTTGATTACCATTTTTTTTTTTAAATTTTTAAAACATAACCCTAAAAGGAACTTGATTTTAACTGACTTCAACAACAAGACTATTAATATTCAGTGATTTTATTTGTTTGTTTGGGTACAATCAAGTTTTAGGGTAGGATTTTCTCATGTCTTCAGTTACTTGCTTGTGATGATTCAAATGTTACATTCAGAGTTATGATGCCTGACAACTGCTAATTCAGAAATATTTAAATTACCGACCTTTGAAATTCCATGTCAGTTTAATGGAAAACTGTATAGGAAATGGAGATCTTCCATGAGACTCTGAGGTTATTTTACTGCCCATTTCTATCATTATTCAAGATAATGTCTGTGGTAACAACAGGAACCAAAAATTACTATGCTTCACTTAAGTTTAGTTGAAGGTCCCCCTGCTCATTGCAGGAGGGTTGGACATGATGACTTTTAAATCTCCCTTCCAATCCAAACCATTCCATGATTCTGTAATTCTCTGAAAGCACCACTTTCCAAATGATGAAACATGGAGTGTACTTGGTGAAGATATTTTGGCCTGGAGAAGCAGCCTGGGTGTTGTTGCATTGTGCTCCTTGAACAGGTGTGCTAGGAAGCCAGGGCAGACCTGCCTGCAGTGCTGAAGCAGGATCCTTCCTGCCTGTTATGCCTTAAGCTTTAGCTTTCGTATTTTCAGATTCTGTGCTGCTTAGGGATGTAGTTCTGAGCCTCATATTAAATGCTGGTAAGCTCTCTTCACAGAGTAGGCAGACAAAAAAAAAATCCTTTTACTGCTGAAGACCAAGGACAACTTTCAGACCAAAAGCACAAACAATGGTGGGTGGAAAGGAGGAACAAGAAGGATGGGACCTCACAGCCTGAAGCTTTAATTGGACAATTAAACCCCAATATGCAAATGAACCAAAACTTATAAAAATGTAAGACCCCCTGACTGGTCATCCATTTTGTGACCATTCTTAGTCCACCTTGAGTGTAGCCCTGGTCAGGCTCTTGTCCTGCTCAAGGTGTATCCTGGAGGCCTTTCAATAATTCTCCATCTACTTTATTCTCCATCTCTGTCCAGTCTGTTTCAGGTCAGCCTTCCTAAGGCATCACCTGCCTGGTCAGCCTGGCTGAGTGATTGTTCTCCTAGCACCAGCAGTACAGCTGACAGGGAAAAGGAGATGTAGTGACAGGAATGGGATGCTGAATGAACATTTTGGAAAACCACTAATTTTTTGAAGAGAGTCTTTGGCTAAAAAAATTTTGAGAAAGAGTGGCCTAGAAATTGCAGAGGTTATTGGTTTATGTAATAACTAGAATTCCCATGCACAGTGTACTCTCTTTAGTGTCTAGAGTGAATACCAAATACTTTAAAAAATTATCAGGGGCACTTTCAAGGTTCTGGATGCAAGAGATACCCAAGGACACACCTGTATGTGCTCCTAAACATTCTGATAAAAAAAATGCATAATTGCAGTATTTTTTCTTAAATAAATATTATTTTTATTTCTTTCTTAGAACTCTGCTTAATGAATCCTTATTTCATGAATGAAAAAAATCCAAACCATAAAATTACATCTGTAGACAGGTCAGCTAGATTTGTACCAGGCTTTACACAACTGTCATTTGTGTGTCCTCTTATACATTACGCTGCATTAAGAAGAAATACAGTTACTAAAGCATTAGGATGCATGGTCCCAAATACCTAGCCATGATGACATAAAAATAGAGAAATCAGTTGTTTGCATTCCACCATGCCATTTTTGTAAATAACTTTGTACTGAAAGCAAAAATTATGACACAAGTGTAACTTTCAAGAAGTATGAGAACTGTATTATCTAACATCTCAGTATTAGAAAAAAACTTAGGCTGCTTTTTTCTTGTTTAAATTCTTGGGAGTTTTTTTTGTTATGCTTACAAATATAAAGAAGGAATTATATGTGTTTCACAAATGCAATTTCAAATATATTACAGCATTGAAGCCATGGTTGGGTCTAGATAGTCAGGAAAGTTGTATAGTAAATATAAAATTATGACATATTCCCTAAATAATTCTGACTTCATCGAAGACATTGGCAGCATTCCCACATTTTATGAGGATTTCACTCAGTGCCCAGTGTAGACCAAAAGGCCAAAGAACTTAATTTATCAAGGAAACCAAGATTTTAAACATGGTAATAACCACCTAGATAGAATCATGAGGTCAAATATTTACTAAAATGCTTATGTTTAGGTCAGAAAAATAACTCTGTGTTATCACTGTACTGCTGTGGCAACCTCCTTTGATAGGTCTAATAGCATCTCTTCAGCAAGACACAATCAGGGTAATTTAAAAAGCATCAGTCTCTTTTCTTCCCAGTATGACTGCTGAAACAGGGAATTCACATCTGATTAAAAAAAAAAAAAAAAA
>JANEHK010000052.1:3081868-3119007 GCA_025960845.1 Tachycineta bicolor | reverse complement strand
ATGGGGGGTGTGTGGGGATGGGGGGGTGTGTGTAAATCTCACTTTCTCTAAGCACCCAAAAGAAAGAATGAGTAATTTGACTTAAGTTTATTTGAATATTGGAAATTTGTCAAAGGATAAGCATCCCTGAAAAGCATTCCAGTAAAAGCATCATCTTGCTAAGGAAGGAAACATATTTGGAAATAGATTTACTGGCCTTTCCACTGCAAAATATCCTTTTATGAAATATCAGAACTGAACCTGGAAAAAAATCATAGGTCTTAACAGATGTTAACTGAGCTAAGTTAATTTGCAATAATGAGGCATTAAATTTGGTTGAATGGCAGCAGAGCTCTTGATTTGACATGTATTTCATCATGATCTCTAGAGGCATTCTGACTGGTGTCCAGAACGATTCTAGAGATCACTGAGGGCATTTATTGCACAATCTCCCTTGAACTCACTGTTGAAGTTTGAAAGCAATGGTAGTTTCAGTGCTTGTGAGCAAATTGTGCCTGATTGTACTGTAGATCTAAAAGGAGGGGTGGAGGTTACACGATAGCCTTTCATTCCCTTTGCGTATCTTCTGACATGTAATATGGCTGCTTTTCACCTCCATCTCAAAGGGAAAGGAGTGAGCAGGACAGGCAGCTGTGCTTCTATCCCACATGCCTTTCCAATGCCTCTGAGAGCCTGGACTTTGGAAAGGTCACTTCCAGGAAGACATACAAACGCCCTCAGGTATTTCATTCTGCCACATGCACACTTCCCTTGGAGATGTGGGATCTGAGGAAAGGAATGTGCCTCATCAGGGATGAAAGCCAGCTGTCTGTATCTTTCAATCTTCATAGCACTGTTATTAGATAATGTTTTCATTTACAAAAGAGAAAATCTATATGTCTAATCTATTCTTATGCAATCTCTGTGGCTGTCTTTCACTGGCCTACAGTAAAAGGCTCTCATGATCTTCATCTAGTGCTGTTTTCTTATTCTGGTTGTTGAAAGGAAGAGCAGCCACAGTGGGAAAAAATTTAGAATACTAGAATATTTGTTTCTGTTAAAAATCAATATAAGCATTAAAAAAAAAAAAAAATAGCCACGAACCTTTCTCCTTCTAGGCTGTGAAAACCTATTTTTCTTCTCCAAGCTACTAAAAAGATAGTTTTAAGTCCCAAGCAGTTCTCTGCTCTTTAAGAAAATTCTTTAAGTGTCTTAAGAAATTCTTTAAGTCTGTTGTCCTGTCTTAGTTTTGAAAGACAGTTGTCTGCCAAGGAAAGCTAGAGCCTCTCTTGGAATGGAGAATGTAACTCCCCTTCCCTCCAAATTATTATAATTTTGGAATTAGAGACTTTCAGGCAAAGATATGGGAATAGGAGTAACAGTTCTTTACTAGGAATATTCAAACAGGAAAATTCAAATGTAGTAGTACAAAAAAACAAGCAAGGTAGCAAACAAAAATCCTGGAAAACCCCTGACAGAGTCAGGGATGTGGCCTGGCACCCTGTTGGTCAGGGTGTTGGAAGCAGTCCTGATAAATCCTCCTGGAGTAACAGATGTGGTTCTGCGGAGCAGAGATGGTCCTGTAGAAAGTCCAGTGGTGGTGAGATGGGTCCAGTCTTCCTCTGGGCATCCAGTGGAAAAACCGGATCCCTTGTGTCCTTCAGTCCCAGTTTTTATCTGGCTGGGAACAGCTGGCTCCTCCCCACTGTGTGGAGCATCTCTCAGTGGGATGATGGAATGTGCCAGTCATTGGTGGGCCCTGATGGCCCATTATCAGAAGATGTCCCCTGGATGGATGGAGCGGTGGTGAAAGAGATAAGAAACACTGCCCCACCTGGAATTAATGGCTGGGCCATTATCAGGAGGCATCTGCTGCCCTTCCCCCTGGAGTCACAGGAGATAAGGAAAAAACACCTCCCAAAAACCAGCTCTCAACCGATGAAATAGAATACACATTTTTTGGTTACATAACCCAAGACACATCCCTTGTCATAGTCAGATTGTGAATTTAGTTTATATGTAGATACTCTATGATCCTTTGTCCTCTATGACCTCCCTTTGTAGGGGGAGCCTGCAATAATTTTGCAGACCTTAGACTCTATTTCCTGGCATTACTGCAAACTCTTTCCTCTTTTGACTTCTGTCACCTTTCTAATTTTCATGTGGCCTTTCCCCACCTCTTTTACACAGTTTAACATCACATATTTTAGTGCCACATCTTTGTTTTTGCTGGCTTACATTGTTCCTTCCACATGTGTCTATGACCTGCTATCATGGCCACATGGATCTTCAGTGATTTCATGTTGGAAATCATTTCCCTAGATATCAGCTTGCTGCAGAGCTCAACAGCCAGTGTGCTTATTCCTTAGGAAATACTGCATACTAGTGAACTTGTTTGCTTCTCTGCACAGGGAGGTGAACAACCTTTCTACTTGTCATCTTTCAATAAAAATTACAGTCATCAAATATAAATATATTCACTTCCCTAGCAATTAAAAATGAAATCGTTACTGAAGTTTTTTCTCACAATATTTACATTACTGCCCAGTTGGAGAAGGGTTTCTTTTTCTTTCTTTAAAACTTATGCTAATTGTTTTCTTCATAAATATAATTCTTCAAGACTGGTTTCCTATGTTTGTAAATTTGTACTACATCCTATCTGAAAAATACTAAAAAACTCCCTCAACACACCAATTAGAAAGAAAATGTTATGAACCATAAAATGTGTTTAGGTATAATAAGTCAATTTAATATGTTTCATTCATTCCTTTGGTGTGCTTAATTTAAGAACTGATGAAGTAAATAATTTGCTGTCAAGAGAAAAAGCATATGGCTGTGGCAGTTCTAGGTGAGAAAAATCTAATTTCTGAATACATAACAGCATATGATTCCATATAAACTTCAGAAATGGCTTTATTTTCTTTTGGAGATATTTTTCAATTCCCAATGTATTTCATACATTGAATATTTGATGTTAGAAGGCAGTTCTGGAAGTCATCTGGTACAACCTCTATGCTCAGTCAGGGTCATCTAGAGCTAGTTCCCTGGGACCATGTCCAGGTGGCTTTTGGCGATCTCCAAGGATCAAGGATGATCATCCAAATCAAGGATGGAGATTCTGCTACTTCTCTGGGCAACCTGTACCACTGCTCAGTCATTCTCACAGTAAAAAGAGTTGTTCCTTACATTTATGAGTAATCTTCTCTGGTTCTGCCTCTGGTCCTGGTCACTGGGCACCACTGGAAACAGCCTGGACGCCTTCTGTCTGTACCCTTCCTTCACGTGTTTATATACGTTGATGACATTTCCCTTGAGCATTTTCTTCTTCCTTCATCATTTTCACATCCCTTCTCTGGGAGTATTTCTAATACAGCCCAGAATATCATTAGTCTTCCTTGTGACAAGGTCTTTACATAAGAAAGCACGTTCTTGTATTGCTTTGGGTTTTTTTAAAGAGACTTCCTTGTAGAAAATTAGCTACCTCTTTTGCCCCAGCATTTAAGACATTATTTTTGTTATTCCTGTGCTTCTCTTGGAGACAATGTAATGATAGTAGTTTTTCTGAAAAACAGTAATAAACAGGATTTACTTCACTCTTTTACCTGTAGCACATAATTAAAGATAGTTTCCAAGCAATACCCCACCTCTACTGCATCAGTTTTTTAGTTCAGCACTCCTTATAATTTCTGGAATAAAATCCATAAACTAATTATTATTGACATGCAGAATTTAGTATTGAAGTTCATACAGTGCTTTGGAAACTTGTGCCATGGTAAAATGGACTTTGTTCTGAGGCTTGCATTTTAGAACTACAAAACTGAGAATGCTTCATTCATATCTGTCACCAGGTTTCCGCCACCGTCTTTTCTTGTTCTGGTGTTTTCCATTATTTAACCATTACAATATAACACTTGCCAGATGCTATTTGTGTTTATATTTTTTGTTCTTTGCCTCTACCTCTCAGAGCAGTGAGTCTTAGTGCTTGTATGCCATTTGTCCTTCGACGAAGGCAGCTGATGTACATTCTTCCCCCACTTAGATAAAGAGCAGTTTAATGAGATTTACGTGCTGTTTCTGGTAAGAGGCCAGTGGCTGATTAGTGAACTAGCAGTATACTGACCTCTTCCTTTAGCCTGCTTTATATTCACTGCATGTTGACCTAGCAGTGTAAAGCTTAGAGCCAAATATTTAATGATGTGTCAATTATGCCATGCCCAAATTTTCACTCACAAGTACTTTTATGCATGCAGCAGGCTCACTGAATGTTACTTGATATCCTCAGTTCATCATTGAAACAGAATATGTAAACAAAAAATGCTAGTTGCATAGAGATTCTGTGCCTCACATTCTAGATGTTACATATTTTGAAGTACCTTTAAAATATTCTGATAATTAAGATTCCTTACACCATTTTTTTTCTTTAAGTACTTAAGCATGACTTGAAAAAATATAGTGCATTTGGGTTATTCTTCACGTGATGAATCATGCCTGTGCTGTTTTTTTATGTTTGAGAGATAAAATTTCAGACAAATACCAGAATCTTTTAAAAGCCATTGAACTGATAATTTGACTTGGCTTGTATTAAGTAATGGGTAGAAAAGGGTTACAGTTAAATACATCTAAAAAAATTCTGCTCTAAATCAAACTGTGGTGGAATGTAACAGTTGCTGCCTTCGTGTCAATGCTATTTGCTGATGCAGCTCAGTGCAGTTGAATCACCACAGGGGAGACATTTCAAGAGCTTGGTATTCAAACATCTCTTGGATGAAATCCATAAAAGAGCAGACATGAGCTGAGTAATAAATCCTGTAGACATGTATGCTGGTGCCATGAAATGGTATCAGTAATCCTATCTAGAGTAGCAATTAAAATATCACAGCGATAGTGTACAAATACTTTTCCTTTTAATAAAAAGTCTAATTGTGAAAATTACAAAGTAAGAGATGACAGAAATTTTTATATAATAATGATGTTCTATTTCCAGTTAATAATATAACACAACAGTGAAATACATGACTGCCTTTGTCCCTATAATAGCTGAAATGTAAATATATGGCAATGAAGTTCAGCCCATTAAGTGTTTATGCACAGAGGAAAGCATGAAAGATTCTGCATATATCCATTGATGTGCTGGCATTTTCAAATTCCGTAATAGTGTCTAACAGCTGGTAGTACGCACTGCAGATTGAAGGCTCTTAACTTATTAAAGTCCACATAAGATTTTCAAGCTTAAACGGCTGGAATATTGCAGGCTTGTTTTTGCAAGGCTATAAGCCCAAAAACCTTGGTTTTCAGGCCTGGTCAGAATGGACAAATAATTCAGAATTTCATGACCACTGTTAACAGGCTATTACAGGAGCAATTCCTGAATCAGCTGTGACTCCCTTGGTCTCTCCCAGGACTTCTGGGGTTGCTCTTACAGCTGTTGTCTTGGACAAAGTGCTTCCTAAAAATAACATCTGAGAACATCAAAATTATTTTGCCAAAAACATAGGTAGCATGCAAATTAAAACAATTAGTAGAGAAAACCTTCTGTGGTGGATATGCGAATAGTAATTAGGTTGCATTAAAAATAGTGAGATAATTAATAAATGACACATAAGTAAGTTACAAATAGCAAGTAGTTTTTAAGCATGTCCAGAAGGGCTTTCAAGTTGACTCCATCATGATCCATTTATGTGTTTCTCTATTAACCTTGCTAACCCACAGACTTTGAGCCTAATTATTTGGTCAAGAGAAATACAATTCCCTTCACATGGAGTATTTAATGATTAAGAACAGAAAGATACTGTTTTCATGTATTTTCATGTCATTCAACTGCCTCTTCTGAGTGGTTCCATTGATTTCACATTTGTTTCATTGTAAATTTAACTGAACTAAATTTGACCTTCTATCTATGTCAGTATTTCCATGTAGTTCCTTTAGCTGACTGAGGTCTCATACTAAATAGTCAGAATAGCATTAACTGTCTCTGTGCTTACATTTTCCAGTACATATGTTAACAATACCATTGTAACATGGATTGTTTTTCTAGTGAAGGAAATGTTATACTTAATTTTGAAGATGTGTTTCGATTCATTTTCCCATCCCTTATTAAAAAAGTAACTTCTGTTACATAATAAGAGCAGAAAGGGCTTCAGTGCCTGTGTCTATAGTTATTAAGATACGTACATGGCGAAGAACTCTGTCTTCACCACAATTTCATCAACTTCATTTCCTCTCAAGAATAGGGATCAGTGAATTGTACCCTGCTACTGAATTGTGATTTTTTATGAGCCAGACTTCTTGGAGAATCCTTTGAAATGGACTTGTTTTGTCTGGTCAGAGCACGAGATCTTATGGAAGGAGCATTTTGGTTCACAAGAATTCCAAAGGAGTTCTTTCACTTCACAATATTTTTGATCCATTACACTGAATTTCACATAGCTGGGCAAATGCCTGAGCCTTTTTCTGCTCTGTATTCCAAGGAGAATAAAATCTCCAACTTGCCAAGAAAAAATTAAGTTGGCTCTGTTAAAAGTGTTGGAAGAATGTTGTAGGAGGGGAAGAAATGGCCAAGATAAAGATATATTTGAAATTCACTTGGGAATGGAAGGTGTAATAACAGCAAAACCCCTACACCAAGACTACTCAGTATAGTCAGTTCAAGACCTTTTAAAATTTCGAGCTTTCTTTTTGTGCTTCATTGTGTTACTGATCCAATCCACCCCAAAATACATCATGGCTTAAATACATGTAGGCCAACTGTTGTCATCTTGACTTAATAATAGATTTTGTAACAATCTGATTAATTTTTAATTTGTAACACACCTACATTTCACAGGGGTAATCACGTAATCCTGATAATCTGGAGATAATCTGTGGATGACCCTAACCCAGACTGCACTGTGTTACATACTCTGTGCTCCTGTCCATTCATGAAGCTATTTTTAACAATGTAATTAGGAGAACAGTCTTTACTATATATAAAAAGGCACAGCTCCACATCACAATTAAAAAAAAAAAAAAAAAAAAAAAAAAAAAAAACCAAAAAAAACCAAACAAACAAACAAACAAACAAAAAAACAAAAAAACCCCCACAACTGATAAGGAATCAATGGAATAAAGGCTGAAAGTAGCCTCTCAGGAAAGCCAGGTGATGGCAACATAACAGTGTTGATGCCTTTTATTTATGACAGAGCAGCTAGTGCCATTTTATCATTTGAAAAATGCCTGTTTATGAAGATTAACTTGTTTTAACACGTACAAGTGCATTCACCTAATTGCTTGGATGCATTTTAGCCTTTAATAATACAATGAATGACTTTGACATTCTGAAAGTAACTTTTTAGATTTTATTTAGAGACATTGTAATGGATATGAAAATGTAAGAAAAGAACCACCATTTGTTTAATATAAGAAATTTGCATTGTTTTATGATTAAAGAAATTGCAATTAAATAACTCATTTGTCCTTCTAATAACTATGCTGTGAATATTTGAGTTTCTCTGCAAGTAAATCAAGTCTCATCATATTGGAAAAATTTACACTGTGGTTTGCTTCTTGGTCAATACTTCAACTATTTTTTCAACAAATCTGAGACACTAAAAATGATGTGTGGATTTGCAAATTCCTAAATATATTTTGGAAGTCAATATAATAATATTCCATAGAAATGTAGAACACAGTTTACTGAACAGTGGCATGAATTTGTGACATAAAATACGATATAATTCCAGTGATTAATTTTAGGCTATATAATTGCGGTTCTGATAACGTCATGAAGTGATCGTAAATGCTTGTAAGAGCATTTTTTTTTCCTAATTTATAGACATCTGGTAATTAATGTGGCAACCAAAACAAGCTTGTATAATAAATGATCCAGCAATTATTAAAATTATAATGCAGTATCTTCTTCAGGGGGTTCTCTGGAGTATAAAAAGGAAAATACACTTTTGGCAAATTGATTTTTTTTCCCAGTTACTTTGCTTAAAAAGTTTATATTGGCTCTGTGCTAAAGGATTATTTGAGTCTTTAGAGCAATCAAGAATGAATAAGGTTTTGAATTAAACCAGAGTGAAAATTTTAAAGTTATGGGCCATTCAACTGTGGGAAGTTCCATCTGAAAAGAAATTGTTGGGAATAATATTGGACAGACTGTGATGCAGGCGCACATAATTGCATTGGCTCAGTAGAACAAAAAGACACATATTTGCATTACTGGGAGAATGAGCACCAGGGACTGACTAAGGCTACAGGTATAGGTAGTTTCCTAGAAAATTACTTCAGCTTCTTTTCCTCATACATACCTATGCCTTTTCTACCCCCTCTATGTATCCCCTATTTTCTCTCTGTCCTTTGGAACTTCAAGAGGTCAATTCTGAGGCAGCCTGTATGCAGCCTAATGCTGGGGAACCTATCCTCCAAAAGGGCTCCCAAAAGGTAAAAAAAACCAAAACCAAAACCAAACACAAATAAGAGTGCTGAAGAACACAGAAAGTCTGGTTTGTGAAAGAAAAGGAGGTACTGCTTCAAACGGTGGGTATGTGGGAGGCTGGCTTCCAATAGTAAAGATCTCTACTTGCAATAACCAAAATAGCAAATCCAAGTCTCATTTCCTTACAGCTGACACACCCGAGCAGGCAAAATTAATTCTCTGGGAATGTCAACAATGACACATCAACGGGGTATGAGATTACCAGTAGAGTGAATTTTTACTTCCTCTTCATGTACAGGGTTGCATTATATAAGATACCTATAAGAGGAAGACTTTTACTTTTCAGCCTTCGCTGCATTCTCAACACTAAATTGACTTTGTTAGACTCTACTAATAAATCATAAGACTTCTTTGGGTTTATTAGTCTTCTGTTTGATGGAGCAACTTGAGCATTTACAAGACACATAACTGTTATCTATACAAATAAAGGAAGAAAGAATCAGCCTAACCCTGGCTATAGCTGTTTAAGTCATTAGTCAGGCAAGTCTGCCTCATGCTGGGTAAATGCAACTCTGATCCTAGAAATTGTTCTGACACAGACTTGCTCTGCTCCTTTGAAGAGAGATTAGTGTACTCAGTGAAGACAAAATTCATAAGGCTCTGGTCTCCTACACCCACTGTAATAAAATGCTTCAAGAATTATATTCACTGTATTTCAGTGTATTTACTGCTTTAAGAATTCATGGCTTAATGGACAAGGATCTGTACAATTAAGGAAGGGAAAACAGAGAGCAGGTAAAATGAAAAAATCTATCATTTGACATGCAAGGTTGTTTTAAAAAACTTCTTGGAATATAGAATTTTTTCTAGAGACTCTGCAAAAACTGTGCTTATAGCAAAGTGAAAGCCTGCTTGCTCACTTGGTGCCAGAATTACCATCCCTGCTTCCTCTTTCTGGTAGTCTCTTCCCCACCAAAAATGTGTGAAAGGGTTGAAAAGACGGTGAAGGGTAGTAGCTACTGAAGAAACAAAAGATCTGTTTCTACTGCCATTTTAGGATTTTGATCTTTGATGGTGATGAAAGGCATCTCAACTTTCACTCCGTCTTGACAAGTGTATGGAGGTGTATTATAAGACATGTTTGTTCAGACAGTCCCATGGCCTGTCAAAAATCATATTTAATATCACATTGTGTCTGATGGCCCAGCAGCTGACTCCTTTGGCTGCACTGAGCTGGAAGTTTATGTAAGAAAAAGGAACAAGTGAAAACACTAACTACAGACAGCATTTTCAGTACTTCATTTTCAACATGAAAAATACAACATTATTACCTGCTTGCTGTTGCAGGGAAATACTTATTTTGGTATGAGCAGACATGGCTAGTGACAGGTGACAGGCTCAGTAGTACAAGAGATCTCCAGAAGCCAGTAGGTAAATGGAAAAATTTGCATTGTTCCAAGAATTTATGCAGGAGCTGTGGTCAGACGTAAGGCTGAAGGTCAGGCAGCTGTAAAGCTGATGTGCAAAACAGGATCCATGATGAAAGAAAGGATATCAGTGAAATCAGGAAGACATAAGGAGATACCAAGGCTAATGAAAGGAAGGCTAAGGAAGAGGGAAAGATCAGCAATGCCCAAATAAAATAGTATGTGGGAGAAGAGCATGCAGTTCATGACCAGTTGCCCAGGCAGATGTATTAATATGCAGTTAAATTAAACCTAACATGCAGAACTGGTACTCAAGACTGTTACAGATAAGTGAAGCTCTGTCTAAAATGTGAAAAGTATGTGTGAATTTTTGGAATTGAGACACTGAAGAAATCTTCCCTCCCACAAAACCCCAAACCAAACCAAACCAAACCAAACCAAACCAAACCAAATCAAACCAAACCAACCCAAAAACACATAGAAGCAAACAAAACCCCACCAAACCCAAACCACAGAAGAAGAAGAAGAAGAAGAAGAAGAAGAAGAAGAAGAAGAAGAAAAAGGAAGAAGAAGAAGAAGAAAAAAGGAGGTTAGAGAGTTTATTTTACAGTGGCTTGCCTGTGGTGTGCAGAGAGGCTTCTCTCAAGTAAACATGCTCTCTTATCCTCTGACATTGCCAGCTTTGATTTGGGAAACTCCACAATGCTACAAAAAGTGACCCTACACAGGTGTTTCCTCTGCTGAGATAGAAAAGCTCACCTCCACTTTACTGTGAGAATGAGTTCTCACATACCCATGCTTGTCTTAGCTTTTTTTTTTTTTTTTTTTTTTTTTTTTTTTTTTTTTTTTTTTTTTTCCTAAGAAGGAAAGGGCTACATGCACCTTAGAGTTAGACCTGCCACTACTGTCTCCCTTGACTGCATTTGTGGAATGTATAGACTGTAAGATGTTTGTACTGTACTCATTTCCATTGTTTTCTTAAAACAAGTTACCTTTTAGTAACTTATTTCCGCTTGATGCGTTGAAAATACGTGTGCTTTGGGAATAATGAAAACCCACTATTTTAAGCATCTCATTAAAAAATATTAAATGTCAAATACCAGCCTGAAGGCAGTTTCTATACTTAGTTTTTAGGGTGAGTGTGTAACTCCTGAATGCACTTCAGTTTTGTTTGATTAAGCTGTTTCTTAAGTTGGCTACGTTCTACAATTTCTACAAATGTATCACATATTTTGCTCTGTTTTGTAATAGATTTCCCAGATTTCTCCAAGGAATAAAGTGTAGTCATCTGTAATCCTCAGAGTCTGTTAGTTCAGCACTTTCTGAAGTACAAATACATCATATCACATGAATATTCACTGCTACAGTTAAACCCATGGTACATCACAGTGGCATTAGTACCAAACAGAAGGGACTTCCCACTTGAAAGCTGGTCCAAGTATGCTTAAGCAGACTGTTAATCTATCCATTCATTTACCATCATGTGTGTCATGCAAAACTGACACAACAATTTGTTATCAGGCATAATATCACCGCAACACGTCACTACAACCGTAACTGCAGAAGCACATATGTGCTTCTACCAGACTGTAGGAAATACAGCAGGTAAACATGTTCGGAACAAAATTCTTGGCCAACAGTTTATCTTAAACTCACATGTTTAAATATCAAATAGTATTTATAAAGTATCAAATAATAATTTTATTTACTTCGCCTAGCACTCATGTCTTTAAATATCAAACATGATCACAAACATTTCTTTTAATACTACTGAAGGGAAAGTGACAGTGCGATAGATTTAGGTTGCACTCTTCAATGTAGTACAAAACAGTGTCATCACGGAGTGTGGAAGAGTGAGGGGACAAAAGCTTTTCCAGTCTCTCTGAACTCCCATCAAAATCAAAGCTAAATTATATTGGAGGAGAGATTCACTTTGTAGTTTCAAATATTTCTTCCCAGACTTTCACGCTTTAAGTATGAATTAATTAAGAAAACCAGAGTAGTAAAATTTAAGATACCATGACAAAAAGAAAACATTTAATTTCTATGCAGTTGGTTTCCTCTGACAAGGGGAGCAATACCAAATTTATGCTTCTGTAAAATGCAAAAAAACACCCAACAAAACAAAAGAAAACAAGCAAGCAAACAAACAAACAACCAAAAAACAACCCCCCAAACAACCAAAAAACAACCTTCCCGTGTTCATGTGTTAAACCCATCAGTGCCAAACGTCACAGCCTTGTGAGATATTGTCCTGGTTTTGGCCAGGCCAGAGTTAATTTTTCCACATTAGCTGTGAGAGGGTGTAGTCTGCAGCCACGTGGGCTTGTCTAGGTTATTATTCTATACCATGAACACAACATTTGGGGTGGAACTGAGGGACTCTCACTTCCAAGAAGGAGGCGTGTGTCGATTGCAGTTGGAAAGAAAAGTGTGGGCAGGGAGGGTTGATTCACCATTTTTTGCATTTGCATTGAGGTTGTCATTTGCTACAGTGTGTTGGGGAAAGCATATTTTGCATGTAAATCACTCTCTCTTTGTAGACTTTTTTTTTTTTTTTTTTTTTTTTTTTTTTTTTTTTTTTTTTTTTTTTTTGGTTAATATTGTTGCTGTTCCAGTTAATTTTCTTATCTCATTGTTGGTTTAATTTAATTGTTCTTATCTCAATCCTTAATCTCTGCCTTTTGTCTGTCTCGATGGGGCGGGGGAGGGTGTGGTGGCGTGTTTTTTCTTAATGTATGTTTTTGTAGGCCCTTAAAATTATTTGCTCTGTACCCTCTTCCTCTTTCCATTTATAGTTGGGTTAGTCCTTATTGTATCTACTTACTTGGCTGTCAATCCTTCCCTAACCCTGCCCCTTCTACCAGGCTGTTCCCTATCCTGGGAGTCCTGATCCTCGAGGCTCCATTGGTTTGTTTTTATTAGTCTCCTCCTGTTATCCTCCCCACTGCTTTGTGCTCTGTAAACTCCACCTTGTGCTCCTCCTCAGTCCTCTCCCTCTTGCTCCCTCGACTCTAAGCTGCACCCTCATTCTGCCCCTTAAAACCAAGTGCCCTGCCTTTGCTCCTGGTCTTCACCTCTGCCCTTCCTCTGAGTTAAGTTCATTTTGTGTTTCCCTGGTAATAAAGTCAATCCTCAGAGTGGCAAGTGGAGCCCATTTTGTTCTTTATACCCTGATTCACCTAGTGAGCGCTGAGGACACTCAGGAGCCTGGGGGGCAGGTGCCGTGGCCCCCGTTGCTCATGGTCCTTGGACCGTCACAGGAGTGCACACCATGGCAGGAGGGAGGGCAGGGGGACGGGAGGGGGTAGGAAGGGCATCCCTCGTGCTGTTTCTAGACCATGGTAGATGTATTGAACTTTTGGGGATCGGGCTGCTGCTGCAGTCCAGCCTGAATGTAACAATGAACACTTGAGAGCCTGCTCTGCATCCCGTTCTCTGGCTCTGATCATCTCTGCTAGCCACAACTCAATGGGATGTATCAGAGGACTGGGGAAATTCGCTGATTATTTTGCCAAGCCACTCTCCATTGTACTTGAAAAGTCATGGCAGTCATACAAAGACCCTGATGACTGGAAAAAGGGAAACAGCTTTTCCCTAAAAAAAGAGGAAAGGAAGATCCAGGAAACAACAACCTCTCCTCTGTGCCTGGGAAGATCATGGAGCAGTTCCTCCTAGAAGATATATTAGGGCTCATAAAAGGAGGGAGTAATCTGAGACAGCCAGCAGGATTTCCCTTGTCCAGTCTGGTGGTCTTTTGTAAGATAATGGCTGCAACATTTGACAAGGGAAGACTGGCCAATGTTGTTTACCTACACCTCTGAAGGCCTTTGACAGAGTCCCACTGGACATCCGTATGTCCAAATTGGAGAGACATGGATTGGATGGATGTACTGAGTGAATAAGGAATATGCTGGATGGACACAGCCAGAGCTGTGGTCAATGGCTCTATGTCCAGGTGGAGGCTGGTGAGGAGTGGTGTTTCTTAGGGCAGAGATCTGGGGACTTCTTCTTTATCTTCACCAATGACATCATCAGAGACATCGGGTGCTCCCTCAGCAGGTTTATAGAAGCTGGGACATTGAAAAGACAGGATCTTATCCAGAGGGACAAGCCTGAGCAGTGTGCCCATGGGAGTATCATGAGGTTCAACAAGTCCCAGTGTGAAGCGCTGCCCCTGGGTCAGGACAGTCCCAGAAACGAGTACAGGCTGGGAGAAGAACTCATTGAGAGCAGCTCTGTGGAGAAGGGCCTGGGGGTTCTCCTGGATGAAAAGCCAGACATGACCCAGCAATGTGTGCTCACAGCCCAGAATCCAGTCACGTCCTGGGCTGCACCATAAGGAGGGTGGCCAGCAGAGCATGGGAGGGGATTCATCCCCTCTACTCTGCTCTCATGCAACCATACCTGGAATCCAGGTATGGGGTCCAGGTGTGGGGTCCTCAACAGAAGAAAGGCATGGGCCTATTGGGGTAGGTCCAGAAGATGGTGAGAAGGATGATCCAAAGGATGGAGCACATCTCCTGTGAGGATAGGTTGAGAATTTCTGGGTTGTTCCACCCGGAGAAGGCTTTGGGGAGGCCTCAGTTGCCTCCCCAATAAAAACAAGGGAGAGGGACTTTTTATATGAGTAGCAAGTGACAGGACAAGGGGTTGTGGTTTGAAACTGAAATATGGCCTGTTTAGATTAGATGTTGGGAAGAAATTCTTTACTCAGAGGGTGATGAAAGAGTGGAAGAGGTTGCCCACAGAAGCCATGGATGGCCCTTCCCAGAATTGTTGAAGGGCAGGTTGCATGGATCTTTGTCAATCTGATCTTGTGAATGGCATCCCTCTCCATGGCAGGGCTCAGAACCTTTAATGTCCCTTCCAACTCAAACCATTATATAATGTTATTCTGGTTGATCCTGGCCTTCTCCTGCCTGGCTTTTATGACTGTTGTTTTCACAAAGAGTAGTTTCAAAAACAGAATTTCAGTACTCTAAACTGTCAGAACTCTGGGGTG
Source organism: Tachycineta bicolor (assembly GCA_025960845.1). Taxonomy (NCBI): domain Eukaryota; kingdom Metazoa; phylum Chordata; class Aves; order Passeriformes; family Hirundinidae; genus Tachycineta; species Tachycineta bicolor. Next base: position 3,104,180 of record JANEHK010000052.1, on the reverse strand, counting down.
GTGTTTTTTTTTTGTTTGTTTGTTTGTTTGTTTGTTTGTTTGGTGTTTTTTTGTTTGTTTGTTTGTTGGGGGTTTTTTTGTTTTTTTGTTTTTTCTCCCTTCTCTTTCTGCAGGTAAGATTGTGTTGCAACAAACTTGTCTTTCTGTAGATTTTACTGTATTCTTTTTTACCAAAATTAACTTTTGGTTATATTATTGGCTCTGGCTTTTAAACCAATAAAATGCATTGATCTGTGTTTAGATGACTAAAATAATGTTTGAGTTATTTATTAATCATAAGCACATCAAGTCAGCCCAACGAACTTCATTTTAACAAGAAAAGCTTTCTCTTTCTGAATGAATAATGCATATTGGAGAAACAACACCGCTCCTGCATTTTCTGCGTAGGCTGATAATGTCCTGTCTTTCAGCAAATGCATTAGGCAAACAAGAACACTTTGGGGAAACAGCCATCTCCCAGAATAGAACATCGTGCTCTTGCTATAGCAGAAAGTAAATTACAGTGCCAGCAGCTCCGTGGTTTAAAACTCATGGTGACTTGTCTTTGCAGTCATAACTGGAGTTGTGCAGCAGGAGGAGTTATGTAGTAATCGTCCTCTTTACTGTCAGGAGAAGCAACTGGCTCCAAAGGGCTCCTGCCATCCCCAGGCAGGTGGGAAAGCAGGGTGATCGATGCTGATGAAACAATGAAATAAAGTTGCAGGGTGGTGCAGAATGTGTCACAAATATATTCTCATGCCACCATTTGGTGTATTTTATCGAGAATAATCTTCCCAGCAGGTGCTTAGAAACTGTGATAATGTTCTTTGGGAAAAGACAAGTTATACCCCCATTCCCTGAAGAGATTTTCTATGATTTGCAGGCTTTGAATGCACAGAGGTCCTCAGACTCTTTAAGGGAGTCCTCACTGCCTCAACCAGCTCAGCATATCCTATTTCCCAGAAAAACCTTATTAGACTGGCATTTAAATAATGGATTTTATGTTTATTGATAAAGCAATAACAGAAAAATATGCATCCATAAGCCTCATGCTATAAGCTCTCTAAAGCAGGGACTTTCATGACTGTAATTCATTTACATATTCAAAAGATATGAACATATGTATTTTATGCAACACATATAAATGCAATGTGCATGCTGCATAGAACACACAAATTTTTAGACTATTGTTCTGAAATACATAGTAATTCTATTTTTATTATTATTACATTTCAAAAATTACTTCTGTATTAAAAAACCCTACAATCAACACAAACACCAAACCAAACGAAACCCAACCCAAGTGTCTCTGTCTGAGCTGTTTAAGAAATAAATGCAGACAAGTTAGAATGTTCTGATACTCCCTTGGAAAATGTCACAATTCTTCTTTTCACTTTCTTCATCTTAAATATGTGGGCGGTGAAGACAGCTGATTACTCTGTCTATGAGTTCATAAATAAACTGGGTCTTTGAAAAAGATCTAAATAGAAAGAAGGCAAGAAGGCAGTATGAACAGAGACAAAATCGGAAAACTGGAGAGGAAATAAGCTGAAAGGAGGAGGAAATATGCTACACTGCCATATTTGACAGCTCTGTATTGAGTGTGGGGAAGATTGAATGCAACACAAGGTGGGGCTGAAGAAGATTAAACATTCAAATGTAGTTTGGAAAATGCCTCAATGCATTAGAAAGTTAATCCAAAGCTACGTTTTATCTGTGGGATGGTACATTACGTACGTGATGTGTGTGATATAAACAAAACAAACAATTCTAGCATTTGATCACAATTTCCCCACAGGTATAAAGCGAAAGGTACACAATGCAGAAAACACAAGGTGTTATGTGTGCCCACTAGAAATCTACATCACGGGTTGTGGTTCAGTCATGTCCTGTAAATTTTGCTTACAGGCTTGCAAAGGCACAGTGTCCTTTCCTCCTCTGGGACAGAGACTCCTGTCTGCAACCATTAGCTCAGTGCCCTGGTCTGCATCACCATAGTCTAGTGATCTGCTGGAGTTGTGCTGGGTCTTGAACTGTACTGCAGCATTGCCTAGCGATGTTTTCTTGGCTCACTGCCCAGACTGATGATTTATTTAATATTTTATGAGTATTTAAAGGAGACTCTTTAAAAGAAAAACACCTCAGGAGCTCTGACTATGATTTATGGCTTTTCATACTCAAGAGTCAGAATGAGGAAGAGATTGAGAGTATACCAAGTATAATTCTTCCTTCTTATTTCTCACTTCATCTAGCGGGAAAGTAAAACTGACCATCTGTTGCCACAATTTGATAATTTCCTCTGCGTCGCTGATGAACATGATTTTCATCCTGCCTCTGGATTCAGTAAGGCATCTGACCAGCACATAAAAGCTTCCTGAATATCATGTTTATTTACAGTGCAGCTGCTAGTCTTGTCGATTTGTATCGCTGCAATGCTTGCAGTCTCAACTAAAGCGATTCTGCATTTGCACCGTTAGCCAGCTACAAACTGGACATGAAAACCTCTGTGCACTCATCTTTGTGCTCCAGTCCTATAGTTTTACAGAATTTCTCCAGCTGAATTCACTTTGTTATGGTTTATTTCATGGTAGTACCCATGAGGGTCAAAACAGAAATGTAAAATTCTCCATATATAAGATATTCATGTGTACAAGAAGAAGCACTGTAGGGCCACAGTATTTTGAATGGATTAGAATTTTTTAGAATTGTACGTGTCTTCAGCAAAAAGAATTATACAAGAATGTAAGAGTATGCCTTCATAACAATTCTCATCAGAAATTTTGCGGTTTTATACCTCCAGCCTCCCTGCTAAAACTAGAAACTAATTTGTCTGACAGTGTAAAGTGCTGAAGTTTCCTAACTCCTATTTTGCTTATTAACTGTTTTATTAATGACACTTTAAAAATCTGATTTTTAGCTGTTCAGTCAACAGCAGGTCAGTTTATAGCATATTAATGTGGAATGGAATTATTAAATCTAAATGGAATTATTTAATCTAAAAATACATAACAAAGCTTTATTTTTCCACAAAGAAATAAAGTCTTGTGAAATAAATCCTCTGCAAAAGGGCTTTTTGGAAGGGCTAACAAAGTTCTGTCATTCTACCTAATGTTAAGCAATAAAACAACTGTCCTCACTGTCACAGCTCATATATTTTCCTCTTGTGATTGCTCTTGCAAACCATGAAATTTAAAGTGGTCGTACATCATGTGGAGATACAGGGGCTTGTTTAGGAGACAATTTTTGAGAGCAAAGAAATGTAGGAAACACCTTCTAATAGCAGAATACCTGTTCAACTTCTGTTGAAGCAGACCAACAGTATAATTACAAATTGAGACCTTGATTTGAGACCTTCCATATGATAGATACACATGAAAGTTATGTATAGTACTATAACAGCAATCATTTAAAGCAAAATCTTTAAGGATTGAGAGAAAGCCAGTCTGAAAACTGGGACTTCTTTTGCATTCTGGGCCAAAGGACAAATTTCACCATATGTCTGTCAGAACTGGTACAAGAAGCAGCTGGCTAAAGTAACTCACAAAATGTACATGGAAACACTTTCTATAGATGAAATTTTCGAACACTCTTGGGCAATATTCTTGCAGAAAATTCTTGTCTTGTGATGAACAGAGTTCTTAAATAGTCAGGGTATAAGTGGAAAATTTTCTATATCACTGCATTAGTTTTGAGTTCTTTAGTACTCACACAGTCATGTTGAAACTGGCTGCAAAATGTCCACGTGATTTTAATAGGAGAAATCCCTGAAGTTGCAAAGTACCACTGAGAGCAAAGCCCCAAGCAGTACTGATATTAGTCATCCTCAGTAGTGGTTACTCCTTGAGTAGACCCTTGAAAACATTAGAAACGTTTTAGAAAAAACTGCTACTTAGCTGAGTAATATGTGAGTAAAAGGAATGAATAGCTTGTCTAGTTGATCCCAAACCTTTTAACAAGTGCACAGCAGTGCAATAGTTGTAGAGACATTGCTTTTTTGGCATCATTTCAACAGCTCCAGCACTGTAATCAGCCTGCAGCCTTGCCATTTACAGGGGCCTGTGCTGCACTGATCACCAAACCTTGCCAACAGCAGCAAATCATGAGAACATGCAGCCTAGTAGAGCTTTGAGGCTGGAAATGTCCCACATTTCATTCAGAGGTGAAAGGTACAGCTGTGACCAACTCTTCATTTTAGTCTTTGCCTCAACAGGAAGCTTGTGCTCTGAAAGACTCCAATGCTGTAGAGGAGCAACCTTCTCTTAGCTGCACGCTGAAAATGTAATGGAAGGTTATCTGTAATTGGCACTAACTCGAAGCAGATTGTGCTCATCATATTTCAGCTAGAGGTTCCTAGGGTGGTATGAGACTGCAGCGTGCCTGTCGAGGCAGCTTGGCTTTCTGCCCACTTCAAAGAATGGCTTGAAAAGCCAGTTGCTCATACCGTAAGTGATGAGTCATTTATCTGGTAATGCACTGGCAGTGAAGAATCATTGCAACTAGCAGTAAATTACTTAAAACAGCAATTTGTCTCAGTTAATTTCTATCATCATCATAGGCAACAGCCATGTTCACTTTTTTGTAAGTACAGGGAAATTTCGGGCTGTCTAAATTTGCTTTCAAATCTTGCTCACCCAACCTACATTTAATGCCCTGTACCAGGTGTTTCCCTATGCCTATCTGTACATTTAGGATCCCTGAACTTGTGAGGCCAATAGAATATTCACTGCATGGCTCAGACCTGGAAATTTATGTATCAATTATATTAACTTTTGGACTGAGCTTATGGGGCAGCGGGTGACATCTGCTCAGGGCACCCATGAGTGCTCAAAGAGTTCAATATATCATCTAGGTGAGCTTTCCGAAGAAAGCGTGTGGTGTTGTAGACCAGAAGCATAGAAATAGAAACCTTTCTTAATAACCCATGAGCACACCCCTTGAACACACATGGGTGTGCTGAAAGCCACTCATGTAAGGCATGCCTTGCAGTACAATTTTCATGCAGGATACCCCCTGCAGAATGAAACCAATGGTGGCAAGCAATGCTCTATAGCATCATGCAGAAATGTAGAAATACAGAAAAATGCCTTGCATTTGGGCAGTGGCACATGGCCAGTGTTCTGGTTGGAGGCCACAATCCTGACTAGATCGCAGTAGACACATGCTGTGTATTATTTAGTTTCATCTTGCATTTCATTTTTATATTGGATTTTGTAATGGTTTCTTTTTTACCCCCCTGTTCCCCTGGAAAATGTACTGTCCCGAAGTTTGTCCCTGCCCATCTCCAACATTGTTCCCTTCCTGGAACGTAATCCAGCCCTGTTTCACTCCTGCCTTATCCCTTATTGAGTATTGGCTTGTCCCTGCCTTTAGCCCCTTCCCTGGATATAAGCTAGAGCAACATGTGGAGAAGCCCTCTTGGTTCTGGAGGTGGGAAGGGGCTCCTGACCGAGGCTGGGGCAGGACCACAGAAGAAAGACTGAATAAAGCCCTGTTTTCACCCTTGAATCAAGTGCAGATCTTCCTTTGCCATCAACGGGGATTTGCTCTCTCTGCTAAGGGAAAGGTTCTCGTCTGCTCCTGGGTTTTGGGACCCTGAGGAAAAATCCTTCCAACTGTGGTTTGTCTCCCAAGCTACCCAGAGAGAAAATGGAGCCAGGGCTCTGTGAGGGAGACAAGCTACAGACAAAACTTCCCAGAAGTTTTTTTTTACAGACAGGAGCACTTCTCAACCTTGTCATAGTCTTAACAAATGGACAGACTTGTGCTCTGCATTACTTGAAATTGTGCATGGAACAAATGTGCCTTGTTAGGTAGCAAAGAGATGGTGTGAGCAATGGATTGTGTGTCTGCAGCCAGGTAAGGTACTACTGGCAAAGAGGAAGAAGAAGGGATATTTATCAAGCTGTTAGGTGCAGTGATGATAACTTTTGGTTTTGCCTGGTAACAGTAGAGAGGGATGTGAGAAAGGTCTCATGTTAGGGACAACATGTGGGAGAATTTCCTCCATTATTCCTTCTGCTTCTTCCTGAAAACATAGTCATTGGCTTAGTCTGTGAAAATACATTTCTTTTCAGGGAAGTTTGGCATTCTTAGCTTCCCAAGCACACGCCCAAATGGCAAAACCATAAACTGAAACTGTCTTCATCATTTTGTGAAATATGCTTTTTGTCAGAGAAAAAACCCGTGCAAAGAGATAATCTAAACACAAACTGCTTGAATCCTGATTTGCAGACAATATGTTAAACCTGATTAGTGAAATGACTGCACAGCTGTATATATCTTCACTTAAGCTTATTTTTCAAACTATCATAGCTGCTAACTCTTGTGGTTGGTTATGGTAGTTTTTCAACGCATCTGAAAAACCAGACAAAGAGTTTGTCAAGTAATCAAATTACACACCTGAGGTTTTTTTTGTTTTTAAACAGTCTGCAATTTAAAGTGTTGAACATCTCTTTTATAGTACTCTTCACCAACTTGAAGATGTTACCTGAGGATGATTGAGAGTTTACTACCATTATCTAAAGTTAGACTTGGAGATCCAGGAAGATCAGGAAGATCCAGGCACAGAAGAATTTCTACTGTCTTATTTTTCCCTCTTTCCATCAGTTATTTGGTTCCTTTTTATTCAGTTTGCTACTTAGTCCCATTGCCTTGTTTAGCCTTCCAAATGTCCTGTTAAGGGGCAACAAGCACTTTCAAACACAATTTCCCTTCATTATTAATTCAGAAATTGAAATTCACAAGGGCCAGAAATCTGTTCAGGTTTTCAATTTTATTTTTATCCCAACATTTACTAAGACCAATAGGAGAAATCACATTTATATAGAAGCTGCATTTCATTAAAGTTTTAACCTGGTATGATCACCTCCGCTGTGTTTCCCATTGTTGCTCTAAGTGATAGGTTACTCTGTGAAATCCTCAAGTTGCTCCTACTGAACATTGTGTAAAACAAAATAAGTAAATTTATATCCACAGACATTGGATGAAATAACTTTTCTTACAGCCCCACTAAAATCCATCGCCTGAGGAATGAGCTTGGCCAGCTGGTTCAATCCTTGCTGTCACTTGCCATATGGAGATCCTAATTTCATTTGTTAAATCACAGTATCATAAATCAGTCTGTTTTGGACGGGACCTTAGATGTTCATTTGGTTGAACCTTACGCAGTACCTGAACAGTCTTGCAAGGGTCCAGAGTTTGACTGAGGTTATATTCAGGTGGTATACAGCAGCTCATCTGCAAAATATCCAGGAGAGTGTGACATTCAGTTATTGAAAATACACTTGTATATATGAAAATAGTAAAATGGGTTTATCTGTTATTGTTATTACATCAAAGCCAAGATATTTCAACTACTTTGGGATTCCACAGAGCAAAGCATTCTGCAGCTATGCAGCAAGCTCTGTCAAGAACTTGGGCCTTATGTTAGTGCCTAAATAAAAAAGAATGCTTTCAAAACACTTTGTAGCAGGTATGTCGATGAGAAACCTGCTAGTCCAATTTGTGTTCTATGACTTCAGCTCCCACATGATCTCATCAATACAAGAAGATGAAGCAAACATATTGCCACATGAAACTTCTACTTTTTATGTGTGTCTATGTGTGTATGTGGAGGTATGCAGACACATACCTATATATTTCCACAGAAAAGATTTTAAGATTTTTTGCTTAGGTGAGTTGTTTTGCCCTTAAGGTTTGACTTATGAGAAATACAAATACACTTACTATCTCCTTTCAGGATGAATTGTGAGGTTTTTTTAATCCTTTATATTTCTTGTTTATTTACCGCTTCAGTAACTTCACTTGTCTTTTTGCTGCCTGTAAAATAATAAAGAAAAAAAAAAAAAAAAAAAAAACAATCTAAGCAACAGCCCTTCAAGGGCAAGCTTGGTGCCACCACATAGCTGCATGATTTTTGTCTTACTGTGATCTGTTTTTTTTTCAAATATGTTACACAGGCTCCAACCACTATACTACAATTATTTACACAAACAGATGTTGCATCACTGCCCTTGCCAAGATACACAGGCATGTGAATACCTAAACTACTATGTTAGTACTTTTGAAAATGGTAAGGAAGTCAGGTATCTATTTGCATGTTTGGACAATATACACCTTAAAACTCGAATTATGAAATATCAGTACATAATTTCTGTGATACACATAACACAATTTTTAATTTTATTCATATATACAGCTATTTACATTAGGGGAACAATGTCTAGTGTTCTAAAAATTGTAACTGGGACAGTCAGTATAGAAACTTCACATCTGTCCTGATCAAGTACTTATGTAATTCTCCTAGGTGTTCAAGCCATCACTGGAGATCTGTTTGGTGTGTGATGACAGGAGAACTATTTTCATTCTTTTGTAAGGATAATGACATTCTTGGTCCCTGTCTTGGTTTGAAAAGACAGGTATCTTCTAGGGAGAGGCGTGGCCTCTCTAGGAATGGGGAATTCTAATCCCTTCTTTCTAAGTTATTATAATTTAGAACATTAAAAAGGCTTTTCAGTCAGAGCTATGGGGAAAGGAATAACAGTCCTTTACTAGTAAATATAACAGGACAAACAATGACAACTACAGCAATAACAAAAATAATAAACAGAACCAAGAACCCCGAGGGGCTTTGTCTCACAAGCCCCGGGCAATCTGATCTCTTGGGACCCCGAGAGCACCAAGCCCAAACAGTGAAAACTCCGGGGCTGATGGCTGGAAAGGGTGGGGTGTCCCGGCAGGCAGGGGGGTGTCCCAGCTGGCAAAGTGAGCAGTGCTGGAGAAGCCACGATGGCTGGATGGGGCTGACCCAGCTCCAGCAGGGCAGGCGAGAAGCTCCGAATTCCTGGGTGTTCCAGTAGATGATAGAATTCCCAGGACCTCCATCAACAGGGACTCCACACAGCCAACTGTTGCCCAACCGACCTCTCTGAAACCGAGAGCAGGAAGAAGGCACCTTCAGCTCCCAAAGCCGCTGAGCCTTTCCCTCCCCCCAAACTAAGTGATCTTCCCCAACTCTCAACACTTCTTTTGTGTGGGTTAAGTACCCTTTAAGCATCAGTATTTAGTCTCTTAGCAACTTATGTGGGGGGGGAAAATTCTATAGGGAAAGAAAAAAACAAAACAAAACTGAACCTAACCCTTAACAGTCCCCTTCCATCTTCTCTCTCTCATCTCAGCTTCTCACCCTGCCCCTCATACTTCACCTGAGCTTGAGCAAATGTGGATTTGTACATACCAGATTTGAAGGGCCCACATAGATACTAATGAGCTGAAAGTGCACAGACTCCCTCAGCTATAGAGCATGTTTGTTCAACCATTCAATATGATGCTCTATTAAGTACTTAAGTATTTACCTAAATTCCAATTACTGTATCATCAAAAACTCTTTAAGATTTTTTTTTTTTATTAGCACATCCCTTAGGTAGGACCAATGGCCTGCATTTTTAGAGGTCTTGCTCTTCTCCAAATAGCTTTGACAACTTATTTCCTTTTCCAGAGAGATGTTTAGAAGCAGGATTCCTGTAGATGTGGTCCACCACAACAGTCTCACCAAACCACAGCTGTTGATGCAGTACCATCAGCAGGAGTACAGGTTTGTGTGGCTCCCTATCACTGATGGCAACCAACAATCTACTGGGCTGTGAGAGAGCTGGCTCAGGTCTGCCAAAATGTTTTGGTTTGTAAAGATAGGTGTCTGCCAGGGAAAAGCCAGAGCTTCCATTGGAATGGAGAATATAAACTCCCTTCCTCTGAATTGTTATAACTTTGAAATTAATGGGTGTCACCGAGACACACAAAGCAGTCACACGCAGACAAGAGATTTTCGCAGGGCAGAGATCCTTCAGATCCAGCTCAAAGCTGAGACAGGCGGAGAGAGACCTCTTTGTTTTATTTCTTACTTTTTATACATTTGTGGGTCTAGCAGAAGATTGGCTTCTGGGGTTTTTCACCTTTCAGCCAAGTGGCTAAACCAACTGTCAGTTACAATTGTTTTCAGGTTAGAAATATGCAAACAAAGGACAGAGAATGAAAAACAAAGGATTTGTTTATGTTACATCTGTGGGAAAAGGTAGAAAACTGCTCAAATATTCTACAGTAACTAAAAGGATCTGACTCCATTTCAAAAGGCTTTAAAAACTTAGAAAAACCAGGGTAACAAAGGGGCTTTAGGCAAAGATGTGGGAATAGGAATAACATTTCTTTACTAGTAAATAGCATTACAAAAAAAGCAAATGAACAAAACCAAAACAGAGTCAGAACATGACCTAACACCTTGTTGGTCAGGGTATTGGGAGCTGTCCAATTAAATCCTCCTGGAGTGACAGATGTAGTTCTGTTGGAGTAGAGATGATCCTGTAGAAGGGTCCAGTGGTGGTCAGATGGGTCTGGTCTTCCTCTGGGAATCCAGTGCAAACAGCCTGTCCTGGTGTTCTGAATCTCAGATTTTATCCAGGCAGGAATGCTTGGCTCCTCCCACTGGCTGGAGCATGTCCCAGTGGGATGATGTAATTGTATCAGTCATGTAGTGAGCCTCGATGGCCCATTAACAGCAGATATCCCCTGGAGGGAGGATGGGTGGGGGAAGAGATAAAGAACACTGCCCCACCTGGTTTTAACAGCTGCCCATTAACAGAAGACACCTGCCCCCTGCCCCCAGAGTTATGAAGAATGGCTCATGGAAGAGTTAAAGAAAACACCTCCCCAACTGGTTTCAACAGATGGCAAAAAGAATTCATCTTGCGTTGCAATCCAAGACATAAAACCTGCGGGAGGAGATGCCAAGCCACCTCTTAGCAGACACATGCTCAGGGAGCCCTGATTGCTTGCATGTGCATGTGCACGTGCACGTACTCAGGTATGTGTTTGGAACATTTTTCTCTTTAATTCTTTCTGTTGCTGTGGGTCTCCACCACATGAAAATCACCAACTTTGCTGTACCAGTGCTGAGATGAAAGTGTCAGCAGTAAAGTAGCCAACACCTACCAGAATTGCTTGAAGAATTTTCCATGTAACTGGCAAATTGAAACAATGTACAAAGCAAGCTTTCTGTTTTGTTTCAACCTGACTTTAAATTTTGAGAAATTTTTATGTAATCAATTACCATAAAGTACAACTTCCCAGCACAAAACATAGCAATGACCATGAAACTCTGCAGTACCCTGGGCTGCTGAACTACACTGTTTTGCATTTCTTTGCCATCAATTTGAAGACAATAACCCCTACAGCAGGTGTTTTGGTGGTTTGGGTTGGTTTTTTTTTTTTTTTTTTTGTGACGGAAATTGCATAGTGATTAAGCTCAGTAGCTCTTCTGATGGCAAACTACAGTCATGCAGCAGAAGCATGAGAAGAATTAGGTTTGACACCTCACCATATTCTGAAGCTGACAAGAAATGAAAGACCTGTGAGGCTTTTTGAAGCAATAGCAAATGACCATAAATGATTAAAATGGACATGAGCATTGAAATTCCAGGTTTAAAAGCTGAGTTTGAATATCACACCTATAATAAACACATACTCCAAAGGCCGTGCTCCAGCCCCTCAAGGAGTGGAAATTTGGGCAGAAATACTTATTGTACTGAAGCCCCTGCTATTTAGATTTAGTGAGTATGACTTAACACCACATGGTTTATGACTTATGTGACCAACAACTGATGCCTCCTGCTTTTGAGATAGTGCTGCTTTCTGTGTCTGAGAGGTTTGTTCTACAGAGACAGGGAGACCTTTTACAAGGGGTTGTTACAATCTGCAGCAGAAGATAGATGAAGCATTGATCCTATTTCTAATACAGTTGAAAACCTCTCTTGTGGAAGTTACTTACTGTAGAGAAAAGTTTGTACTCAGAGCAGTAATCTAGATATAGGTGGATATGAAATTTAGGTGTATCTCCAGGTAAAGGGCATTTAGATACGAGTATTATATCTTGTCTTAAAAGGAAAGTTGCTGTTTCTTGTGCTGTCATTCTCTTTTCAGGTTTAGAAAATGTTATCAGGAAATGTTAATTAGCTTAGCCAACTGAGAATTTTACATCAAAACATGTTTTTCAGAAAATGTCAGCAATCTTTCACACTTTTTTCCATGAAAAAATATTTTTTTTCTGAGTCACTTTAAAATTCCATTTTATTACAAAGGGATTATTTTTTGTCATCCATAGAAGGGGATGTTTTAGTTTGTTTAAATTTTATTTTAAAATAGCTGTTATCAAAAGAAACTGGTCCATAATTGGGAATGACACTAGAAATGGACATTAAAACCTCAAAAAACCCCCAAAACCCCAAACCCCCCCAAAAAACAAAAACAAAAAACCAAACCAACCAAACAACAAACCAATACCAACCAAACAACAAAACAAAATCCCCCCCAAACCCCAAAAAAACCCCACACCAAAACCCACCAAAAACCAGAAAGGCAATTATAATGACACTTAAAAATCACTAGATTTTTAGAGAAATATGTAGAGAAAAACTGATATTTTCTACTAAACTTTTGTTATCAGAAGTTACAGTGATGGCTTACAGAGCTTTCTTTCCTAAGTCTGAGAAATATATGTCAAGTTCTGTTGCTATTGTTGCAAAGCACTATCAAATTCCAGGGTGATAATAATAGAAAAAAAAAATGGGTTTGGAGAGCTTTTATAGAAAGTTTAAAAATGCACCACTTTTATGGTCCAGAAGATCCCTTTTACAGCTATGAAAGCTGAACATTTAGAAAGAGGCTGAGTATTTAGACATCATATTACATACCTTTTTAGTAGGAAACAGTCCATATTTTTGCCTTGTAGCTCTCTAACCAAGGAGCAGCTGGACTGAGGATGAAACAGCTCTGAAAATATATAGGAATTAAATACAGTGATTAAAGGGTTAAAGCCAGTGCCATAGGTCAACTGGAATGCAACAATCATTCAATTAGATGATAGTAATAATATACCTTTCCTTTATATATTATAGCTTTTTCCCACACAACCTCTTAAAAAAACTTTCTAATATTAAGCACTTAACATTGCCAGTTGGTTCCTGTATTTTGTTAGTAATATATCTGCCTGAGACTAAGCTGTCTGTCTGGCTCACTGTTCACTACCTCAAAATGACTTTCTGTCATCATATTTTCCCATCTCAGGTCTGTGGGACTAGAAGTGAATATACAGATGACTCCAGAGAAACTTCTACTCTGAGTAAAAGGTTGCTGGGGATATGCAGGTCTGTAAATAGATTGCCCAGGAAGGTTATGGGTTCTTTGTCTCTGGATAAACACAAACCCAAACTCTACATGGCTCCAGCAGGCTCTTCTTGATGACTCTGATTTGAGCAGGAGGCCCCTTACAATCTCAAACATTTTCTGACAGCAGAGATACCTTGACTTTCACAGCTCTGAAGGGAATTGAGTGACTTTGGGAAATAAATGCCAGCATCTTGGTTGTCTCTCACTGAGCTGAATAAATCTGAAAGGTGCCAACACGCTGAAAGAGCAGATCATATGTAATGGGACAGTTTTCAAAATAGCTGAGTCTGTGATTGTGGACAACAGATCAGGAAGCTCTTTGATATTTTGTTTAATCCCTTCCCTGTAAACAGCTTATCTTAACTTTCTTGGTCCATGGTCTTATCAGGAGCTTAAGAAGGTGGCATTTTTTTTGTGGCTATGATTGCACATACAAAAATATATATACAATAAAACCCCAAATATATTTATATATATATATATATATGTGTAACTGTAAATCACATTGCCCATATTTGATATAATGTAATGGGCCTTATTAGGTGACTCCTATGGTGCTATCACACACAGTTCTTTTTAAATGAGGATTTAAAATGGCAGTATAGTATAGTGTATAGTAAAAAAGAGCACCAAGATGCTTAGGTTGTATTTGTGGTGACTACTTATTTAAATGGTATAATCTGAGTTATTTAAACACCCTGGTTTCCAAGTGCACGGCTCCATAGCATTGTTTTCTCCTCTTGTCTTAACAAATAAAAGCATGTAACAAAATCTTTCCATCAACTGTTACATTACAATGGTTTGACTAACCATTTTCTTTTTTAAAACAGCTAATGCACAGATCTGATTTGAAATGCATAGTACGTTGCTCATTGAATCAGAGACTGCATTGCATGGTCAAGAAATCACAATAACAATTTAAAAGTCTTTCTTAGTAAAGAAATGCAGACATCTAAGTCTTTAATAGCTACTGTGAGTCCTCCTCCAGAACAACTATGGCATATCCTAGCCTCAGAGTTCTCTGTAACTGCAAGGCATAGGCACTTCACAAAACATATTGTGCTTCTAGCTTAAGGATATTGCCAGGAAATCAGTGAATTAAAAGTATAGTTTTGGTGTAAAAGGAAATTCTGATTAATACCAGCAGTGATTTTTTAAAATTTTATGAAAATAGTGAAATAAGAGCAGAAAAATCTGTCTCACTCCTAATGTAATAAAAAACCCAATAAATACTTAAAAACAGTAGGCTGTCCTCAGACTATAGTAGTTAGATCTCAACAACCCAAAGAAAAGCACAGATGGTGTTAAAAGGTATCCTGTGAAAGGAGCCTTATCTGCTGTCTACTCCAGACTGCAGTGACTCTAGGTCTGAAAGTGAATACATTTCCAGCTATGCCAAGATTTTGCAGCAAATTAAAATGGAGTAACTGAATATATTTGTCATTATCAGAACACTCAACTGCTTGGATGATCTCTATGTTGTGTGAATTTTCTAACTTGTATGTGGAATTTGGCTGCTGTTACAAGGGGTGGTTTAAGAGTTGTTTTCTGGATTTAGTCCAGTTATAGGCAAGGCTGCTGCTGCTTTAAATCTTGGAGTGTTATGAAAGAATATCTGCTAGGCTGACTACACCAGCAGGGAAGAATGAAGAGCTTTAATAATGAAAGCTCTTCTCCAGCTAAAGAGCAAAAGCAATGACATGAACAGTTGTAGAAGCCCTGACAAAGCTGCTACTGAGTTGTCTTCATAATCTCATTAACCCCATGCCCTCCAGTCACTCCATTCCCCAGCCTTTATAATGCTCATAAAGATCACAATACTCCCATGTTTCCAGTATTTAGACAATATAAATGGTTGAAATGCGAAGGTAAGTAGGAGTTTTGTCATTGCTATCCACCAGTACCTTGGTGGTGACGATGTTTAATTCAGCTTGGGATGAATTTGGCACAGGTAGGTGCACAGCCTAGTGACCAACCTGTCTCAGAGCTTTACCACCACAACAGGTTGCACAGCACATCCTAGCGTGAATGGCGCAATGCCATGGCCTTGTGCACAACAAAAGTAGGCAGAAGGGGAACATAAATATGCCACTGGCTTCCAACCCAGAGCTCTTTCAAAGCTGCCCAGAGGTGTCTGGAATTCCAAGTTCCCAACCCACTTTGTGGATCATCTGCTGTGGAGGGCTGTAGGCCAGTCGGTAATGTGGATGTTCTCTCCTGGAAAGAGAGCAACCCTTAGGTTTCAAGTGTATGGCAGTTCCCCTAAAGGAGAAACCTTGGGAGACTGCTCTCCCCTACAGGGTGAGCAAACGTGTTCCCCCCATGAGGCTGTGTGGTTGATATGCCAGTTGGTTATACCTCATTGGTTCTTTCCCTGCTTCCTCCTTTTTACCCCACATGATTGGTCCGTTTTCGATCCTTCCCCTGATTGGTTAATTTCTACTTTTTCACCCTATCTGATTGGTCTGTTTTTGATCTTTCCCCTGGTTGGTTAATTTCTCAATCCTCCGCCCGACTGGCTCTGTTGTTTAACCCTGCCCCCTGGCTTACCTATATAAGTCCCTGCCCTTTCTGCTTCTTTGCCTCTGGACGTCTTTGAGGAATAAGCAGAATTGTTACCCTGGTTTTTCTGAGTTTTTTATTTAGCCTTTTGTATTTCATAATGGAGTCAGATCTTTTAGTTACTGTACAATATTAGAGCAGTTTTTCTACCTTTCCCACAGATGTATCATAAACAAATCCTTTGTTTTTCATTCTTTGTCCTTTGTTTGCATATTTCTAACCTGAAAAACAACTGTAACTGACAGTTGGTCTGGCCACTGGGGCTGAGGGGTGGAAACCCAAAAAGCCAATCTTCTGCTAGACCCACAAATTTATAAAAAGTAAAGAATAAACAAAGAGGCGCTTCTTCCTCTTCCTCCTCTCTCCGCTCTCGGAGCAGTGAGCTGGAATCGGAAGAACCTCTGCCTTGCAAATATCTCTTGTCTACGCGTGATTGCTTTGTGTGTCTCAGCAACACAGAATAAAGGCTCTGAGGAACCTCCAGACAAGACCCTATCTCTCTTTTCACATTGCCCTGAAGGCTCAGCTTGTGTCTGGTTCCTTCCCCGCTTGGGGCGGGAGATGATCTCTAGATGGCTAGCTCAGGTCAACACAGCCACAGATGTCCCCAGTTCGGATGGGCACGCAGGCTATCACCTGCTGGCTCGGCTTCTCAGCAGCTGGACAATAGTGTCGTGACAGCAGCAGCAGTAAGAAAAGGTTGGCTCTCAGCTTAGCAGGTTAAAATTTGTTTATTCAGGCCCAGCTGCGGAAGTCCACAGCTCGTCCAACCTCAGTCCAGTGAGGCCAGAGAGAGCAGAGCTGAAGAGAGTTTGAATCTCCCTCCTCCACCTTATAAGCAGGGGAGGGATTCAGGGGGGGTTACAACAAGACAACAAATCAGGGGTTCAGGGGGTAACAAGGTGTGCCCACCCCCAAGCCTCTGACCAAGCATCTCCAGAGGAAAGGAATTTCCCCCCAGGGGACGTATCACCTGAAGCCTTCTCCCTGAGATTTTGCAATCTGGGAGGGACCCCTGGAGTGATAGACAGGCTGCCCTAGAGCAAGGCGGGGCAGAGGGGATGTTACAAGTCAGGGGAGGGGTGGGAGGACTGACACAAAACACCTTGTTACACAGAAAACACAGAAAGGGTTACAACATTGGGGATACAGTGAAATGAACCATAACACAAACTTCTTATAAAAACCTAATAAAACAGTTCTGCACCACCACACAGCTGGGAACTGAGCTGAAGTCACTAGGCTGAGCTGAAATCACTGAGTGTTGTAGACATGCCTGTGAGACCAGGTGTGTCCTTTTCAGGACGCTTCTCTGGGGATGTCACAGTGCTGACCACCGCTGCCCGCCGCAGCAATCCACTGGCAAAGCTTTCAGCTCAACAGAACACCATTTTGCAGAACCTCGCTCATCTCCTCTTGGTCATCCTCACCACAGAAAGGTGCAGCACACTTCCTGTGTTGGCTTGCACAACTATGAGGCTCAGTTTGGTGCCTTGCTAAGGAAAACAGTCCAACATGAATGTAGTTTGGCAGTTTCTATGCTACGGCTTCTCTTGTGGACACGTTCATACTTCACCAAGAAGCTTTACCTTTATGTAGGTTAAACTTGTTCTGCCAAAGGGGACTGGAAATCAGAGTGTCTTCTCAAGACTAGCAAGTTCTCTGGTAAAGCTCTATGTATGAAGCACCCAAGGTGGAGATCTAACTTACCTCACCAGACACAAACTGTAGCAATAGTAACCAGAGTATTTTCTCTGCAGGTACATATTTAGTAGATTAACCAGACTGGGCACATTTTGCTAAAGTAGTTTATAGTCTAAAACAACATTCACAAATAAAATGATTTATTGGAAATTTAGGGTTGGAGGTACCTTACAGCATTCTTATGGCAACACAAATCAGTTATATATGAACTGAAACTCTGAAAAAAAATTTTCAAAAAAGTACTTTCTAGGACTCAAAGCTGTCCTATATTTTGCTGTGTGATAGATTATTGGGAATCATTCTCTTAGCCGGTTTTTCTGGAATATCACAACTTACTGACAGTGGCTTTCCTCTTGTAAACCTCTTCTGAATTCAAATAGTGAAAAAGTCTTCTAAAGAAATTAATCACTACTTACTAGGAAATTGCTTTATTATTTTTGCAGTCATTACTTTTCATTAAACGATCAGATTACTTCAGAATATTGCAGGTTTTCACTGAAAAAATGATTTTTCCCTTCTCTAGGTGAAGCATTTTTGGTTTTCCATCCTTTTTCCTAATAGAATAATGAATCTATCATCTTTTATATATTTGATTTCAATAAAATGCCTCTCTAATGGGATCTAATGAATGTAATGTAGTATCAGAAATACTCCTCTGTGTGTGATACTCAGATGAAATAGCTGTTGATCTGACACATATTTGTATGAATTTAATATTTCTTAAAAAGTCTATATACTGGAACACCCTTCCATTACATCAGATTAGATTATGAGGATTCATTCCTTGGAGGTACTCATGTTTTGTAAAATGCAGAGTACAAAACCAGTGAGAGTCTCCAGGCACTGGAATGAACAGAGAAGCTGATGCTACTGTTCCTATGTCTTTCACTTATCATGTAGCCAGTAATATGCATAATGTGCATTACCTTAAATGGTGACAAAATTTTCCTTCATAATAATTAATAATTTCAAAATATATTGAATAAAACCAGTTTGAGCAAATTCTGCAAACACAATTAGAAATTCACAGTGACTGTAATAAAAAATATGCTAGAATTATTAAAATAACAGAAATTCTCTTCCAAATAAGTACACTAAGAAGACAGTTATCATATATTATAATATTATTTATACATAGAATTATATATTACAAAATAGATACTGATTATTATATGCTCATAAAAATGAGACTTCTGAGAAGGGGCATATAACAATGTTTATGTCAAATTGTGAGTGATGTGGATTTCTCTTTCTCTTTCAATATATTAAAAAAAATAGAGTTAGCAAGAAAGCATTTGAAAAATAATATCAATGAAGTCATATCATCAATGCATAAGCTTTACGCAGATCCTTCTGTGCATGACAGAGTGCTCTTTTTCCATATAAAAATGATGACTCTAAAAGCATCACATTTTCTAACAATTGGTCCTATCCCTTGACAATGGGGAAACCCCCTGTGCTTTGGAAAAGAGCTTAAGATGTAATAATGCTCTATTCTTAGAAATCTGATGATATGCTTCAAGAAGTTTAAAAAAATCTAGCAGTGATATATTGTCAGCAGAATTGTAGAAGGGCCTTTGTGTTCCTAGGGAATTCAAAGCCATTCTTTCCTCTCTATTAAAAAAAAAAAAAAAAAAATTGAACTAACTCCTTAAACTTTCTAGTCACTCAAAAACAGTCATGCTCATGCTGAGCAAACATGAACACAGATGTTACAGCTCTGCTGTGTAAGAGGAAAAAAACCAAAAATCATCTGTACATTTTTTTAACACAGTTTCTGACATTCAGCCAGGCCATGCGACCCCCAGCTGAAGTGAAATACAAAAATCATATGGTGCTAGCATGCACAGCATGAGAGGCTGAGACGCCCTGAGCTGCATCCTGGGGGCTGGCAGGGGTCCCAACAGGATCATCAGGGGAAGAACTTAATCTCACTGCCTGCCAGCAGGGATGCTGCTCACACAGAGTCCCTGGGGACTTGGGTGTGTTCTACCACTGTACAAACATGATCAGTGTTGCCTCCCAAAGAAAGGGGCCTCCAGCAATCCAAACTTCCAATGATTTCACTATTTATTTCTAATGCCTCATCTGAGATACCCTAATTTTGAAGTAACATAAAATGGAGACTTATGGTCTCACTGGGCATAGTTTCAGGGTCTCTCAACATTTTCCAGAGAGTGTTGGGAGTATATAAAACTATTGGCTGCAGAGATAACATCCTTAACTCCTTTTCTAGGGAGCTGTAGAAGTAATCCACAGGTTCTCAGGGTCCTGAAACATGGACTATAATTGTTGCTAGATCACAATAACAAATATATTTCTGCAAATTATTACATCTTCTCATTAATTTTAATTTTTTAATATAATTTAATAGTTTGAAAAAAGTGTGAAAACAAACTTGATTATATATAGATCTAAGAAGTTGCACCTACTTGCTATAACATCATAGTTCATAGTTATTTAATTCTGGACACGGTTCAGAGAGAGGTAAAATCAACATCCACTTCATAGAATTTGTTTGCTTTTTGTTCATCCTTCCACTGTTTTTCCGGTCCATCTAGATTTCTACAGGAAAGCAGTATTTGTTTTCTTTTGGAAGTTGACAGAAAGTACAACATGTTACCCATAAAATAACTGAAGGCCTCGTGTGTTGCTGTATTACTGAGCTTCATGACAATTAGCTGTGAGTAGGCTGGACCTATACTCTGTACATGCATGCCACCTCTCCCTCCCTCTTCAAATAAACTAAATGTAGAAATAATAATGAAAAATAGCTTGACAAAAATAGTCCACTTTTTTATCTTTCTTTCCCTTCAGATTTGTTTCTGATCCTGTAGGCTTTGATCTAACCTGCAGGAAGAGGAGTGTATAGATCAAAGCACAATCTGCAAAGACGTTCTAATAACATAATGTGTCTACAGGTCACATTAGGCATACAAACAAGAAGGTTGAATTTTAATATGATTTTAAAACTTGTTGACAAGGATATGTAAAAGTATGCTTACATAAACATGTTTTTGCTCAATTCCAATCCACTTTGAGCTAGTTTAGAATTATACTGGAGACTTTGTGGTGCAATAGATCGGATTCTAGTTTAAATGACATCATGGTCACCAAGTGGTGGCAGCGATTGATATCTAAATCAATGTAGATGAAAATTGTAGCTGAGAAGCCAAGTGTGTTAAACCCTTGAAAAGAAACAGTCTAAAAACTTGTCTGGAATGTGGTAATTCCACCAACCCCCCTGGTCAGAGCCTACAAGCAGTTACAGATGTAGAAATATGTCCGTAGCTATGTGACAAAGCACTCCTCTGACCACAGACAAATTCAGACTTGGCATGAGGGAGTGCAGAACTAATTTAACTAAATGGAGGTGCAGCAAGGACACAGAAATGTCTCGGTGAGTGTACTCCAGCTGGCAAAGCTGTGTTCACTCAGAGACAAGTTTTGCTGATCTCACTCTTGCTCTTTAAGACCCTTGCATCTCACTAGATTTGATGGATAAAGTAGAAGTGTCACACTGAGATCAGTCCTATGAACTGAGTGGTTGGGTCTGGAAGAAGGCACTCCCCAGAGCACAGCCTGGAAGAGAGCCACAGGAATTATGCTCTCTCTTTAAGCCTCTCATAAAAACATCTGACAGAATATAAATATGCAGGTAGACCTCAGGGCAATAAACTTATGTTCTTTGCAATTGAAATAAATTCACAAAAGCCTTGTTAATGGTGGTTTTCATTTTATTTAGTGTATTTTGCAATCTTAAGTAATAAACATCCTACTTCAGTGCTCCATAAGGAAATTAATAAGAATATTGTGTGTGAAAATGATAGAAGAAGCTGAAATAATTTGGTGATTATGCTGGTCATTCTTGATTTAGTGGAAGCCTAATGATATCAATATTCTGAGGTTATTGAAAATCTGAGAAATGGCTGAGAATATACACAGTATATGCAAGCATTACATTTCTCATTCTAGTTCAGATCTCAGATGTAAAATTCTCCATCACCTGGACACAGATTACCAGGGCAGGAGCTGTGTGGCTTTGATTCTACTGTTATTCTGTGAGAGTTGATCTAAGTGCACTGAGAATGAGAAAAGAGAGATTTATATAATTGTTTCTTTTGTTCAGAGAAAGAGCTGGCGGCGCCCCATGGAAGTGACTCACTCTGACACTATATCCTGCCGTATCCTCTCTGGGGTCTCCTGCAGGGTGGGCAGTGTTAGAGCCTTCCTACTCTCTGTGAACAAGTAAAAAGCAAAATGTGGGGAAATTGTTCTGTGAAATATAATCTGTAGTGACCTCCTGGAACTCCTCAACTGCATCATGTTGAGGTAGGGCTGGACAGAGATCACAGAATCACAGAGTATCTGGGTTTGAAGAGACCTTCAAGATCATTGAGTCCAACCCATCTCTAATACCTCAACTAGACCATGGCACCGAGTGCCACATCCAGTCTTTTTTCAAACACTTCTAAGGATGGTGACTCCACCACCTCCCTGGGCAGACCATTCCAGTACTTTATGACTCTTTCAGTGAAAAGCTTTTCCCTAATATCCAGCCTATATCTCCCTTGTCACAGCTTGAAACTGTGTCCTCTTGTTCTGTCTGTTGTTGCCTGAATAAAGAGACCAACCCCCAGCTGACTACAGCTACCCTTCAGGAAGTTGTAGAGTGTGATAAGGTCACCTCTGAGTCTCCTTTTCTCCAGGCTAAACAACCCCAGTTCCCTCAGTTGTTCTTCATATGGCTTGTGTTCCAAGCCCCTCACCAGCCTCGTTGCCCTCCTCTGGATGAGCTCAAGCATCTCAATGTCCTTCCTAAACTGAGGGGACAGAGCTGGACACAGCACTC
>JANEHK010000052.1:3054653-3079032 GCA_025960845.1 Tachycineta bicolor | reverse complement strand
CCTTTCCCCTGGTTGATCCCCTTTCCCCCAGCAGATCCCCTTTTCCTCGGCTGAGCCCCCTTCCCCTGGTTGATCCCCTTTCCCCTGGCTGCTGGCAGGGAAGAGGGGTGGCTGTATCTCGGCAATGCTGGCCACGTGCTCGGATCGTGGCAGAGAAGGCCAAGCCATGGCCCAGCTTAATCACTGCTGGCAGCAGATAAAGAAAACCTGCAGCTCCATAGCAGCTCTGAGCCAGGCCGCCCTGGATGAGACCGAGGGGTGGAAGAAAGGACTTCCACCAGTTTCTCTTATCAGCACCTCTTTGCATTTCTATGGCCCTGCAGCCCAGGGAAGTGAGCACATAGCCACTGCAGGCCTGGGCAGATTTAATTCTTTCTTAGCAACATGGAACTTTTAAAGCACAACTCTTCCTTGAGAGAGAGAAGAAAGAAAACAGAAGGTACATAGAAGAGACCCCACATGAAGTAAGTGGATTAGAAGTGAAAAAACCTGATAAAATTATTGGAATAGGATTGAAGAAGTGGACATTTTTTTAACCGGACTTCTCTGGGGTAATCTATGGAGAAATGAACTGTTCTTTGTAACATCTTGGTGTTGTTGGGGACAATGTTATTCTAATCAAAATTGAAGACTGATGTAATTGAGATTTAACTGAAAACTTTGAAACCCCCACTCCTGGCTTAAGAGGAGGTCTCAGCCTTTGAGACAAAGATGATTTTAGACTAGAAAAAGTATTTGTAAACAGTACCCCTAATCCACTGAGACGTCTTGTTGTTAGAACATCAGAGTCTGCAAAAACTCTGGGCGGTTGCGGATGTGTGAAATTAAGAGCCACTGAACTATTTTGTCTTGTAACAAATGTCTCTGTAAAACTTTAGAGAGGCTTTTCTCCTAAAGTAATGAATGATTATGTTTAAATAGTGAAAGTGACTGAAAATCACAAGTTGTGTCTTTCCATGTTGTTTTATAAGAAAGTTAATACTTTGTAGAGGGAGAGAAGAGTGTTTTAAAGTTTCATTCTGTTTTAGTTTAGGTTTTCTTTTTCTTTAACTTTCTTTTTTTTTTTTTTTTTCCCACTCTTTTAGTGTGTGTTAATAAAACTATTTTGTTCATTTTTAAGCTTGAACTTGCTTTGCTTGTCTCCTAATCTCTCTCCCACAGAAAAAGAATAAACACTAAGATCACTACACTAAATCTGGCAATCGGAATCTGGCGAACGTAAAACCACTACAGTCCCTTTTTCAGATGTGCTTGGGAGAGGATTTACTGTGAAGGGCCTGGGAAGGTGGGAGTCTCACTGCTACCTTCTGGCAACGTGCCTCACCAGGGTGTGATGCCAATGAAGTTATCACCTCTTGGAGTACCACGAGCATCCTGGTGCCTTCCCACCTGAGACAGCTGACCCACCTTACAAAGACAAATCAAATAGCCAAAAATTTGCTTTGAGTCATCAATACCAAACAGCTAAGCAGTGCAGCTCTGAAGAACTAAGTACCATCGGTCACATTTGCAAGTAATTGGTGGGATTTTTACTCTAAACTTAAGTAAAATAAAATGAGCAGAACAATAGTGTTTGTCAGGAAATGAAGGTTTAGATTCTTGAACCAGAACACAGGCATTGGTGAATAACCTAACCAAAAAGTCTTTGTCTGGGACATTTGTAGTACCAATTTCAAGACATTAGCAGTATAGGCAAGCATCACTCTCTCTTGGAGCAACCAAAGAATATGGCTAAACATGAGCTCCAGTAGAGGAAATATAAGCAGATCACAAAGCAATGGCTTTACAGGACTGAACAAGTCTGAATACTCATTAAAAAAAAAGTATAAATGTTGTTATGCGGTCAAATTATTGGTGGGAATTTGCAAGAACCTGCCTGCGGCAGAAATTATCAGAAGATGATAATCACAGTATCTCTTTTTCGACACAGACCAACACCATGCTAGGAGTTATATACAGGGGAAATCCATCCGGGACAGATGTAATTCTAATTTTTTTCCCACAGAAAATGTTAAGAGAAATGTTTTTCCTATAAGGACCACTGGAATTATGTATAGAGTTAATTGCTTTGAGACAGATAGAGAAGTAGATGCATTTTGCAACTAAGACAAGGACTACTAGGGGATTTCAGGTCCTTCCATGAGGTTTTTTAATCTTTGAAATTACCTGTTAATTTAGAAAGTATGTTAATTATCTTATTTCAATTTACCTAATCTCAGGAGAGCTCTGAAAGCCACCAAGATTTTGTGTCAATACCCTTCTACTGCCAGAAATGTTATTTTGAGCTCTCTGTACATTAATGTATTGTAGAGCTGTGTTGGGAGACACAGAACCTCCTTTCAGGTTATCTAATCTGTTACTGCATTTCTGCGTGAGTTTTACAGATTTGCCTTTGAAGGCCTGGGGGAAGAAAGGGTTCTGTGTTTTAGGGATGTGAATGTCATGAAAGACTGGATGAATCAGAAAAATAAGTGTGTACTTAGATGTACAATGATGAATTAAATATATTCTTCATCACTATTGGAAAGAAATTGTCAATGAATCACCAATACCAAGGGTGATGGTGATTTTACTACAGAACTGATTCAATTGTATGTTGTCAGGTGATAACTTTTAACTGCTTCTTTTCCAATAATGCAAAAATAGTTACTGTAGGTCCAAGTGAGAAAACAACTGCTGACAAATATCCCCCAACTTGCTCATGTCATGTACTTCATTACTCAAATCATCTGCCTTCCAAGTGCTTGTAATATCTGTTGAGAAAAAGTAGCCTTTTCCAGCACCCTGCAGGACAGACAAGGCTTAAAAAAATTTCCTTCTGTTAAAAGAGATGCTTCAATAAGGCAAACATTTTTTCTTTGTATAATTTCAGAGAAGAATGGAATGTACATTACTGTAAGTGCAATAAGAATTGTGTGCTTCCTAAAAAATTAAAGACCACCCAGGATACATTGTTAGTAAAAGATCAACAAGACTAAGCAATTTAATCAGAGAACTTAGTTCTTTTTGTTAATATGTCCAAGAACAGATACTTTTTTTCAAACATATTTCAGTTTGTGCTGTTTACTTTAAGGATTACACATAATTAAGTTAAATCTTATCCATTTTACTCAGTTGTTATGAAACAGTAAAATTGTAGCAGTAACATTGTTTCTGTTCCCAGATGTGACACCACTTCTGATAGCAATCATAAAATCTGGATTTTGGTTAAGCATGCAAAAAGGCAATCTTAGTTATGAACTATAATGGGAATAGTTCATATTAAGAGAATTCCATGTAAAAGCTGGTAGGCTTTAGTTTTGAGTTGAAATCAACATATAAGAGAACTTTTTTCTTCAGATAGAAGGGACCATGTGTGTGAATTGCTTGTTGTTTGTTTGTTTGTTTTGGTTTGGTTTGGTTTTGTTTTTGTTTAGAGGGGAGGAAGTAAATTAATTCAGTAGTAGTCTCAACAGCATTTTGGAACACAGCTTGGCTAAAAAAAGAACTTACGTTATTTGATTGACAAATATACAAATACTTCCACAGGTATTTGTGTTTCAAATAATTATTTAGAGAAATTAGATCTATATTTAAGTATTTTAAGCTGAATTAGTAGCTTTTACTCTCCCATGGTATTTGCTGGCAATTCTCTCCACATCCATTTTGTCAAATGCAAAAAAAAAAAAAAAAACCAAACACACAAAAACCAACCAAACAAAAAACCCCCCAAAACAAACCAAACAAACAAACACCCCCCCCCCCAAAAAAACCCCAATCAACCAAAAAACAAAACAAAACAAACCCCACCAAGCCACCAACCCGAACCTTTCACATATTCAAGACTGCATTATTTCTGCTAAAAGACAGAGTGAAAAATCACAGTTTATTCAATTACCCAGGATGCAGTACTTGCAATTGATTTTTTACCTGTATTTCCTGGCAATATGGAGTTCACTGAGTGTCTTCTAACTTATAAATGCCACTGTACTCCAGGCTCTAAGCAAGTTGTTTATGGTCAAAATATATAGGCACTGAAATCTTTGAGTGCTTGATACTCAGAATGAAAAATCTGGGAATGAGAAGCTGACACAGAACATTTGTTACAATAATAATAAGAGATCATGCTGTGGTTTTGTGGCCTGCTGCAGGCAAAGTGTTTTCTATGAATGTCACAACTTCCCTCCTTCATTTTCCCTGTAATTGAAATGGGAGCAATGTCTCACTGCTTTAAACAGAATGGAAGACCTCGTAGGATGTTTGTAAAGCAATGTAGAAGAAACACAGTCAGCCAGTAGAATGCCAAGTTAAATAGCTGTACTGAAAATCAGAAATCTCTCGGAAGAAGTCCAAGAAAAAACATCTGGCAAAGGAGGCATGGGAGGCCTGACAGAAGGAACAGAAATTAAGGTTATTGGTTTGGTGTTCCCTTTGTAGATCAAAGCGACATGTCAGATGCAATGCAGTCTGTTGTTTGTACAGGAAAAATTGTGGGAAGAAAGACTGGGAACATCCAAACTGAAGAGTGTCAAAAAAATTAGCTGTGCTGTGCCAAGAAGTAGATGGAGTGTGTGGATGGAACACAGGGATACACGGGAGGATCTGGAGTTGAGTCTCCCAGGAGCGGGCTACTGTGAGAGAGGATCCCAGGCTGGGCTGCTGAGCTCACCGGCAGATGGAATTAGCTTTTTCAGTCTCTGCATGGAAGTTAAAAAAACAGGGCATCAGCTCAAGTTGGTATTATAGTGGTGCATCAGTGAAATAAACTTCCAGAGATTGTAGAGATTTTGATTTATTTTTCATATTGTCTTTTTCTCAAACTCCCTGTTGTTCTTACTTCAATTTCAGATTCACTCTTTCCTTTTTGTCTCATATTTCTTAATTTTTCCTTAATCTTCTTCTGTCCTATTCCTATTTTTCTCTTTTCTCCATTCAGTTGTTTATTTCTTCTTTGCATTCCGCAGCGTAACTGTGCACTGATTTTCCCAAAGTCTTGCTGTGTGTTGTTTCTTCAGTAAATAGTAGCAGTGATAGCTGTTCCTCTGTGGTGCTTTTCTCCAGTTCTCTTGCCTAGAAGTTATGTTCCTGTTTAGAGCGCTGAAACCAAACTGGTGTCCCAAAACTGGCAGCTACATACATACAGAGATTTTGTTAACAAAAAAATTGACAATTAATGTAAAACAAAATAAATTAATATTGTCAGACAGTGAATTACAAGGCAGAAGATCCTGCCTGATGAGCCAAAGACTTAGTAACTTAGCTCTAAGAAAGATATAGTCTTTTGTAGGTGTCAAGAGGACAGGTGATGAGACTGATCTGAGGCAGAGTGAGAGAACCCCTAAGAGATGTGAGGAGCAACAAAACATAAAGCAGTGTCCAAGTCCTAGAGCACAGAGTTAATTTTCATCATGGTGGCTAGTATGAGGCCATGTTTTGGACTTGTGCTGAAATGGTGTTGATAACACAGGGATATTTTGGTTATTGCTGACCAACCATTGCACATCATCAAGGATTTTTCTGCTCCTCACACCACCCTGGCAGCAGGAAAGCCGGGAGTACACAAAGGGTTGAGAGGGAACCCAGCCAGGACAGCTGAGCCCAACCTCACCACAAGGTTTTCCTATATTATATGATATCACATTCAGCAAATAAAGCTGGGCTAAGAGGGAGGAAGGATGGCACATTTGGACTGATGCCATTTCCCAAATCACCATTGTGTGTTCTTGAACCCTGCTTTCTTGGGAGTGGGTGAACAACTTCCTGCCTATTGAAAGTGGTGACTGAATTCCTTGTTTAGCTTTGCTTCTGTGTGCATGGCTTTTGGTCACCTATCAAAGTGTCTTTGTTTCTACATGAATTTCTAAGTTCTATTCTTCTGATTCTCCCCCTAGTCCTGCTGGTTTCAGGGAGTGAGTGGGCAGATGAGTTGGTTTTAATTTCCAGCTGAGTTTAATTGATAACCAGAACAAGCAGAAAAGGGTTTGTGTTGAAGATCCATCATGGAGCTCTGTAAGATCATTGTGAGTGATCAGATCTGGGAGCTGATCTTGATCATATTGAATGGGAGACAGAGAGGCCTATGGAAACCTGTGACAGGGAAGATAGGTAAATTCTCTCCTGTGTGTTAGGGAGGAGCCAGCAGAGTGACATGGCTGAAAAGATATAGCTAGGTGGGTAACCCTTTTCAAGCTTTTCTTCTTCTTCTAGTTTAAGCAAATTTTAAAAGAGAGGAAAAAAGAAAAAAAGAAAAAACCACTTGGATTCACATCACAATGTTATTTCAGAAGTGATGGCTGAAGTTAGCACTGTCTTTTGCAATCAGAATCACAAAATCACAAAATATCCTTACTTGGAAGGGACCAAGAGGGATCATTGAATCCAACTCCTGGGCCTTCATAACAACACCCCCAGTAGTCAATTACATGCCTGGGAATGTTGTCCAGATGCTTCTTGAGCTCTGTCAGGTTGGTGCTGTGACCTCTTCCATGAGGAGTCTGTTCCAGTAACCAAACGCCCTCTGGGTGAGGAACCTTTTTCAAGTACCCAACCTAAGCCATCCCTGACACAATTTCAGGCCACTCCCTCAGGTCCTGTTACAGAGACGACATCAGTGCATGCCCCTGCTCTTCCCCTCAAGATGAAGATGTAGTTTGCTGTGAGGTGTCCCCTCAATTTCCTCCAGGCTGAACAGAACAAGTGACCTCAGCTGCTCCTCATAAGTGTTTGCCTTGTGACCCTCCTCTGCTCTCTCCCCAGTAGTTTTATATCTCTCTTATCTTCTGGCACCCAGCAGTGCCCCAGCACTGGAGGTGAGGCTGCCCCAGTGCAGAGCAGAGCAGGACAATCCCCTCCCTTGCCTGGCTGATGCTGTCCCTGATGTCCCCAGGACACGGGTGTCCCTCCTGGCTGCCAGGGCACTGCTGCCTCATGTTCAGCTTGCCACAGACCAGGGCCCACAGGTCCCTTTCTATGGCACTGCTTTCCAGCATCTCATTCCCCAGTCTGTCTGCTCATCCAGGGCTGCCCCATCCCAGGTGCAGAATCTTTTTCATCTTTATACAGCTGGTCATTGTCCAGCCCTTCAATTTTTTGTTTTTTCAGTAGGACCTCTCTGCCTTTGAAACAGTCAACAATTCCTCCTAGTTTTGCATTGTCTGCAAACTTGTCTGGTATCCCTTCTAGTCCTGCATCTAAATCATTAGTGAAGATGTTGAAGAACACAGAGCCCAAGATGGAGCCCTGTGGAACCCCATTAGTGCCAGGTCCCCAGTCTGATGTCACCCCATTCACTGTAACCCCCGTGCTGACCCATGACCCACTTGCTCACCCAGTGCTTGATGTGTTTGTCCAGCTGTGTGCTGGACATTTGGTCCAGAGGGATCCTGTGACACAGTATCTGAAATCCCAGAAGATTACATCACCTGACTTTCCTTAATCAACTAGGTATGATTACCTTGTTGTAAAAAGGAAATTGGGGTTGTTAAGCAGGGCTCTTGTCTCTGAACCTGCTTTGGCAGTGAACAATGACTGCTTTATCCTTTAGGTGTTTTTCAATACCTCCCAGAATAATCTTGCCCATAGCTTTACCAGGAACTGTAACAGGCCTGTAGTTTCCAGTTTCCTTTTTTCACTTCTCAAAAACTGGGACAACACTCACCAGCTTCCAGTCAGCTGGGACTTCTCTGCATTCTGAAGACTGCTTAGAAATCATTGAGAGAGGTTTAATAATGACATCAGCAGCTCTTTGAGGACTCTTGTAAGGATCCCATTATTCCGCATAGATTTATGTGGATCCAGCTGGAACAGCAAATCCTGCAGGAGTTGATCATTCTTGCAGTCATGGTTCCCCAGCTCAGGGCACTTTTGACCCCCTTGTTGTATCCTCTGTGTTAAGAGCCAAAAAATGCATAAACACCTCTGCTGTGTCCCTCTCTTGGTTTGTGATATGACTGTCTTCATCCCATAATAAGCTTTTATTTTTACACTGCTTATTGCCATTCATATATTAAAAAACCTTCTTTTTACTGTCCCCTGCAATTGTGCCCAGCTTCAACTCCACTTGAGCTTTGTCTGCACAAATTTTCTTCCCACAGTCATGAGCAGCATTTTTGTATTCCTCCCACATCACCTGATCTTGTTTCCAGTGGGCATACACCTTCCATTTTTCGCTGTACTTCCAAGACAAGATCCTTGTTCAGCCAAGCTGTCCTGCCTTGCCTGCTTAACTTCCAGCATTTAGGAATTGCCTGCTCCTTTGCCCTTAGGAGGTGACACTTAAAACGTGACCAGTATGGATAGGATCCAGCACCTGAGGAAGTGTTTTCCCAGGGTACCTTACTCACTGACTCCCTGACCAGTCTGAAGTCTGCTCTCCTCATGTCCAGAGCTGAGGTTTTGCTGGTGCTTTTCCTCCTACCAACAGAGATTTTAAACTCAATCCCTTTATGTTCACTGTGGCTAAGACAGCCACCAATCTCCACTTGGCTAGCAAGACCCTTTCTCTTGGCAAGCATTAGATCCAGAGGAACACCTTTCTGACCCTGCTATCTAAGGACCTGTTCCATAAAATTGTCATTTTATGAACCTTCTGGCCCAGGTTGCACCAGCTGTGTGAGGTTCCCAGTAAATTTCTGATGAGTTGAAGTCGCCCATAAGGACATGGGCAGTTGACTTGGAAACATCCCTTAGTTCCTCAAAGAATAAATCATCAGCACCACCATCCTGGCTGGGTGGTCTGTAGCAGACTCCCATGATGGCATCTGCATTGTTTGTTTGCCTCTTGACTCTTACCCAGAGGCTCTCAACTGTGCCTTTGCCAGCTGTGAGGTCCATACATTCTAACCCTTTTATATACTTTAGAAGGGTTAGAAGGTACGGAGCTCACCACTTTGCCCCTCCTACACTCCTGTCTGCCTACCCCTCATGAGGAGCCTGTAACCATTCATCAGAGCACTCCAGTCACAGGACTCATCCCACCAGATTTCATTTATGCCAATGATTTCAGAATGCTGGGATTGGGACAAAGCTTTGCGATTGAGCTCCTGTTGACTGTTTCTGATTCTCTGTGCATTTGTGTAGAAACACTTCAAATGTGGTATATTGTAGCCAGTGCCTGGTGAAGCATATTAAGGCATCTCATTAGTCTAATTTACTCAAGTTTTGCCGCACCAACTCATTGTTCATCACTGGTTTTGACCCTTCCCCTCTTATAACCTAGTTTAAACCTTTATCAACAAGACCCACTAGCTCTTGTGATACAGCTCTTTTTCCCATCTGAGACAGCTGTGTCCCATCTGGGGATGGTGTGCCCCAGCTATTTTTCCCATCTGAGATAGCTGTGTCCCACGTGTTGAATAGATCCTCCCATGGTCAACAAACACAAACTTTTTCCCCTGACACCCGCCTTGGAGCCATGCACTGACTTCATGTATCTGCCCAGTCCTAGCAGTAATTTTTGTTGTTACAGGAAAAACTGAGAAAATCACTACTTGTGCTTCAGATACCTCCACCAATCATGCCAGGGCCCTGAAGTCTCTCTTTTTATTTTATTTTTTTTTTCCCCCTCAGACTTCTCTTTGTAATTTTGTTACTTCCAGTTTGAACAATCAGTAGCAGATAACAATCAGAGGGCATTATTAGACGGGAGAGTACTCCAGGGATGTCCCTCATCTGAGCCCCTGGGAGACAGCAGACTTCGCTGTGAGTTGAGAGTCTGCATGTTGGGATCTCTATTCCTCTTAGAAGGGAGTCCTCTATTAAAATTACCTTTCTTTTCCTCTTAACAGAGGAGATCATGATGCGGGGTACAGTTGGTGTCATTGTAGGAGGCTCTATGGTTCCAGATGGACCTTCACCCCCTCATCGGGTGTCTTCTAGTTCCAGAGCCTCACACCTGTCGTGGAATGTACAAGTCCTCTTTATCAAATCATGGGAAGGAAGAGGAACCTTCCTCCTGTTGTGTGCCATGACCTGCTTCCAGCTTTCCTCTTTAGCAGATCCTTTGCTAAGAGTCCTTTGACTAATTCCCATGCAGGGTTCTGAGTCCACCTGCTTTTCCACCAAAACGAAGGTTCCAGACTCTTGAGAGTCTTAAGTCTATAGCATCTCTGAAAATAACTGGTTCGCTTGAATGCTGTGCAGCCAGTTCACTTCTTCCTCTATCTCCCTAACCTGGTGACGCAGTTCCTCAACCACAGCAGACCGCAGCCCCAGCATCACGGAGAGGCATCAGGCACTCCCAGCAGCCAGTGACCTGGAGGGCTGTGTCTGCCACCAGCAGGTCTGTCTGTCTGTCCAGAGGCCTCTGGCGTGGCTGGTGCAGTGACTCTCACAGCTGCGTGGAACTGAGCTTCAGGGCATGTTGATACCATTTTGGAGGAAGCTTAATTTGGTATGCTGAATAGAGTGGGCTTGAAAGGATCTCTTTGTTCCTCCCTACCAGCTACTGGGTGTGTTTTCTGACTCGACTGGCTGCTGTCAGATGGTCAGAGGGGAGCCCACACTGCCCACTGTTCCTGCAGGAACAGCCGTGCAGCCTGCCCTGCCATGCCCTCAGTGTCCTGCCATGCCCTCGTGGCCCTGCCATACCCTCACAGCTGTGTTGTGCCCTCACTACCATGCTCTCACTGCCCTGCCATGCCCTCGCTGTCCTGCCGTGCCCTCCCAGCCCTCCATGTCCCTGTTCATTGCCCAAGGGCTTTGGAGTTGAGATGGAGTCTGGGAGCTGCTGGATGGGTTCCTCAAATTGGGAGCCCCTCTGTAATCCCAGTCTCACTCTCTGGTCTTTCCTTCAGTCACTGCTGCTTCAAAATGAGCATGTTAATGTTTTAGTGTAGACTTGCAGTTGGATAGAAATTTTCCCTAAGTTCAAAGAGGACAAAGAAAACTTGCAAATTCCCCATCTTCATCTGAAGCTAATAATACAGATGGAAAATAGTTTAAGGCAACTCCTTCAGAAAAGGTCCTCACCTCAAGACAATACATATGTTTCTGGGCAAGACTTTTTCCAAGAGCATGGCAAGCCCTTTTCCAGGGTTGTCAGGGACAAAGGGTCTAAAGTATCAGACTCTAAATGCCATCTCGGTGCAAATTCCCTGCTCAGAACTCAATCAAAGTCTACTCAACTATTCCATTCAACTCAAGGTCACATCCCCATCATTTCATCAATCAATCTTACTACTTTCTTCCATAATTGGTATCACTAAACTGATAGATTAAAAGGCGTCAGGTGAGCCTGAGTACACATAGAGTAAACTTCAGAATTCCTGTCATCTCATCTTCTAAAGTATAAGAACTTTAGTGAAATTGTTATTCTAAATATGTCAAATATGGATAACTTTTCAAAGCAGTGATGTTATTTAATCTAAATGGGGTCATTTCCTTTCTCCATATTTCCATGATATAATTTAATGTCAAGCATGGAGGAGTTTAGCAGCACCTCCTCATCAAACACACAAAACAAGAAGGATTGGCAATCAGTGAAATACATGAAAATCTGTTTAAGATAATCTTATATAAAGAGCCTACTTAGACTAACGATATCATGTACTGCTTTTCAGTACATACTGAAAATGAATGAAATCATACTGATAGACTCAAAGCTAATTGCCTGTAGTAGCTTTGTGGTGTGGTGTGACACCTTAAGTCTCATTAACATCAGTTGTATGTATGGTTCAAAGAGATAATATACACCAGGATATTTGAATTAGTGTAATGAAATACAAACCTCTGTGCAGGCAGATGAAAATATTAAGGATCTTATTCAGCAACTGCTTTCTTATCTAGTTAACAACTTTTTCACAGTGCATTTACCCATGTGTAGGAGGATTGACTGAGTCAGACCCTAATTTTTGCAGGTCAAATCTGTTCTTTGTATTAAAGGAAAACAGATAACCTTGAAATTACAGGTTTAGAAATACCCTTCTTGGCTATTTTTAGCAACACAATTTAATCCTAACATTTGGCTTTCATTCCATTCTCAGTTACAATGGATAGTAAGTAAGGAGAGTATCAGGAATATGTTGCATTTACT
This sequence comes from Tachycineta bicolor, assembly GCA_025960845.1. Taxonomy (NCBI): domain Eukaryota; kingdom Metazoa; phylum Chordata; class Aves; order Passeriformes; family Hirundinidae; genus Tachycineta; species Tachycineta bicolor. The sequence goes on along the minus strand of JANEHK010000052.1, from coordinate 3,067,022 downwards.
TAATGCCCTTCATTTGATGATTTTAAGGTCTTCATCGTAATGAATAAATTAAACATTAAGACAACGATCTGGAAGAAATTTTGTGGTATAAGGAAGAAAATGAATCATGAGGAATGACATGACTCACCCAAGCTGAGTCAGTGTCTGACTGGGACACAGAACCTGGACACTTGGGCTCTTGTTTTCTTCTAACCACTAGGCACATATTCTGAGTTTGTTCACTTGGAGTGCTTTGTATGAGAAAAATCAAACCAAAGAAACCCCGACCAAACAACAACAGCAAAAACCTACAGAAAGAAAACAATGAATCATGAATCAGAGAACTTTCAGATTGTGAGAGGCTGAGCAGACTGTCTTCTAAGAGTCTTTCCAGAATACCTTCCTCAGGCAATCATAGAGAAAAGCAGATGCAGCTATTCTCAACAAAATATTGCAAGACTTCCCCTGTGGTTTTGTATCTTGTTGTTCCAAAGATATTTCTAAAGCAAATTTCATGTAGTAGTCAGAGGTGGGTGTCTGTAAAGGGAAGAAGTGGAGGGCAAGCCCGTGCTCCTTGAGGATGTCCCCAGCTCTACACCTCACTCAAGGTGAATGAAAAATAATCCATCATGTCTTAAAAAAAAAAAAACAAACCAAAAACAAAAATGAACCTCAGATTGACATTAAAATTGAACTTTAAACACTGTGTGCTAAAGGATTGACTTTCAGACTTGGCCCAGTGCAGCACATATTAAAACTAATACAGTCCTTCCTCTTAGATGCAAAGCAAAGAATACGGTTATTTTGTTAATGAATGAAAAAATGAAAAGTTTCCTTTAGAAATTTCCTAACAAAAAGAAAATAATGAAAAGGAGAAAAAGTGATAACGAAATAACAAAGTGCCACTGTATCTCTAGAGTAGAAAGATGCCACTGATATTCAATTATTTACCTCTATGACTTAAGATTGAGATGCAATTAGAAGTAAAGGAACAGGTTCAATTATCAACAATAAGATGATCGGCTTCAAGTCTGGTAATTTTCTGTTGGTCTAAAATGTAGATAAGTTTCAGGCACATGTAGGCACACCCAGGGACAGGTACGTATTTCCTCATGTGGCTAATTTTATAACATTCCCACTTAGGTGTTTTGATAGATGGTTTCAGGCCTGTCATATTTTGTGATTACAGGAGACCTGATCTGAAAGATAAAGATGCTTCCCTCAACAGGCGCTTATTCTGTCACACTGTGAGTGTGATCTCAGCTTTTGTGGCTGGTGTATTCTATCTTAATATGGGCCTGAAGAAGCTCAAGGGATTCAAGCAAAGTGAAGCAAAAATGAAGGGAAGAGCAGAGAGTTGTAAAGGAAAAAAGAAGAAAAGAAGAAGAAGAACACAGAAGCAAAAGAAACCTGGAAGATTTTCCCTCTTTTGGTTACAAACCAGTAAATCCAGGAAAAGTGATGACTTACATGGATTTATGCTAAACATGCTCCAGTAAACAGAAGGATGTGGGATCTGGGGTGCTTTCCACAAAATAACATTTTTTTGTCCTTTTGATCACCATTTTTTCATCTGAGAGGGAAGGCATTCACTCTCCTTTACACTCACCTGAACTTTTTTTTGTAATTCTGTGCAGAGACTCTTTGACCAAACTGTTCTGTAACATCCAGGTGAGAAAGGAGAATTTTATGGTGGTCTGCCTGAAAACAATTATTAGGATAGTAGGACCACTGCTGGGACCTCGGATAGGAGCAGCAGTAGCCTCTGATTGCTCAGAAGTTGTTTCTCTTCTACCACTGCTCATCTCATGTTGTGGCCTGAAGGGAAGTGTTGCTAACTTGGTGTGCCTGAGCTCCTCTCCCTCTTTTTAAACTTTTTGAGTCTCTCCATATAGATCTCCATCAATTTTGTACCCAGGTAGCTGCTGGGCTCAGAGCCAGATTTGAGACTATCTCAGAAACTTTACCACAAAGCCCTCAGACCCCTAAGATCTCTGTTTGTCCTGTTTCCAGGCTGAACGCTATACACAGCCACTGGTAATGCATGTCAGTGAAGTTCTATGTTGTTTGTGAAATGTACAGGCTCAGGACTGTACAACCTCTGATCTTGTTTAATGGAAAACATTACACTGAACTTGACCTTCTGCTGCTCTAATAATGCGTCTTTCCCATTTGTATTGCTCAAGGAAATCCTGTTCTCTGTAACATTAGGTTTTATCTGTGCCATCAATCTCTAGCAGAAAGACGTACAGAAGCTCTGCTTAGGATGCAAATTATATTTTTATTATTATTAATGCTGAACATAACCACTTCATCTTTGCAGTTCATTATTTTCAGAATTCATCTGTTCATTTTTCTGGAACTTGAGAAAAATGTATTTTTTATGTCTTATTTAACAAACTGTGGTTAGCACCATAGTGGAATAGCAAATGACTGTCAGATCACAGATAATATGCCATCTGTGATGTTATACTAAGTTGTTGGGCCAGATATTCTGGTATAAGTCAGCACAGCTTAATTTATATGAGCAGAGCCTTTCAATCAAACTTAAAATAAAAAAATCCATCCACTCAAATGATCTTTTCCTTCTTCTAACTGCAGGGCCAAAGTGCAGATTTCAGAAGTTGTATTGAAACCTCTATGAGTGTGAAAGCACTACAGCAGGAAAGCAAGCAAATAAAGAATTAAAAACAAACTTTTTAAAAGAAGTTCACATGTAGCTTAAATATTTTTGCTGCTACATCTTTTGTGTTTTGTCTGCTTCTAAACATTGAACCATTCAGTCTGCAGCAGAATTTTTATCTTCAGTCCTCAAAATTTAATGCCTGAAATGAGTCTTTTTATTTTTCAGCATGCTAAATATTCTCAGGGACAGGCAGGGAGATTGGACCGCAGATTGTTGAGACAACCCACAGTCCTCACAACCCCTCCAACGATGGAGATATAACGTGGCCAGATTCTCACCAGACATGTGCTGACAGAAACAAGATTTTGGTAAATCTTAGAGGTACTTCCAGTCATTGGACACGACAGAACGTGGCTTTGCAGTGCCAGCATGGGACGTTATACAGCCTGTCTCTGCTATAACACCTTTCACCCTGCCTTGAAATGATGTGGAGTCACAGCTGCTGCCATTATCAGGCGCTGACAAGGGTAAGCATAATGTGAATGCTGTGGCTGAACTGCCTGTGACTTGGTGAGGCAAGAACCTCACAGGACATGGGCAAGGGCGCAGAAGAATAAGAGAGCAGCACAGGTGTGCTCAGAACTTTCCCAAATTCTACACTTTATAGTAAGCTGAAAAAGATTAAAAGCACCCATTAATTCTATGGGCTTGTTGGCAAGGAAGCTAATCTGGGACCTTTTGGAAAGACCCAGCAATAGTTGCAATAGTTACAGGTACATCCACAGTCTGATTAACACTTGTAAGCAATAGAAGCTCTGGACTGAGAAGGTGAGAACTGGAACTCTGCCATTTTTATCCTCTGAAAACAAAAAATGTCTTTCACCTTGCAATGCATCAGCACAAACAGGTCTGCTCACATCCAAGCACTCAGAAACGTACTGCCAGCGCTGAATCACTGCTTGGAAAACATGCAGCTTTGGGGGAAAAAAAAGATGGGAAAAATTTTCCATGATATTTGGGAATGCTTGGCATGCAGAAAGGCCTTGCTGGCTTCCCACTGCTCTGCGTGGGAGACAGAGCACAGAACTGCAGATTCTGCTGATTGCATCCTAATGTGTTAATTTTGCTGCTGCTTTGAGTGTTTTTCATCATCCTTGGTCAAAGCAAGAGAAAGACAGGAGGGACTGCTCCCTTTGAAGCCCACAGTGGGTTTTCCTTCAATGGCAAAGTGTCAGAACCAGTGCTTGACTGAACAATTTTGCGTTTCTACAGCAGACTTCATCTCCCTGAAAGTTCTTACCTGAGCCACAGGTTCCAGCCGTAATCCCAGGGCTCCTTAAGAGTTGGCCTTGCAGATGGCACCCCATGCAGGTGATGCCCCTTCACTTAATGTCACCCATCACAGCAAACTCTCAATGTCCTATTGATGGCAATGCCCCCACATTGTCTGTCCTGACCTTCTAAAGTCGTATCTTGTCCCTTCTTGGTTTTCACTTTCACACTTGCACTCCCACTGGGGCACCAGGACTGTGCCAGAACTGTGTCAGGTCAGGGCAGGAGAGATCGTCAGGGTGGGTTGGTTATCTTCCTTGCTGACCCTTTGTTTTCGGTCCAACAGCAAAATGTTTTCTTGTGGGGAAAGTCATAAATTATGTCCTTGGTGACAATTCCCTGCTCTGACTCTGGTGCCACAGGCAGTATGAGGGATGTGACCCTTGAGCTGAATGCTGTAAGGAAGCAAAAGAACTTTCATACCGTGTGCACCCAGGATTAATTTTATCTTCAGACAGAAAGGACACTGGTTGTGTTAACTGGAAAAATAAATTCCAGCCTTGAACACCATGCTCACCCTGGCTGTAAACACAAACTGGTTCACATCTAAATGCAAGATATGTATGTGCCCTGTGGTCCCTCCTCATCTGTGGCAGGAGGGATCAAGGAAAAATCTGAAAAGAAGAAAGCCTTTACCACATCCACCACCAACTTTTCAAAGTGACAGTTTGGACATGTTTCCTGTCTCACTGACGTGGGCAAGTGAGATGGGAGCGCTGGGAAATGGTATCACTCAACTTTTAAGCTCAAAAGCATTAAGAGGAGTATGGCACTGAAATTAAAAATTATATATGATTTCTGCCCCCAGGAGATGCATGCTTTCCTACCAGGGAGATCAAATTTAAACAGGCACAAATAAACATTTACATAACAACAAAAGTGTGCTGGTTCTTACAAGACTGTAAGAAACAGCATACTTTAAAAGAAATCCGTAGGCCAGAGCTGAAGCAACATCGATTTTTCTGGTGATAACAATACTCAGATAAACCACAGGGCTTCGAGAGCACATCCAAGATATGCATTACTGCTTAAGGCACTTAGATGAGATGGGAAATGTGCCTGCTGGAGCTGTTCCATATCTGAACAAGATGCAAAATAGTAGAGTTTGCAAGACGCTTGTGAGCACAAAGCTAGCAAACACAATCAGGAAGCAGGAGGCTCTGTTTCATGTTTTCACAGTACAGGTCATACATATTCCTCTCTATCATGATAGATGATAAACTTTTTGTATCCACAGACTCACATACTGTAAAACAATCAGCAAAGAGCTGCAAATTTGCAATTCCCCAGCAGTTTGTCACTGCTGACTCTCTGAGCTTTGGTGACCCCTGTTTTGACCTCATGGTTGCTGTTTGTCCTTCTCAAAAACACGCGGCAATATCGCAAGTATCAGAGCAGGAAGAAAGAAACGTCTCTAAAGCAGGAGTTTAACTGCGTCAATCCTTGCTCAAAGCAGAGCAGGTGTTGGACATCTGCAGCCTGCACACTGAAGCACTGCATCTTTCCCCTTCCTCCCTTCACATCATGCAACTCACAGTGTTATCTAGTGGCCTTGCACTCCTCTGCAGCCTATGGTCCCATGTTGTGTCTTGGATCGTTTAAAGTAAATAGATAACAGTAAATGTGTAGAGTTTATCTCAGCCTTTCCTTATAATTAAAAAGATACCAGGTCACAAATCAATTTTGTTTTGCTTTTAAACTGAATTTCATGCAACTTTACAGACAGTTGTTAAACCTCATGAACCTCATACAAGAAAATGTGTCTGTGCATTTTGTCAATATGAGAACACAAGGACACAGAGGTGAAATGGCCAAATGAAAAACATACTGGAAAATCAGTGACAGCACCAAGAATGAAACAAAAATATTTCTCAGAAGCCGCCTTGTATCAGCCATTGTGCTATATCCTTCATCACTGTCCTTAAATGCAATGCATAGAAGTGTACAACTGCTTCCACTGATGTTCTAGAATTAACGATATTTTTCCAAGCAGATGAGAATATTAAATTTCAATGTAGATTACCCTGTAACAGCTGTTTCTAAAATTCTCAAGTAAGTCTCGGGTTTTTCTGTGCTTTGAAAGCAGTATCTTCAACCGATTTTACTTTATTATCAGGAATCATGTAGTAATTTTTTTTCTTTTTTTTTTCTTTTTCTTTCAGTCAAGACATTGGGATAACCAGAAAAGACTCTCTTCTTACAGGAATATTCTTAAATTATTGTCATGCAAGTTGAACACTAGGGGTCATATTTAGATAACCACTGACATACTGCAGATCACACCCAGGAGGAAAACAACCACTCACTCATCAATGACCCATGAATTTTAAACTATTGCCAGAGGAACAGCAGTGATTTTCATAGTACACAGTGCAATAGCTGGTTTGCTGTGAAGTGCTAGGTTGACTCCTGTTTTCTCTGTTTTTGAAAGGATCTGGGAAACAAAATGAGAAGGCTTACAACATGCTCACAGCATCAGATGAGCTCTACCTCTCTCCCTAACAGGGGCTGCCCCTGTGCAGGTATTTTGGTCTTGTCATTTTGTATTTTCAGTACCACAATAGTTCTAGTTCAGGAAGAGGGGGACACAAAATTTTTGTTGTTGAGACAAAGCTCATTTAGGAGTCAGAATCAGAGGCAGCATCACCGATGTTTTCATCAATTTTACTGAGCTTTTTTATACTTACACATTTCCTGTAGTTAACTTCCACCACCAGAGAACTGGCTCCAAGCAAATTACCTTGATGTTAGCTCTCCACCATTCTCACAGCCGTGGGAAGAGACAGCAAGGAGATACATGCATTTGTGGAAGTGAACCTCTACCAGTGTTGAGACACAGATGTGTTCCCATACATCAAGCAAGAAAGGCAAGAAGGGGTCTGGTGTGTGTCTTTGCATTCCCACTGTTCCCAGCTGTGCCATCGTTCCCCAATGGCTGCAGAAGGCTTGTGTGCTCATGCTGTCAGGGGCTGTCATAATTCTGGGTAGACCTCAGCTCGCAGCACTGTGCATCTCAGGTGTAGCACCTTTCTACCTTCATGGCTTGCTTGTCTCCCTAATTTCCTCTACATAGCTGTCCAGTCTCCTTAAAAGTCCTAAGTACTGGAGTTTCCAGCTTTTCCTTTTGAAGACCATTTCACAATTTGAAATGTCTTGTTGTCAAAGAGGTATTCCTGACATCCATCCTAAAATGTCCTTCTCTTAATTTCATCTCACTGTTCCTAATTACACACACATGTAAAAAAATTCCTTCCCACAACTAGAGCCAGACTATAGCTGATCTTTCATGCACTTCTTCAAGCTGAAGAGGAAGCAGAGAACCTGAATTTCTTCTTGCCTGTAAGATAAATGCAAACTAGCACCAAGAAAGTCTCTAAAAAATATTCTTTCAAGTTTGAAGTGATGAGTGTGTTAATATATACAGTTAGCATGAACTCAAATGCTGTAGAAAATGTGAAACAGAACTGAAAATAAAGATGCAGTTCAAGACGTTAGAAGGTCTGAGGTTTTTTAGAAGCCTTTACTGGTCTTTCATACTAATATTTCATGTCACAAATATGACTTTCAATCTCACTTTGAAAATTTATTGCTACACTTAAATATCTCCGCTGGTTTGTGGAGCTTCTTGTGAAACTCCCTGACCAGTACAGCAACTTTATGAAGCGGTTAACAAGTTATTCCAAAGCCTTATTTCTGATAACTTAGTAGTAACAGATCATTTGTTGAAGCAAGGATTTACACTCAGGCAAGGTGGTAAAAATTCTGGATTAAGAGCTTTGACTAAAAGTCATCAGCACTTTGCAAAATAATAAGAGATTACTCCATGTTGTCCTGGTTAAATTCTGATTTATGTCTATTATGTTAACTTTCAATTTTCCTGTAGTTTCAAATTGAGAGTTTGGTTTTGGCTAGTTTTTAATACCCCTTCTCAAAAATGACTGCACTGTGTTTCTAGTACACAGTGGCTGATTTGGTTGCGTATATCACACACAGTGAGCTTTGACACTGAGTGGAATCAGGGATAAGATACTTCAACCTTTAAGTACCCAGCAGCAAGTCAAAAAGTTCTATTCATATAGAAATTTAGCAGTATAGATGCCTTTTGTTAAAATATGTAGTTTGTAATAAAGTTTTCTCTTCAGAAACCCATGTTACTCCATATATCATGTTTTATCTCAGATTCAATTGCAGAAAAGCCAGAATAGTATTAACTGAGACTCAAAAGGACTAAACTAACAACGGTCAAAATCCTATGGAAATAAAAAGAACCTTTGAAAAATTCTCCCAGTCAAATGAAATTACAAACATTTAAAACAGCCTCGTTTTCTTTAAGATCTGTGTGGAGAGATCAGTATTTAAAAATAGATTGATTTTGAAAATCACACCAGACACCAGCTATGGCGTCTTAGGTTTATTAACCGGAACACCAAAAAATTATATTATTTTTATTCTTTTTTTTCTGCAGAGAAGCTCCACACAACTAATTGCTGAAACATGGATTTTCCTACATCATGCATGGCTGGATTTGTGGATTTGTTTTCAACAAATGGAAAACTCTTGTCTGGAGTGAAAGCCAACCATGCAATGAAATAAAAATAAATTAAAAAAAAAAAAAATCTGTTTTCGTAGAGGCCTGCAGACACTATCTGTGCAAAAAAAGGTGCAGTAATTATATATTAACAGCATTTTTTTCCTTGGGTGCAATGTGACAAGTTAAGCATGTAAGGCAGAGGCTGGTAGCTGAAACAGTCTTCTTGTGAGTTTTCACAGTGATTAACTGGTAGTATTTTCATGCTGGTAGGCTTTAAACAATTTATTGCAGTCTATCACTGTGACTCATTTCAAATCCTAAGGAGTACCCTATTGCTTCTGGAAAATATAATCTCAAAAAAGAGGAATTTTTACGGACTGTTGGAAGCTCTGGGTTTTGCTACATCTCAGCCTCAAAACTTGTTAACAGTAAGATCTCCACCCCGTACTACATAGAAATTTATTTATTTATTATGTTTATTTTAGAAGAATCCATTCCTATAATCACATAAAAACTATAAGAAGAGGATAAATATTAAACTACAGACTTTCTATCCAACAGCAGAACAGCACTATTTTTATCAAATGTGTGACTTTGTGAGGAAATAAACACCTCATGTAATAAAGTATGGCAGATGGGGCAACTCATCAAAGGCAGGTCAGAGGCTGGAAGAATTAGCACAGGATTCTTATGCTAGAATCTTAGACTCACCTTTACTTGATGTATTTTTGAATTCCAATAGGAAATCTCATAAACAAAACCTGTGCACTTCAAAATTGAATTTAGAATTTCAAATCACAGGTTGGACACCTTTTAAAAGCTGGTGAGAAAATTTAGTTTGGGAACAGATTATGCAAAACTCTGAAGCACAGATATTTGCTGTGAAAATGAAAAGAGTGACTCATCTTTGGAGTACTAGCTTCACTATTTGACTCTTCAAATTACAATTTCCCTGTTTGGGAATAGAAGAGGCCCCTACAAAGTGTGGGGCTGAACATCCTCACTTCTTCTTTTTAATGAGGATCGGTGAATTCAGCACCTTGCAAGGACCGGGTTAAGTTTGAGGAACTACAGTATTCTGTAGTGCTGTGTTCTGTAGTTCTGCTGTAATTTGCTGTAAAGCTGAGAAAATCTTCCCTCAGTAAATTGTGGCTGGAGAATTATTTGCACCCTGAAAGCAAAATTTTGATACTGCCGCTCTATAGCTGCAATCTGCTTATCTAGGATTTTAACCAAAACACATCAATTAAATCTACTGATTCTTTGGAGAATACCCCACAAGAACATGTAGACCAAATATTATTGTTCTGCTGTAGCAAAAAAGGATATAAAAGTAGGAAGTCTGTTTCCATGGGCTGTCCCAAGACACATAGCAGCAAACCAGCAAGACAGCTTAAGAAAGGAAGAACCAAAGACCACTTGACTCTAGGGAAAGAGAGGGTGAGAGTCCCTGGCTGTCCCAGGAGCTCTCTTTGCTGCAGATGATCCAAGAACTCTTCAGGACTGCCAGGTGGCCTTAGGATGAGAGGCTAAAACATCACCTCTCCCCTTTCTTCCTCATGCCCCTTTCAGAGGGTGGTTGATTCATGCATCTGTGGCTTCGTGACAGGACATTTTTGTGGCAGAACCTGCTCAAGACGCAGCAGCCCTGATTCCCCCACCCTACAGGCATCCTGTGTGACAGCGCTGCAGCTTCCAAGTTACCCGGCAAACAGAGACTGTTCCTTTGGTTTGGGATGGATGAATCATTGTTCCAGCACACAGCCCCTGCACCTCAGCGCTTCCTGCCCAAAGCGCTGCAGGTCTGCCCTAAACTTTCATTTCCTCTGTCACCAGTAGCTCATCCCTGCCCCACTGCAGCCCCGCTGGAAGAATGGCTGCCAGCACTGGGGAGCCTGCTGGGGAGGTGACAGACACACAGCAGGTTCTCTCACGCTCTTACTCATAATCCAACAGGTCCCTGGGCATAGAGACATTTTAGAGCTAGAGGGAAATGAGACAGCCATGAAAAAAGTGAGGGTTCTTGTGGATTCAGTTTCTCCTTTGAGCTGTGATCAAATCTTAGGATGACAGGATGATAATCCTAATAAGACAATTAGAGCTTATCTAAGGCAACATAAGCTCCCTAGAGATGTGTGCACGCTGTCTAATTTTAGACATTGCTCTGACGAATCTTCTGAACAGTCCTGTCTCTTTCTCCATCAACTCTGTGGGAGCTCAGGCATCCAGACTCTCCCCAGCTCTCCCCAGGCCCTCCTGCAGTTACAAGTCCAAAGAGGCTCAAAATATTGAGGCCATACATTTGCAGAAGCTCCACTCTCTTGAACTCCAGCAGCAGGGGCTGCTGCAGGGAGAAAAATCCCCCAGCATTTCTTTTCCTGATGGGCCAGCCCCTCTCGGGGGGAATGACAGGGGCAGGAGGGGGTCTCTCTGTTAGCAAGCACAGCTGTCTGTTTGCACCCATGTGCTCTTTGTGCATCCATCTGAGGAGACTCCTTTGACATAAATGGCCATGCCTGAGCTTCTTCTGTCTTCCAAGGGAATGGCAAAGGGACTCATGAGGCTAGGATTGTTATATCGAATGTATACATGTTGCAACAAAAAGCCTATAAAATGAACATGCTTTTGTCTTTTCCAAGAATGGGTGGTATTTTCATGAAGTGTTTGTCTCCCGCTTTATTCTGGAATAGGTTGTGGTCTGCCTTGCAACTGTAAAGTACTTCAGACCTTATCCTTCAGTGACACTGTGTTGATGTGAAAATAAGATGCACCAGAGACTGAGGAGTGTTCGTTTAGTAGGTCAGAGAAGCAAATTGTTATTGATAACACACAGATGATCTTCGTGCGAATGTCATCTCTCCATGTACCTGGTTCAGTGACAGCTGTTGGCAAGGAAGATAAAAAGCAAATTTATATTTCAAGCAGACATGGGAGAATTAAAAGAAAAGGAAAGAAAAAGGTCTTAATAATCTATGACCTGTTGTTTTTGTTGTTGTTGTTGTTGGTTTTTTTTATTATTTTTATTATTGCATTAAAGAAGTTCTAGGACACAGACAGCTTTTTTCAGAACTATTCAGGAACCCTGCAACACTGTTAATTACATAAGTGGTAATGTCTCAGAAGGGATATTCTGGCAGTTATCCCTCAGAATGGATATTCTGGATATTGTCATGCAGAATGATGACCAGCAGAGTTGTATCGGGGTATGCTTATGAAACAAAACAAGCAGCCCTGGTGAACCAAAGGTGAAGGTAGAGCTGAAGAAATCCTAGTAACAAGACACCTAGTGTAGTTTGAGGTTTTTCCTGTAAGTGGCTTTTTCTCCTGTGCTTTAAATCTTAACCAAATTCTTTTCAAGAAACAATAGCAGTCTCAGCAAAAGTCTTTTGTTAAAATAAAAAAGAGTGAGATCTGAAAACAAAACCCATTTAAACTTTTGGAAGAAGACAGGAAATCTAAAAGAGGTCTATTTTTCTTTTCCCCTAATTATTCTTGGCTACATATAATAACACTTTTTATTTATTGGTAACTATTTTAAAATACTGAAAGCTCATGTATCAATCCATATGCTCTGTCATAGTCAATTAATTTACACCGTGACTACTGGCTGTAGTTTTAACACATTTTTGAGGCCTAACACACTTATCTGCAGTTATGGAGAAGTCTTACAGAAGTCAACAGGAGCATCAGCTGAATGAGGAGTTCAGGATTGTGTGTTCTGCCGAGTGTTTCACGGAACAAAACAAACATCAAAATCCAAACCAAAAATAAGGAAACAAAGAATGCCAAACTCCAACTAGAACTTCCTTCCTTCCTTCCTTCCTTCCTTCCTTCCTTCCTTCCTTCCTTCCTTCCTTCCTTCCTTCCTTCCTTCCTTCCTTCCTTCCTTCCTTCCTTCCTT
>JANEHK010000052.1:3019107-3050005 GCA_025960845.1 Tachycineta bicolor | reverse complement strand
TTTTTTTTTTTTTTTTTTTTTTTTTTTTTTTACCTATATTACCATGGAAACAAGATCTGTGTATACATCTATGATCAGTCTTTCTCCAGAGTAAAAGCCTTCATTATCCATGCAAACTTGAGGCTAATTGTTCTGCATAAGGTATGGGTGTCTTATTCCTACCTACTACTTCGGAAATTCATTTCATGTAGTTGCACATAACAAGCTGTAAAGAAGGTTTTATGAAGCCAATAATGCAGATATAATACTTGAGGAATTCCTTTTGGATTGGATATATTTATTTTTCCAAACATTTTGTTTGAGAGAAAACGAGATTGCTATCTGCTGTTTCCTTATTTTTTTGCAGGAAAGCAAAGGGTTGTTGACTTCCTCTCCCCTCCCTTCCTTCCTTCTTTCTGAAGGTACTGTACTCATCTGAAAAAAAAAAAAAAAAAAAAAGAGAACGAAATGATTGTTCCTGTTCTCCTTCTTAAGTCATTTGAAACATTGTCCCTGCTAGTTTTCTAAGTTTACGGCAATCCCTGCACAGGGGGGAGGGAGACAGCGGGAGAGAGAGACAGATATCACAAACATGAGAGCAGGTAGTGTTTAGGGCAAGACTCCTTTCAGCTTCAACAACTGGTAAGTTCAGTAAAATGCTTTTATAGTTAACTCTTTAGAAGAGCAATATATATATATCTATATCTGCTTTTGTATTAAGAAAAGGCGTTAATCAGATACACATTTAACTGATAAAAGAATAATAATCATATGCATTTACAAGCATTCATGCTCTATTTATGGTGGAGATACCTATAGTTTGGTTTTTAGATACAGGTGCTATTACCATAGGGTTTAACCTATGCAGGCGGGAAAGTATTTTCCAAGGAGGCTGATGATATTCATAATATAATCTGCTGTGAAATTTGCATATATAAGTCCTATATAAGCTTCCAGAATCTTGTTGCAGGCTTCACTAACTTTATCCCAACAGTTTCAGCAAGATTCACTGGGCCATTGCTAAAATATAGAGAGAGGAGCTGTGTCACAGGGGAATCAATGTATTTCATTTGTCATCTGCCAGTACTGGTCTGCTCCAGCACACCAACCTGTGCTATACTGGGAGAAGAATTTCTGGGGCTGGTTTTTGTTCCCTTCAAACTGCATTGTGTTTAGGATTACACGTGTTTATCTCTACTCATCTGTGTATATGATTAGTCTAGGAACAATGACATTTAAGAGGTGGTAAAATGGTTCCTGGATCTCACTTGGAAAAAAAAAAAAAAGAAAAAGTTCATGTTGTGCAGTACATAACAACACTGAGCCTGGTCACCCACATCAGTGAGAGGATGGACTCAGTTGTGTATCTCTTGTTTGTATTTTTGTAGACATCAAAAATGTTTTTCGTGTTGATGATAAATGCGCGAGAATGATCAGAACTGCCATGTGAAATGAGTGATTGAATGCAAGAGTATGTTTCAGGTATTGCATGAGGAAAAAGTCCCCCTGCACACGCTTTTATAGAAGCAGAATGCAGAGGTGGGGCAAGAAGGACAGGTGTCCATCTCTTCGCAGAAGGAGAATTTGCCCAGCTTTTGATTTAGTGCTTCTTCAAGCCTCTGCTCTCTGAAGTGCAGGGTCCTCTGCAAAATGCCCAGAGCCCAGACAGAGAGACTTCAAGTGGTGGGTAGATATTGCAGAGGGCTGGCAGGCAGCTCCAGCTGCCCCGCTCCAAATCATGCCCTGCCAGGGTACCTGGGCTGTGCTTCCACCCTGGGACAGCCTCCTGCTCCCACCCCTCACTGAAACAACCACTGCAAAAGACTTTCTGCCTCCCTCTGTCTGGTGTCTTTCTGCAGGCTTTTCCATAAGAAGGAATGATCTAGCACAAATTCAGCCCAGTTTCTGGGTAAGTTGCAGATTCCTTTTGCTTTGGGAGCAGACAAAGGGGGTTCTGCCAAAGGAGATGGAGATAACTTGTTTCTTGAACTCCTCAGCTTAGTGCTGCCAGTCAGTCTAGTTTGGTACGAGTTAATAGTTTATTTGGGTATACTTAACTCAAAAACAATTCGTTATCTGCTAATAACAAATGTGTGCCAGGTCTTGCCGTGAAAACCACTCACCACATCTTCCCCTTGGGATATCTGGGTTTATTTTTATGTGACTGTGTACTGATTCAGATTAAAGTCACAATTTGGATAGCTGCTTTGACAGTTACACGTCAAACACCTGGAATACCAGTTTTTACGTCAAGTGAGCTGTATAGGAGTCTTCCAAACACACACAGAAAATTACATAAGCCTTGTGTTTGTGGTGGTATTTTGTTCAAACTGCAGGGTGATAGTCTGGATTGCAATCGCTTGTAAGTTTTTTGGTCTGATTGGTTCAGAAGTTTAGTTTGCCATGTAGGTAAAAGCAAGCTGCAGCCTTTAGGTGCAGATTTTATTTCTGAAGATGAAAAGCATTTGTGTATTCTGGGTTTAGATCACATATACAATAAATCCTTTCTCTGACACATTGTCTGAAATACATAAATAAAAACAAAATTGTTTAAATCATAGTGGGTGGACAAAAGCAGTACATACTGTTATAAAACCCAGTCGCCAATAATAAGCACAGAGAAAGAGATTTTTAAATTTTAAATTTGACAGTAATTTTTTAATTTTCTTTTTTTAAAATTTGACAGTATTTAAAAAAATAATTAAGAGCTTAGTAATTTGACAGTAAAAAACAGATCTTGAATTTTGAATTTCATTCTTATATTTTATCTGTTTGGTTTACTTTCCTTTGAAAACTGTACCTTTGCAATCCTTTGGAGTTTATTTATTTTCAGTTTGTATAATTTATTGCCAGAACCACTGTAACATGATTTAGCACAACAGGAGCTTGTAACAGAACTAATATCTTTCTTGATGTATCAGGAAGATGATTCTTTGGCTGACATGTTATTCTTACATCACTGAGATACTTACAACAAAGAAAAAATACTCTGAGTCTGTATTGGGTACAGATTTCCTACTAGTTGATAGCACAAATTAAATATTTGTGCAATGAGTTTTCAGTTATTCATCCCAATGTTTTTGAGAGACTGGAGACTGTTAATGGTTGATGACTCAGCTCTAAAAGTTATAAAAATATTCACACAGAAACCAAGAATAAAAATAGACATTTTGAGTTTATTTTGCTGCAAGTCTTACTGTTTCTACTGCTAGCCATATTTATGTATATAACATAAATGAGTAAATTGTCAGTGTATTTCCTCAGAGAATTATTTAAACCCATTATTTCCATTTGATGTGTTCTCAATTATAATGAAATAAAATATAGAAGAATGTTGCTTTTGTTTGGAAATAGAAAAATTAAGCTAGCACCAGTAAAGGCAGAGAGGTTACAGAAAACATTTGTAGCCCATGGAAATACAAGTTAACAGTTCTGGTTCAAAAAAGCATAGAAGTTAAATGAAGTCTTTCTGTAAATGTCAACTGCCTTTTAATACTTAAGACCAGTTTCTTTAATGGCGCAAACTATTGAGATTTTCTGGATACAGAATAGTAACATTGAGTTACATTCCTATTAACATCTTGGCATGTCTAGTGTACATTTTTGACCAGGAGATAATTTGAAGCTTTGAATCTCAAGGAGATGGGGGGTTTTTTTGTTGTTGTTTATTTGTTTGGGTTTTTTTTTTTTTTTAATTTTTAAATTAAAATTAAATACAGGATTTAGAACAAGATAAACATGAGGGGGTGAGTCATGGAAGCAACCCAAGACAAGCCCCACACACTGAGACAGGAGAGTATGGATCTCAGACAGCTCTCAGGTTGTTTTCAATCTTTGAAATTGCAAAGATTCCGTGGTGCAGAAATATTTCTGAGTGGACTGCTCCACTCTTCTGGACATGTCAGCAGGATGGCACCATGAGAAACAAAAACAGTAAAGGCTGCATAAGGTAATGGGGATTTTCTGTGGCAGTGCTTAGAGGACACAAATCAAAGGTGTGAAAAGCAACGTTTTACCCAGTAGCTGATAAAAAATGATCCTTTAATCAGACCTTATAAGTGCTGTGAGCCTGCGACAGATGGTTGTCAAATTATTCATTTGTTTGATGGACTAATTTTATAATACAACAATTTTTTAAAAGCAAACAACCTATTAAAACCAAATAGTTACTTTTTTCTTAAGCGCAGTAGTTTTCCATGATCTGGTTTACAGTCTCAAAAGATCACTAAAAAGAAAGGAATGCAGTGGAGAAGAAAGAATTAAAGAGACACAAATAATGCAAAGCCTTTGCAATTACACCTTTTCAAAAGGTTGAAAATTTGCTATTCTGAAATTGAGACTGCAGGTTTTACAGTTTTCCATTGCTGTAAAAATGCATTTCATAAATGATATTCAGATTTTTGTCCAATGAAGAGGCCTAAATTAATCCCCAGCAATTATTTTTAAACATGCATTTAGTTGTTTATATCTACCTGACAGGGACTAGTCCTTCTTTCTTGACTTCTAAAATACCAATGATCCAGTGAAAAATATTACTTAATGTTTGGTTTAGTTCCTTTCAAATGTAAAAACTTTTTGACTTGCTTCTATAAAACAAATTGTTTTATACCTATTATTCTGCTCTTGATAAGTGAAACATAATTTTCGTTCTCAACCAACAATTCTTAATGTACTGTAGAAAATTGTAATGTCACTGGTAGTAATTAAGTTAAGTAATCATGTAGTAAAAGAAAATATTCTTGTGCTCTGCAGGTTATGGGAAGGAATTATATGAATAATTGCCTTTTTTTTAAAAAAAAAACCCTTTCATTTCTAATTTCCTGCTTTTTATGTTAGGGGGAAAAAAAAAGTTATTAATTATTTAAACGTAGGATGAAAATACCACCCCATTTTTAATTTCTCTTCCCTTTCTCCCTCCTCTACCATGAAAGCTAAAACACTAACATATTTTCCTTTGCAATAATTAATTTTATTTAAATGAAAAATCTTGGGGTAAAAAGTGTATTTTCTGAAAACTTATTTTTCCCTTGTCAGACTTCAAAAAACTAAACCTGGAAACACCCAACTTTTCATCTGCATATGCCCATTAGAGGCACTAGAATTCAGAGAAAACTGAAAAAAAATACAAAGTTGAAGATTGGTTTAATTGCTAAAAGCGACAAAGTAAAGCGAGTCCCCTGCACTGATAGTACCCTTTGCTAAGAGGCAGCAGTCTGAGATTGAAAGCAAGGCTGTGAGAAGGAGCATACATTTTTAACTGTTTTTCTTTGATGATGCTCTACTAGAAGGGATGCTAATGCACAGCAAGTAGGCATCACCCACACATTCCTTTGTCCGGAGGCCTGATGAAGAACAGGCATCGCCTCATTTCCCTGCATGCAAGAATCCTGTTCTTCCCACCATGGAGGACCAGCTGTGGTGGCTCTGGGAGAGAAGCTTTGCCCCTTCCTGTTCTGACACCAGCCCCTCTGATGAGCCCCAAGTGTGTTGGCTGGGAAGGAGAAGATGATTTCCAGTCTTTCTTTTAATTTGTTTGTTGCTACTCCTGGTTGTGAAAGAGCCACTTATACTTCAGTCTTCCCATTTCAGGGTTGCAGTCTAACTGTTTTGCAGTGATGAAAACTTCCTGTGTCGTGGTGGGCTCTGTGCTGGATCTGCCACTAAAGACTTTGTAAATTGGAAAGAGAATATGTGCTCTTACCAGCATGCAATATACTGGATTTAAACCAAATTGAAAGGTATCCAGGATGGGTGTGTTGGAATGTGGTGACTATTTCAGGTTTAGTTGTTTCTCTGTGCTGCTTTCTAAAGCATGTAGTGTTTCAGCTTGGTGTTTCAGCTCCAGATAAAAATTGTTTGATGGCATTATTTGAAAAGGGGGCATCTGTCATACAATACTTCCAGTTAGCATAATATTTTTCTACTAGCCTGCTTTATTCTTGAAAGTATTTAGAGTACATGTGTAATGAAAACAATATCAGGAGGTGGAAAGGGAAGGAATCACCTGTTTTTAGAGCATCTGTCAGCTACTAAGGAACAGCAGAAGCTCTTTGAAGCATCTGGTAGGCACCATCCCACGCTGGGTCAGTTCCTTAGTGCAGATTTCTGAAGCTGTGAAGATCATCCTGTATTTGTCCAACACCATTGTGCTGTGATAGGAATTCCAGAAAACCATAGAGGACCTCCTGGAAGAGCAAGCTGACAACAGTTTATTCATAGGTTCAACAGAAATTAAGCCCATCCATTTATAAATGAGCAGGAAAGTATTTTTTTCTGTATAAGCACAGAGCAAGGAATCACACAAGTTATGAATGCTATCAAACAGTTTTCCTGCAAAGTGCTGTGCTCACAACATGAAGTCACCAAGATTTCTGGAAGAATTTTGTGTCTGTAGGCAGATTTTGTTGGGATGTCACAGAAGGAGTCACATGTATCAGAGAAATGGTGCTCACCAGCTCCTCTTTCCTCTGCCAGAAAAATGGAAATACCAGACTTTGATTCCAAACACATTAACTGATTTTTTCCCATCCCACAGAAAGTGAACCTCACGTAAACATTCAGCCACAGGTAAAGAATGCAGTTGAATGGCAATCATTGGATTCTGCAGGACAATGATCAGGACTCAGGGCTCACCCTAATGACTTGCTGCAAGAATTTTGAGTTGTTTCCTGCTAAAAAACAATGAACAGGCTCCCACTGGAAGGCAGTGAATCTGGTTAGGACAGTAAGTCATGAAATTCACTAAATAATGTTCCTATGTTCAGACCAGAGCCTTACTTTGGAGCTTTTCCTCCAAAAAGACAGAAATAATTCCAATTAATTTTTCCAGGTTTTTGCATGTGATTTCTTGTTAGGGAAGAAATTTCCCTGTTTTTTCCAGGGAAAACGTCCTGGGTAGAATGATTAGGGGTGGGGTTGTGGAGGCGTGGGCAGGGATTGCTAGAGACAGTTATATTAATGCATAAGGTGATTTCTCACAGAACTTCATTTTATAATGCTAGTTGACCATTCTTAGTCATGCTGTAGAGTCAGAGTGGTTTGAGGGGGTTTTTTGGTTTCCTTTTCCCTGTGATGAAAATCTGAACTGAGTTAGTATCTAGAGCAAGACTTTGTCATCACTCATGGTGAAGGATTAGTACTAGAGTGGTTTGGGAAATGTTCAGAATTTTGGGTTTCAAACTATGTTGATTTGTTGATTTTCTTCTCTCTCTCATTCTCTCTCTCCCCTCCCCCCCCCCCCTTTTTTGTTTTTTTTTTTTGGCAAAAAGTAATTGCATATTTATTTGTGATTCTAGTATCTGTTCCAATATCTGCTGGTGATACTTGGCTAAGTCTGAGCTGTCTTTCCCACTCAATATGCTAGTTTATTGAATTTTGTAAAACTAGCATTTTAAATATGTTTTAGTTTAAAATAATCAACCTCAAGAATTTTTTTCCCATATTGACAAAAAGGTTGTGTTTTCTAATTGATGAAAATTGTAGAAGCAAGATAAAATTTGTTTTGAATTTCAGATTTTCTGTAGTTTTGGCAATAAATTACTGCTTATTTTTAAAACTTTCTACAAGTTAACAAAATCATTAAGAGCAATATGCAGGATGTGTTTTGGGTATCAGAGAGAAAGTATATTTTTGTTCAGTCAAGGACAAGGTTCAGGTTTGGCAGAGAGGAAGCTATCTTAAATTACTTCTTGCAGGTACTTCATATGATCAGACAAAAATGCCATTCTGTGTAGAAAATGAAGAAGTAAACACATTTCTCTTCAAACAAAATAAATGATTTTTTTTAAAAAATGAACCCTCTTTGAATGAATTCGTGAGATGTATGTGCAAGCAATAATTTTTCTGGACAATAAACACATATTCAGTGCGGTTTCAAAGATTTAACAGAGGTTTTATGCCCTGGCAGCTTGGAAAGCAGACCTCCCTAATCACAATGCAGATATACCAAAAGAAGTTCCTTCCAATGCCTCAGCAATTTGCCTTAAGAGACTTTTTAAATGTTGTCTTAGTGATATGATTCTTTTTTTTTTTTTTCTTCTTCTTCTGGTTGGGTCTCAACAAAATAAACTCAATGGTGTCCTAAGAAGAGCACTGATTTGTCTAATTCCTTTACTGTGTTTTCTGTTGTACTTAGGTTCAGAGGGAAATATCTAAGTCATTACTAAGCCAGGTTAATTATGAGTGAGTAATAGAGGCTAATAAGGATTAATCAGTCTTTACAGCCAAGCAGCTTTTCCAGCAAGAAATCTGCTCAGTCTTCAGCTGAAATAAAAGTTTATTCATCTTTCCTAAATTAATAGGAAAGCATTATCTGGTAATTACTTTTAATAAATGGGCACCAAGAGAAGCGTTTGGTAGCAGGTATGTTTTTATAACTGCACGCACATACACACACACACACATAAATATGCACTCACTTCTGTCAGTTTGTGGGTGAAATCCTCTTCTTTCAGTTCTTGAAGGATATAACATGTCTCACTGAAACACGTGGTACCCACCGCTTTAACAACCTTCAGTTTCGCTATGAGTTGCGGATTGTGTGGAACAGGGAATTGAGCACAAAAGAAACACAAAAAGAAATGGTCCTGCTGAGGACTAACAATATTCTTCCATGTTTAAAGAAACCTAGAAGCCTTCGATTAAAACTTGATCTGTTTCGGAATTTTTTTACGAAATCCCATCCATACAATCCTCTTCTCCTTTGGCCCTTTTCCAGTCATGTGTGCGCGTTTTATCTGGTCCCTTCTTTTTTGAGGTTCATGAGATGCCTACAAGGTGCCTTTAACTGCAGCTGGCTGGCTTGAAGAACCAAGCTGAACAAGCTGAAGGTGGCCCTTAGCTACCCTTTAAGACAACAAAGAGAGGGCAGGGGAGCAGACCATCACTCTGGCCTCCATAGAGGTGGTAAGGACACTGGGATTACAGTAGGAAGAAAAGCTCAATGTATTTCCTTTTTAAAGGTCATGAGTGCCAGCAAAAGGTTTGCTTTCAAAATACCAGCTCAAGTAGGACAGCACAAGGGTTATGGAAGGGCATGCTTTTTTGATCATTCTAATTTTGGACGTTCTTCATAACTCTGTTACTTTTCTCAAAATAACCGCTCAAACCCTCTCGGTTCTGTTTATAGTGTTTAATAATTGTGCACTGTAGGTGGAAAGATTATGCCCAAAGTGTTCTTTAAGGACTCTACACTCTATTGAACATTACAATTTTGCTACAAAATCCTTCTTAATATTGATATTATTCATTTGTTCTTCTGTTCACCCTGTCTCTTTTTATATATGTATGGAGAGAAAAAAAATCCTGAAGTTTCATGGATGGTATTTGATAATTTTCCAGAGGAAAACCATTTAACACATAAGATTCCTACAGTACCAAAAATGTATTAATTGGCAGTGGCAGTATGGGATAGACAGGAAACAGGGATAGAGTGATAGGACTTCTATAAACAGTGATTAAAGTGACTCCACATACTTTATAAAGGCAGGGACACATCCTTGGTTCCAGCCTATGACATGAGATCTCCTTATCCACTTAAGAAAAGGAAGAAATTTGTCTAATTGTCATCACCTCACAGCAGTCTTAATCCCAAATCTTGTTCTCAGCTACACCCCAGATTTTCCATAATTATTTCAGTACAACACAGATGATGTCAGAGAGAGAATTAAGCCGGCTGCTTAGGATGAGAATTGTTTAATTGAGTAATTAATTGAGCTGACCAATCCATCGTTACTTCCAATGTTCACTGAGGGCAGGATCAAATTGCATTTCCACCCTGTCTGCTGGCACCAGTTACACTTTGCACATTTGAAACTCTTCTACTGCATGTGCTGCAAATGTCACCTTCACAGCCAACCTGATCTTGTCAGCCCTGAGCTTTGAGCAGGGTCTGAAAACTCAGAATACCTGTGCCCAAAGGCTCTCAGGAACCATGTCCTGTAAGAATACTTACCTGTAACTGAATACACACTGACAACATCAAATTTGGGGGAAAATACAACAGCCAAAAGATGGGAGACTGATTAATTTGCTTCCCAAAGGGTTTGGACCACATTTCTAACCTCTTAGGGGAGTGCCCTAGCTAAGCCTATGCTGGCAACTTTGGTCTCCTTTTGCTGGAGCTGGGCCCTTAGACTAATAAAAGTGCAGGTGCCAAGGGGCAGGGAGCATAGGGAAGTCAGATGTGATTATTAGGGGCTGCAGACTCCAACCCTCTGGAGTCTGGACTCCTCCCAGGTGTAACTTCAGGTTACAATCTGTTTGGCAGGAAGTTTTTTAAGATGTCTGAAGATGAGGCTGGAGAGTTGACATGATGTGCCTTCCTGTTTCTTGTATTCTTCACAAGACCAGTGTCTTGGGTTAGCTACACTGCTAGCCTGAGCTGACATGCCTGGTTTTACATCCTCCTGAGTCTCACCAGAGGCTCTGTTTCCTCTCAGCTACACTTGGCAGGTTTTTGTGGAGGAAGAGCAAAAGGCAAGAAGTGGGGCCAGAGTCCACCCTGCTGTGGGCAGGGATGGGCTGGGGCTGCACTGTGGACCCATAGGTCTGCCAGCAAACAGCTGTTCCCTCTCCCCTGCACTCCAAAGCACCTTTGAATTCCACGTTAGTAAGAGCAGGTTAGGGAGATGGAGATGTTCAGCTGAGGACATAAAATCTTGGTCCCCTTAGACACTTTTAGACCATATAATTTGCTGTGCCTGGCAGGCTAACACCATGTGTAGCTGTGGTTTGGGGCGACTTTGTAAACAGCTAACGCCTCAGAGTCTGTTTACTTAACATTAATTTCATTATGCAGGTTGTCTCTGTGTTGCTGATCGCTTTAGCAAACAGAATAGAGAAGTAGAGAGGGACTGAACAACAGATAGAATACAGAAGTGAAGAGGGAAGAACGTGTAAGAGAAGAACTAAGAAAACTCATAAAGAGGAAGAAAAAAAGAAAACAAAAAGGAGAAAGGAGGACAAGAAAAAGAAAAATGAAGAACCAAAACAGCAGCCTAAACTATACAAAAAAACTACTTTGTTCATAACCTGAAATGACAAGAGAGATCCACAGGGCTAAGTACTGCTAGAGGCATTGCCAGTAAGCCCCCAGGGCTGATGATCTGTGGGCAACCCAGACATACTGCTCTGTCAGCCTCACCCACTCCCTCGTTAGGAGAGAGAAGAGAAAATGATAGCAAAGGTGTCCCTAGAATAAAGGCAGAGCACACATAAAAGACAGAGCGGGACAGCAGACCATTTTGCTAAACTGACAGCTAAGCACTCACACTAGGGAGAAGAAATATATCTGCAGCTACCTCACTACAGCATCTATCAACTGATTTGTGGTTTACACCTAATCAATGCAAACATGGAAAAGCAAATTATGCCATAAACCCTATAAATGCACCTGATGACACAAACTGTACCCCAGCTTTGGCAGGCTGCATGGTGGGACTGCCCCAGACTTTCAGCAGAGGAAATCTAGTTTATTACTTTCAGTAATTATTTAATTAAAAATAATCTCTTAGTTAGGAAAAGAGAATGTGTATCAATTTGATACTATTCTAAGGCATTTTCTCTATTATAATACCAAAAAATACCAAAGTAACTGCACTCCTGTGAAAGTGCTCATAGTGTCTTGCTCTCTAAAAATGAATACAAGCAATGAAACAAATGAATACAAGTTACACAGAAATCTGAGACTATTTCAAAGAGTATAGCCAGTGCAGGCAAGTGGGTAGGTTAAACTTGTTCACTTCTCAGCTAATATACCAAAAAAAAAGCAGCAAGTTAGAATATTAAAAATTGGGAGAAGCAAAGACATTTCAGGGAGACTGTTTCTACTGCACAGTTCCCTGTGAGAAGACTCATTTCTTTGTATTCATGACATCTCCCAGACAATAATGTAGCTGTGTGGGATATGGAGCTCTTAGACCAGGAGTATTTAAAGTGACTGAACTTCAAACATGAAGCTGGGATGACACCAAAATAACAAATAAAGGAAAAAAAAATAATAAATAAGATATCCTTAAAAGTTCATTTCTTGTTTTATCTGTTTACTGGGTCATGTCAAGCTGTCAGATTTTTTAATCAACTAACTTTCTTTGATTTCTATTAAGCTTGTCTGCAAAGGTTTCCACCTGCCGACATGTGTTCTGAAGGTATAAGTATTTTTTTCATTTGGTTGAAGAATACATAGGTTCCTATCTCATTGGGCAGCAGAACCCATAACAAACGATAAGGCAAACTGTGAGAAGTACTTTCAGATGTCATTGGAAGTGTTTCCACAGGCCTTAGTGAGGTCTGATTAGTCCTATGAAGATTACAAAGGTTATAACTTTTCTTTTACCAAACACTCACTGGGAAAAAAGCCCCACATTTGTTAATGGAAAGAAGAAGTTTTATCCTGAAGCCTACTACCAGCAGATGAAGGTAATTTCCCAGGGAGAAGTGAAAAGACAGCGATCTTCTTAGCACTATCATATTGATGTAGGAAGAAAAACCTGATCTGGTCCACTTCTCATTTTCAGTCATTCCAGAACATTTTCATGAACAATTGTTTGCTTATTTCCAATTCCAGTTCTATTAGTGATATAATCCAAAAAAGGAAGAAGATCTTAATAGTGCTCTACATTTAAGCAGACATATCCCTTGTAAAAGGCATGGGACGAGAAACTTTATCGCCTTAGACAATTAAGCAAATGGTTAAATCATGGACTTCATTTGACACTGGGTCTACATGTATGTGAGGCTGAGAAAACTGGAGTTTGTAGAAGTGGAAAGTGAAAAGGATTTGACTAAACTAAATGACTGTTATTCCCAGCTCAGGTTTGTTTTTCTAAAAGCTTCCACTATATTTGTGTCTCCTCATCAGCATCTGCACTCACTGATTTTGAATATTTTCTGTAAATCCGTATTTATTTTTACAAGGTAGTCCAAACTTCACAAGGTAGTTCAAATTTTTTGTCCTCTCACAGCTCCACACTATGGCAGAAGAAGTGTTCTTTTCATTGAAAACGTAAATAATCTTTTAGGTTATCTTCAAATGTAGTAGCAAAGAAATGTGAAGACACACTTGGGTGTCTTAATATAGACTTATACATAATATGCACACAGTTTATATACTTGGATTGAATTATGAGAATACACTCCATATGTGTTAGTGGGGTCCATTTTTCAAAATGCTCTGCTTGAAATTTTATTATTTATCTCAGTACATGGATGGAGATTACACCTTGCACTGGCATCTCTAAAGAATAGGATGGTAGGTTTGACACTGATTTTGGAGAACTTCTGGGGTGGCTTTGGACATGTTTTATTACGTTCTGCCTAGAGGGATCCATGCTTTCATTGAAGGAGAATAACAGGGAAAATTTTAAGGAGTGATCAGATATATACTACCCAAAAATACTTTGTTACCAGTAATGGATATTTTCACCTTAGTACAGGTGTTCTTGGCATTTTCAGAGTCTGACAAATAAGTTAACACAGCTTAGGTTCAGTAGGGAGCACTTCACTGCTGAAATGAAATTAATTCAGTCAGAATTAAAAACAAAATGCCTCAGTCAGATCCTCAGACAGATGCAAGTTTTGCATAAATAGCAGATGAGAGAAAACTGTAAATAATTTGCTGCTTGGTTCAACAGCTGTATAACTGAATACATTTAAAACCAAAACATATTTGGAAGAGCAGACTGAGAGCTCATTAAACCTATTAAAATAATGATAATTATCACTATCATAATGGTTGACAAGAATCAGTGATTGAACAAAACCCAGCTGGTTGTTCAATAAAGCTGAAGCTCACCAACTGCTCAACTTTAGCTCAAGAAACATAATGGTGTTAAATTTGTCAGTAATTCTTCCCACACCCCAAAGAAACAGCTATTAGTTTTAATTCTTTGCTTGTAGAGGGCCATATTTCAGGCCTCAAAAGGAGAGCAGAATTGCACTCTTACAGGGCATGGTTTCTACAGTCCTATGTGTTCAATTAAACATGGAATTTCTCTTCCAGAGAAGAGAAGCTGTTCAACCAATTTGGCCCCCTTTAGACTTCCTCCACTTTTGTCTGTTTCATCTTCTTCTGAAAGAGCAAACATAAGTGTAAACCTCCCAATAAAATAAAATAACCCATTTACTTTTGTCATATTTCTTTCACTCATCTTAGCCTTATTTATGGCTTTATGATTGTGTTGCCCAGGACAAAAATCAAAACAGTTGCAGTCAGTGTTTAAATTTGAGCCATTTAGTCACCCATTTATATAATTTATTTATTATTAGTCTATAGACAGAAAGTACTTTCATCCAGGAGGCAGAATATTCATTCTACTGAATTCTTAGGAAAATTTGCTGTTGATTCCAGTACTGGGTATTAAATGGAGACTGTAACAACGTATTTGCTTGTAGAGTGAATGTCATTTACATACTTTCTTTAATCCTTTGTCTTAGAAATGAGTGGACATGAGAAAGTAAATGGTGATTTATATTCTGCATTGAACTCTCTTCCTCTTTCATGGAAGTTAACAAGATTATTAGCTGCTGCATAGATATCCTGTTTCAGAAATTCCTCAACTAATATCTATGTAGCAGTTCTTTCTTGTTTTGAACAGGAAGAGTTAATTTGTGGTTCTATTCTTCAAAATACTGTATTTCCATTTACATAAAGAAATAAAATATGAGGATGCTTGTCCCTTCTGCAGAATTAAAGTGTGGAGTGCTTCGTTAAGTGTTGGGGGGTGGGGGGTCTTATGTTTAAGGACCAATACAGCATCGAAATACCTGTCTCAGTGAGTTTCCAGACCAAGTTTTCAAAATCTAGTAGCTTATATATAATTGATAAAAGCTAGAATTTTCAATGACCATCCAATGTTTAGAATCACATTACAAAGAACTACATTTTAAATAATAAGATCTACAGAAGAAAAGGAGTTTTGAAGTTGTTATATAAAAAACACAGAAGGACCTCAGGTGAAATTTGAATATAAAAATATTTAAATAAGAATAAATATTAGAATAGTGCCAAAAAAAATTAAATCCAAACTATTTCCCTGCCTTATTTGTTGTTGAGTATAAAAATGTCATCTGCTACTCCAGAGCCAGGTAGAAAAAGAGTACTGTGTAC
The DNA here is from genome assembly GCA_025960845.1 of Tachycineta bicolor. Taxonomy (NCBI): domain Eukaryota; kingdom Metazoa; phylum Chordata; class Aves; order Passeriformes; family Hirundinidae; genus Tachycineta; species Tachycineta bicolor. The sequence continues at coordinate 3,034,920 of JANEHK010000052.1, read as the reverse complement.
TAAAACTCTAAAGTTCTCTGCTGAAGTTATTTAAAGAACAAGGAACTGTTCCCTAAGTATATTTTGCATTGGGGTCAAACCTGTTGCCTCTTCCTTGGTTTCCTCAGAAGTCATGTCTTTGTGGAATTAAGTTCTGGACATGGTTATTATCATGCCTCCATTCAGGTTAGCTAGGCTTTGCCACCAGAACGAGAGAAGAAATAATTAATGTATATATATCATGGAGATTTCAGGGGGAGAAAAACCCAGAAGGTGATCCATATTTAGACTTCCCCTTTCCTTTAGGTCCTCTTGTGTTGCATTATGCAGCATGTCTCTGGTTGTGCTGGCTGCTGACTATGGACACTTTCCCTTGCAGGATTGGTCCTGTGATGCCTGTACCTGTGGCCAGTTGAATAAGCCCATATGCTCAGTGAAAGCATTCAAAGGTTAGTAGTGCAAGGAAAATGTTTCTTGCTAGTAATTTCAAGGAGTTCTACAGCTCTGGGTTCCAGAAAGAGTGAAACTTTGCACAAAACTTCATGTGGAAGAAGATAGTAACAGGGAGCCAAAAAACTAGTGAGCAATTAGAAACAACTTACTGTCATTTCTGTGTACTTTTGGCAGCACTTCAACAATCCAACAAAACCTGTAAATAACATGGCTGAGTTCTCAATTGCTGTGGGCCTTCTAATGAATTTTATACCCTTTTTGCTGGGGAAAAATGAGATACGATGTTGAAAGATATTTGAGGCACATACTTTATAGAGAAGATTTTTATCTATAAGATTTTGATCTATTTGATCTATGTTCAAATCATGTGAGTTTATTTTTCTAAAAAGGATTTTTAAAGGCTTCTTCTTCCTTTTTTTTTTTTTTTTTTTTTTTTTTTTTCCCCTTTTGGAAAAAAATTTAATTTTAAAGAGAATTTTTCAATATTTGGAGGATTCTCTTTACCTTTTCCCTCTTTATGTCAAACCTTTTTACCCAAAGAGTTTTCAAGATCTAACTGTTCCTTATTTTGACCAAGGAGCTAGTGTGACGAGGAAGCATTAGGATGAATATCTAGTAAAAATTTTCTCTAATGGAGCATACACACATATATTACATGTATATGTATGCATGCACGTAGTCACAGTGTGCAGTTTTGTGTGCCACGTTGCATAAAGAATATAAATGAAGATGGTGAAGGGCCTTGAGGGGGTTCCACGCGATGAGCAGCCGAGGTCATTTGTCCTGTTCAGCTTGGAGAAAAAGAGACTGAGGGGAGATCTCATTGCAGTCTACAGATTCCTCATGAGGGGAAGAGGCAGGGAAGGTACAAATCTCTTCACTTTGGTGACAGGAATAGAGGAAACAGCCTGATACAGAGTCAGGGGATATTTGGTTTGAGTATCAAGAAAAAATGTTTCACTCAGATGGTGGCTGGGCACAGGAAGAGGTTCCCAGGGGAGGTGGTCACAGCACTGAGTCTGACAGAGTTCAAGAAGTATTTGGACAACACTCTCAGGTACATGGAGTAGTGCTTGAGGGTACCCTGTGCAGGGCCAGGAGCTGGACTTGGATGATACTTGTGGGTCCCTTCCAAATCAGGGGATAATCATATTCCATGATTATTTGAATTGATATTGCGCATATATATATATATATATATATATATATATATATATATATATGTATGTGTGTGTGTGTGTGTGTGTGTGTGTGTGTGAACTATTTCCAGTCAGTGCACTAGTGACTGAAAGTAATATCATGGTATTAATTATGAGATATTTGTCCAAGTTGCAAGCAACAATTTTATCTTTTCCCTCTATCCAATGTGGGTTTTGTGTCATAAGTTTGGATATCCTTCAATTTTTCTTTCAGTAAGTCCTCTTTCCTTGTGAGTTGTTTGATCCTTTTGTCTAAACTTTCCATCTTAGAGTTTTGTCGCTGAGCTTTAGCTTCACACTTTTATCTCAAAGGTAATTACTCAGTCTACACTATTAGAAGGAAACACTCTGTTTGCAGAAAGTTTTTTAAGATGCCTTCTCTTGCCCACTGCCTAACTAGGTCACAGAGATGTGCTTTCATCTATCTTTAGAAGAAGGCTTATCCAGCATGGAGCTTCCTGAAATAGAAATAGGAGTGTATTTAGTGCTCCACTCACCTTCATGCTCCCCACCCAGCATTTCCAAGAATGATGGTATAAATAGAATCAACGTGTCAGAGATGATAGAGGGAAAATGTGTCTAGTTTTCCAACCTAGCCTCTGCCTGGTTGGCTGGATACGTGCACACAAACAGACACGTTCATGTGAGGGCATCCCTCAGGAGGGCTAAAAGAGTGTCACAAACTTATCAGAGAGAAAACTGGAGAGGCCAAATCCCAACTTGAACTTAACCCAGCTACTGCCACGAAAAAATAACACAAAAAGTTTCTGTGTATACGTCCGCACCAAAAAGCAGGCCAAGGAGAATCTTCATTCTTTGTTGGATGTGGGGTGAAACTTAGCATCAAATGGTGAAGAAAAGGCTGAGGTACTCTGAGTCTTCTTTGCTTCAGTCTTACATAGTCAGGCCAGGTGTTCTCAGGGTGCTCAGACCTCTGAGCTGAAAGACAGAGGCAAGGAACCAAATGAGGCCCCCATAATCCAAGGGGAAACTGTCAGCAACCTGCTACAACCCTTAGACCTGCACAGGTCCGTGGGACTGATGGGATCCACCCAAGGGTACCAAGAGAGCTGGGGAAAGTGCTCACTGAGCTACTTTCCATGATTTACCAGCACTCCTGGATGTCTGAGGAGACCCCAGATGACTGGAGATTGGGAAATATGACTCCCACCTAGAAGAAGAGTTGGAAGGAGGGTTGTGAAGCAGCTCATACTGAGTGTCATCGCATAGCACGTACAGAACAACTCAGCAGGAGATCAGGCTCAGCCAGCATGGGTTATGAGAGGCAAGTCCTACTCCCACAACAGGAACTCCTTCCCTGACTTGCTTAGTGGAAGAGGGAAAAGCTATGTATTGTGTCTTCCTGGACTTCAGCAAAGCTTCTCACACCATTTCCCACAGCATTCTGCTGGAGAAACAGACAGCTCATGGCTTCATGGGTGCACTCTTTCCCATGGTAAAAAACATCAAAGTGCCCTGGCCCAGAGAGTGATAGTGAACGGAGTTACATCCAGCTGTGGCCAGTGGTGTTCCCCAGGGCTCAGTACTGGAGCCAGTCCTGTTTAATATCTTTATGGATGATCTGGATGAGGGCACATCAAGGGCACTCTCAAACCGTTTAGAGACAACGCTAACTCCAGCAGGAGTGCTGATCTGCTGGAGTTCAGGAAGGCTCTGCACAGGGATCTGGACACATCCCTGGATCATGGGCTGAGGCCGATGGTGGGAGGCTCAACAAGGCCCAGGGCTGGGTCCTGCCCTTGGGTCACAACAACCCCAGGCAGCTCCACAGGCTGGGGCAGAGGGGCTGGAAAGCTGCCCACAGGAAAAGGAGCTGGGGGTGCTGGTGACAGGGACTGAACATGAGCCAGCAGTGCCCAGGGGGCCAAGAAGGCCAGTGGCATCCTGGGCTGTGCCAGCAATGGTGTGGCCAGCAGGAGCAGGGCAGGGATTGTCCCCTGTACCTGGCACTGGTGAGGCTGCACCTCAAATCCTGTGTCCAGTTTTTGGCCTTTCACTCCAAGAAAAACACTGAAGTGCTGGAGCATGTCCAGAGAAGGGCAACAAGCCAGACAACATCCCTGGAGGTGTTAAAGAAATGACTGGATGTGGCACTTAGTCCAGTTGACCAGGTGGTGATTGGTCAAAGGTTGGACTTAATGATTTTAGAGGTGTTTTCTTACCTAAATGTTTCTGTGATTATGTGATTCTGCAGTTGCAAAAACTTTGTCTACTGGAAGCACTTAGTCCAGAGTTTCCTTTCCAGCCTTGTGTGCCAGCTGTGTCCTTAGGAAAGGAAATCACTGCAGACAGTTCTGGGCTGTCTAAATGGTTAATCCAAACTCCTTGAACCACACTCACTGCAATCAATTTACCCACTTCTACAGCTGCAGTTCTCACTGGACCAGAAACACCTGACAGATACACACACACAGACAGATGGAAACCAGTCCCAGACTAACAATACCATTTGCAAGTCATTCATAACATGAACCCCTTTTCATCGCATTTTTTCTAGTAAGCAGAATATTTCTTTGCAATGAGACGTTGAGATTCTGCCCAGTCACGAAGTCATACTAAGCTAATTCTCAAACACATAAGTTTAATTCATGTTAGAATAGTAAAAACCTCATCTAAAACTGTAAATTTTCAGTAAGAGAAATTACAAACAAAATTGTTTCTGAGGCAAGAAGACAGTGCCAAGTGACCCAAACAAAGTGGTTAGGGGATGACAGTCCTCCCTACTGTAGAACATAGTGCAAATGGGTCTAAAACACTTGTTACGGTGTCTTAGAGGCCTCAAGGGACAAATTAAAAGTGAAATAACAGCCTTTATTGTGAAGCACCTTGCTTTTCAAACATAAGTTATTTTCACACTATTTACATTGGCACCGCTTTAGGAACAGACAGCAACAGCCTTTGCTTTTTAATAGCTTTGAAAATGCTTTAGAGAAATTTGCTCTCATAATGAAGCTATTTCCCATTTGTAATTTTCAAGGGATTAGCTTCCTTATTTTGCCTTGTGTAGAGGCTCAGAAGTCCAATAGAGACATTGCCTGTGTCCTGGACATTGGGGGATATATTTTCTTCTTTTTCTCATTCCTAATGTGACTTTATCTATTGTCTTCTAACTATGTTGGGGGGGGGGGGGGGGGAAATATTTTTCTTATAATTATTTACTGTTATTTGGGTTTTCAGTTTATGGGGCACATGAAACTAAAGCCCGGTCTCTACCACCTCTATATAAAAACACATCTGTACCATTTCCCTGCATTGTTTATGCAGCCTTGTTTCATCCTTTCAGAGAGCATTACAACAAATAAGTGTGGCTACAAACTTGCACAGCTGAGACGATTCCAGAAGTCAGGCTGAGGAAAGATAAATTTGCCTTACCATAATGTGTCCGGGCAAGTGAAGGCATGTGGTTGTTAAATTGGAGGCTTTTCTGATGTTAAGGGCAGCAGGGAGAGTTCTGCAAGACAAGCTGGAGTACAGAGTAGGTGGAGGAAAAGCCAAAATCTGGGAAAGTAAGATTTAAGGGTGAAGAGAGGCAATGCATTTACAGGGGAAGCAAAGTTGTACGTGACCCTGGCACAAGGTGTTTTCAGTCTGGCCACAAGGACTCAGCCATCTCCATGTGAAACTGAGTTTTCCTGGCTGCCAGACAGCCTTCAGCTTGCAACAGCAAAGACAGGTGCTCAGGAGCTCAAAGTATAAAATACTTTATGATAATACCATAAATAAAGTTTATCTTGTGCTGTTACCTGTAAAACAAGTTGCTGGAAAGACCACGTAATGCTATTGCACCCACCTTTTTACAACTCTGTGTTTTTCTACTACCTATCTTTTGATTTCTCTCTTCATATGGTGCTGCTGGACTCTGCTGTTTGGAGTGTACAGTTAAGAAGTAATATAAGTACCGTATTTATTATTCCTAGAAGTTTTAATGATTATTAACAGTTTTGAAAATGTCATGTCTGCTTAGCTGAACAAGATGTAACAGAGCTAACATTTTGTACTCCTAACAGATTTTGCAAATAATGTGGTGCATATTTATTTCACTTAGAACATCGTGTTCCTATTTAAAGCCACAGCTCATGAAGTGAACCAACTATATGTGAATCTTCAGTTTCTGGCTTTCTATCTCAATAGCAAAAGTATGTATGATGTATTGTATTAATTTAAGCAAATAAATATGTACTGGAGAAGATGATGTACTTTGTATTGAAATGGATATGAGGTTCTTGGCATTCTAGGTATTTTATATGGCAAATGCATGGGTTTGGTGTGACAAGGTCATTCTTCACTGAGCACCACTGAAGAGTGGTTCTTGTAAAGAAAAGGCTAATTCAATGATGGAGGGCTAGTTAGAAGACAAGAGCAGAAGAGCTGCCAGGTCCCCTAAGGCAGAGAGATAATTTTACCATTACAGACGATGGAGAGGACATAAAAAAATGCTCTGGAGCGATTACGGTTATTTGTCAACTTGGCTTCAGAGAAGCTAAGAGAAAAAGAACTTTTTCTTAGAGATTTTTTGAAGAACTGCATCATGTAAAAAGAGAGGGTAAAACAACCAGTGGTAAGATTGAGGTTAAGAAAATAGAAATATCATTATAGCTTAAGGAATAAGCAGAAGATTGGAAAAAGAGACTTAATGTTACTTTTTCTAAAGGAAAGGGTCACTTTTAAATACCAATTAACCTCTTGAATTTGTTTGTTTAAATGAGATCCTGACTGAATTGGCATCACCAGACTTCACAGAGAGCATTTCAAACTTTTTGAGCATAGAGAAAGCAACTGGAATGTTTGCTATAACATAAATAATAAAAAAAGATAAATATTCTCTTTCTAATTCTCAGATGTATATGCCTTAAAAAGTGGAAGAAAGCTTATGCAAACACTAGAAATACATACTGGAGGCGAAAAAAACCACCAGAAGTAAGCCTTTGTTCTCTCCCTCATTTTCTTTTGTCTTCCCTGATGCTTTGATGATAGGTAACAACTACTATTGGGATTACAGACTACCTCTGCATGAGGATATGGTGATATATGATAACAGAGTTATCATTCCCACGTGACTCAGTATCAGTGAATCTCAAAGTTTCTCCTTTGTCAGTCACAAAAATATGATTTATAAAAATATATATTTGATATTTTTCATAAACTTCCTCTCAAGCTTAGTTCAAAACTGACCAATGTTCATTTCAGTTTTCACTTACATTTTCAACCTATCAGAAATTAAGTAGATGAGAAAGAGAGCCTCTCAAATGCTCCCAGGGACATTTCTGTGACACTAGTGACATGTTGAAAGGCCCAGAGTACCTAAAGGTATGGAGACAGCCAAATTAATATACAATCTCTCACCAAATTTGTCCCATTAACACACTCCTAGGCTCATGCAGTGTGATACCTCTAAATGTATTTGCCCACTGGTTCATAAAGCGAAAATCCGATCAAATAACTCATGTAGGATCTCAGTAATTTCAGCATTTGCAAATGGTGAAACACGCTTCTCATGCTGCTTCTGTATAAGATAATGTGTGATATAATGGTGTATGCTATATGATGAATCACATAGCACAGATTTTCCTAATGATTGCCTGTAATGAAAGTACAGCTGAATAGAGAACAGATACATTATGAATGTCTTCTGGTGTCCCATCATTTTCATTACCCTCTCTGAGAAAATACGTTAAATCTATCCCATCACAGAGATTATTTAATTTGGGCGAAGCCAGGCTTTCCCTTTACTGAATTGTTTCCTGTACTGACATATTTCTTGTAGTGGGAACATTTTATTCAAAAGACCTTTATCAATTTACATCAGCAGTGAATGTTAGCTTGTGCTTTTGGATTTGGGATTCTGTGATCGTACTGCATTTTCTTCAGTACTTAAATACCTTACAATTCTGAATGGAAAATCACTGAGGAATAAATTATGTTCTAGACACTAATTAGCCAACTAAAAAATGGCTTGCGGTAAAACTGACAATGATGGAGTTGTGTGAAAACCAGAAAGGTATTTCTACCTTGTGGAGAACTGTTATGAAACTAATGAAGATAGGAACTGTCTAAAAACGTCAGAGAAGGTGTCACATAAATGTCTCTTAAAGAAATACAGTTATACAAGGTAAGTGGCAGATACAAACCCAGAACAGTATTTATCGATACAGAGTGCAAGGGAATTCTGCAAGTTGCTTTACCCTTTACAGAATTTCTACTACAAACTACAGGACTTTTTTAGAAACAGCAAATCATGATCTTTTCTATTTGTTTCAAAGTTTGAGATGATTTTTCAAAATCAGGCTATAAAGCTAGCCAGCAACATAAATATAACGGCAACCGACAACAGTGGTGCAGTCTTGCTGTGAAGTAAGTTACACTAAAATTTAAACAAGCATTGTGCCTGATCCAATGTATCCTGGAGGCCTGTGAGAGCAGCACCAAGATCAGACACGTCCAAAATCATACAGGACTGATAAACATGCGTGCAGACACTGACTGGAAGCTTGGTCTTTGGTCGGGAGCATTAAAAGCCATTCCCTAATGAGAGTTTTTACTAAAGCTGCCACACAGAAGGTTCTAAAAGGATTGCATGGGGCGGACTTCACCTGAATAGTCAAGACTAGACGCCAGCAAAACTAATTCCACTGGAATGTTTCCTACAGAAATGTCCAGGTTTGCTCACGACCACAGCGGCTCACGCGCGTTTGTCAACGGCGCGCTGTGGGAGGAACCACCCCCAGCCAGCTGGCAGCACGGATCAAATGTCACCCGTTACACTGCAGCTACTTCATTTTAAATGTATTATCCCCAGGCTGAGCCAGCCTGCCTAATTCCACTCCGAAGGCGATGAGGGATGTTTGTGCTGCCTGTTCAACCCACTCTTCTGTAACGTGCAGCTGTAAGACAGAAATATTTTAAGTAGTTGGACCCATCTCCCTAATGAACATCTGATGAGGACAAGCACTAGCATTCCTGATTTCAGCAGTGACATGAGTGGTCTTCCTACCTGACTTGTACTGGCAGATCCAATACCTGTACAGCATGAAACCCTGTTACTACTCATTCCTGTTAGACACTTACAGTCTTATTTTATTCTAGGGCTTTAATTGTGCATTTTTAAACTTTCATATAGAGCCAATTTTTGTGTAGATCCTATTATGCATAGAGAGGAGAGTGAAAGTTTAATTGCATATGTTTTTGACAGACAGTGACAAAATAGCAAAACACATTTTCTTATTCTTCTGCTCTTTTTTTTTTTTTTTTAATTGAAAAAATAAATTTCTTCTCTTTTCATTTACTTGTTCTCATTAACTCCTTAGGACCCTAGCGCTTAGACTGCCTTTCTACAAGGGATTCTAAATGGTCAGGATGATCTATGAGAGCACTTACTGCAGAGCCATTTCTGGTTGGACTTGATGATCTTGAAGGTCTCTTCCAACCCAGTGATTCTGTGATTCTGTGGTTCTGTGATTCCATGACTTTGTGGTTCTGGGATTCTGTGATTCTTGTCTCTGCAGCTCAAGCACCTCAATTACAGTCTTGTCTAAAGGAGAGGAGCAACTTCTTGTACATCAGAAAATTTCCACATTTTGACTTTTTATTTTCAAGCTTCTTCAACTTTTCACCTTAAAGTCTTGTCCCAGATAGCTCTGAATCATATAAAAAGAATTGGGACAACAGGGAAAGACAGCATGACCATTTTGGAGGTCTACTTGATTAATAAAATAGGTACTCTTATACCAATATTAAATCCCTTCTAAATTGTATAGTAAACATCCCTAAAATTTCTTTTGTTTTAGAGCTGCTTTATGTTGTTAACATGAGGACAAGGCCTAGTTACCCATCAAGGAGAAAGCTGTCCTACCTACACTGGTCAAAACTGAAAGCCCTCCAAAACCATTTAATTAAATATGTAGATTTTTCAAGACTCATTCTGTGGTGGTGGGTTATTTGTTTGTTTGTTTGTTTGTTTGTTTGTTTGTTTGTTTTGGGTTTTGTTGTTGTTGTTGTTTTTTGTTTTTGTTTTTGTTTTTTTTTCCCCCCTATATTGTATTTTCTCAGCTCTGAGCCTCCTGCCACTTTCTGATTCAGTTACACAGGACGATGCCTGGAGGCATGGCCATCAGAAGAACCACATCTTCCTCACCCTGTAGCCCTATCCCCTCTAGCCAAGGAGTCTCCTGCATTTTACAAGCTGGTTACAGGGCAAAACCTTTTTATCTTGGTCTTGTGGCTTATAAGCCATTGCAACCAGGTTTGTGGGAGAGACACAAAGCTTTTTCCCCACAAACAGAGGGTCACAAGCTCCAGACCCTGTGGCTCCCAGGGATAAAGTGGTCAGGGTTGCCCTGTGGCACACAGCAAAATTGGGGTCAGCTTTGCTCTAGGGAAAAAAAAGGATTGAAAAAGTGTACAAAAGAGAGCTACATCTGTATGCCACGGCTACCACGAGTCAGCACTTACAATTTCTCCCATAAAGCTCAGTCTGGGTGGATGCAAGAGGCAGGGTCTTGATTAGACCCACTTTGTACACTGGCTGAAATTGTTTTAGGCAACGTGCCTTTCAGGAGAGCATGAATACACTCAGGAGAAGTCAATTAGGTTGAAAACCAGTCCCATAGCTCAGCTGGGAGAAAAATCCAGTCATAACTGAGACACAGCTGTGTATTTCACTTCTTCTAGCTCCTCTCTTCACTTAGCTCTACCTCAATTTTCTCAGGTCTTTCACCACTGCAGGCTACAAGCCATTCTCATAACACCTTCAGCAACCATCTGACAAGAATATCCAGTCCTTGTGCTTCTTTTCTCATTTTACTCTTATGGGTTTCCAACATCTGTAAAGCAAACATACCACACCCTCAGCTTTAGCTCTGAGCTCTGGGGAGGCAGAACTTCTTCCCTTCAGCCCTCCTCAATGCCTCTCTCCATCTCTCTGCTCCCTCAGCGAGGTGTCTGGCTGATCTCCCTCACCAAGTGTGTGAGCTCTGTTGTTTCCACACTGGTGGAGACATTTGAACCAATTTCTCGTCCATCTCCTCACGCCTTTATTTTAGCTAGCCCTTTTGTGTTTGATTTTACAACCTGAATAATGTCCTTTTCGGTCGTACGTGTAGTTGTTACAGAGCTCGCCTTTGTGAGCGGCGTCACTCGCCTCAAGTGCCATCAGCTGTCTCTTCTAGCAATCTTTTTCCCCCTTCTGCTCCATCTTCCTTTTGCTTATTCTTCCCTCCAGGCAGCTGCTCCTGGCACATCCTCTTAACAAGTGGGAAGACGTGGGCAGTAATGTTAGTCAGACTGTATGACCAAATATAGAGCAAAACTGCACGCTGCTCCAAAGTGTGTTAGGGTCCACTGTGTGAGAAAGTAACAGTAGCTTGATATTTGAGGTGGATGGGGCTGCAGTCTCCATGTCTAAATGTAAATTTTAATTCTCTTCTGATCTTCAGCCATTCTATTAACGTTGCTTTTTAAAGGGTAAATTTTAAAACTGTGATCTATGGGAAAGTTGAATTGACTTTCAGAACTGAACTTGCTTTGCCACGAGACAGGTGTAACACACGTGAGAGTAAAGAGGACTACATGGAGAAAGTACAGCACATTTGAACAGCATCTCAGGTCTGCCTCCTGTCTTTTAATGGGCAGCAGATTGGGCCTGATAGCCAGGGCAGTGGTCACCTCGTCCAATGGCAATGATGATACCAACCTGAGCTGTTCATCCGTAGGCAAGACGTGCAGGCAGAACTTACAAGACAGCGCAGTCAACCCCACAGCTCAGATGGAAAACAGATTTAGCTCTCAGAGGAGGCTGATCTCTGCAGCTTACATTTTCAGCCCATTACTGAGGAAGGGATGTACCTAAAACAGGTGCCAGTAGACCTTTCAACTTTGAATGCCTGACCAGCTGCCAGTGGTGTATTTACAATAGAAGATAAAATAAGGTTTCTGACAGCCAGGCTTCCTTTACTCTCTCTTCCTTCTCCCGTAGCTGAGGAGACTCTGATCTGAAAATGCTCCTGTGCTGGTGTCTGACTAGACAGCATTGCCCTGGTAAAGTGTAAACCTGACCCAGTTTGACTTGGCTGTTCAATTTTTAATGGCACACAGCCAACTTGCTACCAGTTGGGCTATTCATGCTGCAATAGGAAGCAATCTTCCTGACATGCAAACTTCCTTCTTCTTCTGCCTGAGCAGCAGTGCAGTCAAAGATGCTGAGCTAGATAAAGAACAATTTGACCCTATAAAATATGGGTCTTGACCCAAGGCTTTACTTCAGCTTTATTGTGCTAGCCAGCAGAAAAAACTATCATTACCCATGGCAAACCGGAATAGACAAAAGTGAGTTCTAGCAATAGAGAATCATTGTAACAGCTCCTAAGAAAGCACTTACTCCATATTCAGATGTAAATTCATGACCTGCAGATCCCTGGGAAAAACTGGACCATGAAATGTGGTAATCAAAACAGGAATTCAAGGTGCCACTGCAGAGTTTGATTGCATTAATCTTGCTGGCTAGGAATACTAACCCAATCAGACGGCTTCATCTCTTGTTGGTTAAATTGGTTATGTGAGATCACTTTTTTCCTCTTCTTTTCTGTCCTCATGGAAACTCCTAATCCTATTAAAGAAAAGTCTGCTATGGGTTTCACAAAAGGGTTTCACTAGTCTTGTCACTTGAGCTGGTATCTGTATTCTTCTGGGAAGACAGCAAGTTAGAAAGGGTGTCTGTTCCATCTGAAAAGCATCATGACATCAATATGAGCCCTGTGTTTGAATAAGGGTCTCCTTAGGTCCTTACCTGAAGGGGAAGGAGAAGCTTGGAGGAGCAGCAGGAAAAAAAGGAGGAGCCTTTATTTTAGTCTCCAACTGAAACAAAAAACCCCCCTGTTACAGCCTATATCCTAACACTTAATTTTTTTACTATTCAATTGAACAACTGGAAATCAAAGTCACTGATAAGAAAGAATAAGGAAACTAGGAACATTTGGAGTTTGTAATATCCAACTATAGGCTCTGTACTGTACTCTATTTGCCTAATCCAGAGAGATAAGAAATCCACAACAAGAATGAACTAAGAGTATTCATAGAAGAATATAATACTTTTGGCAGAATAACTTTCTGTCAGAGTTGCTTTATCATTGTGATCATGGTGTTTTTGAGTCAAGAGCCCATAAGAATCTTTTACCTCTTGCTGATCATTTCCACCAGTTTCCACCAGTTTCCCCAGAAAACTGAAAGGTGAATTAAGGCAAAGGATATTCTCACAAAGTATCATAGTAGGATATGGGTCCACACTGGCTTGAAACAGTCCAGAGCAGCACCTAGGGAGCTTCCTCAGGAATGAGGACTGTGTTTGCCAATCACCTCAGTCATTTTGCAGGTGACACCAGTCTGGGTGGGAGTGCTGATCTGCTGGAGTTCAGGAAGGCTCCATGGAGGGATCTGCCCAGGCTGGATCATGGGCTGAGGCCGATGGTGGGAGGCTCAACAAGGCCCAGGGCTGGGTCCTGCCCTTGGGTCACAACAGCCCCAGGCAGCTCCACAGGCTGGGGCAGAGGGGCTGGAAAGCTGCCCACAGGAAAAGGAGCTGGGGGTGCTGGTGACAGGGACTGAACATGAGCCAGCAGTGCCCAGGGGGCCAAGAAGGCCAGTGGCATCCTGGGCTGTGCCAGCAATGGTGTGGCCAGCAGGAGCAGGGCAGGGATTGTCCCCTGTAGCCAGCACTGGTGAGGCTGCACCTCAAATCCAGTTTTGGGCCCTTCATGACAAGAAAAACGTCAGGATGATGGAGCGCATCCAGAGAAGGGCAACAAAGCCCTTGAAAGGTCTGGAGCACAACTCTTGTAAAGAGTGGTTGAGGGAGCTGGGGCTGCTTAGACTGGAGAAAAGGAAGCTCTGGAGAACATTATTACTCTCTGCAACTATTGCAAGGAGGTTGTAATCTGATGGGGATAAGCTTCTTCTTCCAAATACTAGAATAAGAGAAGTTGTACCCAGGTTGCTCCAGGGAAGGTTTAGATCGGATATTATGAAAAATCTGTTCACAGAAAGGGTTGTCAAGTGTGGACTCGCCTGCACAGGAAGTGGTTGAGTCACCACCCTGGAGGTGTTTAAAGGATATGTAGACATAGCACCGAGGGACGCATTTTAGTGGTGGGCTTGGCAGTGTTATGACTCGATGATCTTAAAGGTCTTTTCCAATATAGATTCTATGATTCTATGCCTTTCTGGAGGCGTGCTTGACGTCACTGGGGAGCACTGCAGGGAGAGAAAGATACAGTGACGTGTTCTGCTATTTATGTCAATGCACAGTATGCACGGAGAAAAAAACAAGTTTCATTTAGATCCTTGAATTGCCTACTTTTTTCTGCCTAGGATAAATAATGACTTGTAACTGTGTTTAAAAAAAAAAAAAAAAAAGCTGAGGAGGAGAGTTTGAAAAGGCAGTGGATTTTGGAAAAGCAGTAGCTTTGAATCAGACATCAAGTACCCTGAGGTGTATGTATCCGCTTTCAGCCAAGAGTCTTTACATAAAACATGTTAAATCTGTAAAGTTTGCAATTGAGGGTGTGTGTTTACGAAGAAAATACATAAAATTCTCTCTCTTTGAATATAGTAGGGGCAAGCAATGGGAGGCAGTTTCTTTGTTCAGAAAATCAAATCTGTTTTAAGCCAGTATTCTGTACAAAATTAGAACATTCTCTCCCACTCTGGATCTTTTCCAGGATCATCCATCCTTCTGGTACTTCCTTGGTTGGTTCTGGCTCTTTTTTGACTGCATTTTTTTTTAGATTCATGTCACATTTACATATATGTACCTTTATGATCTGGTCTCAGCCAGTCATCTGTGCTTGCAGAATGTCCCAAATAAAGCTTTTTGACTGATACAGACCAGGTTTCCTTAAAACCTTGCTTGTGACTCGGATAGCCATTTCTACTGTTTTATCTCTTGCTAAACAGAAAGGTATCTGGTAATTTTCTTGGTGAGATTTATATGGGAGTCTACTAGCTTGCTGTACTTAGGTTTGAGAACCAGCAACATGTCAAATTATGAACCCTGACAGTTACCAGCATCATTTAACCTAGAAGTGTTGTATTCATTAGGAAATAAATTTATGTATGCAGGAGTTTAACTCACAGGTAGGGTTCTTCATTGAGAAGATGAAGGACATAGTACAAGTACAAGTACAAGTACATATGTAAATAGGAGCATTCTTACAGATTTAGATAATTAAATGCCACAGTACTGTGAGTAGGACTTGATTAAATTCCCCTTGAATGTGAATTAAACTAGACAAAAATTATGATTCTTAGAATCAGTACACAATCAGGTTAAAAGCAGCTTGCCTTAGGTACTTTAAAATTAATTTTGTTTCACACCTCTGAGTGTCATCTTTTGTGTCTAAACCTCTGTGACTCCTGTGAAATTTAATGTCCACTCAGTGTAACACCAATATATACTGACATGCTTGAAGCAGTATGTAATAAGCATTCAGCATTGTTCTGAAAAATTACTCCAGCTGATGATACACAAACCAGAAGGTATAACAATGCAACCCATTTGCCAAAATTGCTCTTAGCAGCAATGGCTGAGAGTCAAAACCACTCCAATTTAGTAAATGCTTGGCTGCTTGGAAGTGTGGCATATCCCTAGCTAGCCCAGTCCAAGAATCAAATTGGAGAGTTAGTTAATTCATCAGTGGGAAAGGGGCATGAGTAAGCTGAAACCATTAAAAGCCAGCTGAAATCATTAGTATAACTGAAAAGTAATTTGAAACATTGCCTCAGAAAATGCTTTCTGAGCTCAGGTTTTCACGGGTTCCCTTTCAGCAAATGGACGGCAGTAATTGTCCTAGCCTCCAAATCTACTCTCCCTGTTCCTGTGATTCATCCTCGGGGGGAACAGACACACACACCACATCCCTCTGCTGGTTGTGTAAGGAGACTCTTCCCAGTGAGTACCCAACTTACCTGGATAAAAGTTTGTAGCAAACATATGAACTTCTGGTCCACAGAATGTTTCAGTGCTGTGCAAATCTAAGTCACACATTACACTACAAATAAAGAGCTACTGGTGTTTCTGTTTGGTGCCCAGAAACATCTATGAGCACAGCTTAGGTTAGTTATGTAATATAAATTAACGACATCAAGTAACTTTTTTTTCCCCTTTTTTTTTTTT
>JANEHK010000052.1:2983061-3019007 GCA_025960845.1 Tachycineta bicolor | reverse complement strand
TTGAAAATTGCTTTCTGAGTAACTTTTATAAAAAAAAAGTTGTTTGTTTTTTATCTTTTTTTTTTTTTTTTTTTTTTTCCCCAGAATAGATTCCAAAATGCAGTCTGAAGCTTTTCTGAATTAAAAATCTTTCTGACTGCAGATGTTTACACTGGAGCCAGTATAGCTTTGCAGGAGAGAAACAGATTGATTTCAAACAACTTTTTTTTTATAAAAGTTACTCAGAAAGCAATTTTCAATTGTAGCTACTCCTGATCTTACAAAAACTTCAACTGTTCTCTAAAACTTGAAAGCTGTGATGGTTACTTGTACAGTACTGTGTTCCTTTGACTTTTCCCCTTCCTTTAAAATGTAAACCCATGACAGATCCTTCTATTTGTTTATCTTTCACAGCACAGAGTCATGCACATTTCTTGTCCTATACAACTGATTAATAATGTCATGACTTTTAAGCCACTGACTATGAAGAAAGACTTCACTTCTTACCCTCTGCTTCATAATTTGGAGTCTCCCACCCCCATCCATGACACACAGGTCTGTCATTCTCTTTCACTGTCATTTCCTTCTATTTTATCTAAGTGTTTCAGGGTTTTCCCCAGGAAATTCTTTTCAATTCATTTTTAGTGCTTTTAAGGGAGCAAACAAGATGAAAGCTTAAGGAAAAAAAAAAAAAGTTGTCTTTCTTGACATTGTAAATATAGCTGATGTTTCCCTTTTTGCAACTATGTGGGATGCAATCTGAGAACTATTAAGGTAAATAGCAAAAAAGACTTAGTTTTACAGCACTGCAGACGCTGCTGAAACTGAGTATGGTTCTAAATCACATGTTGTGGTTGCTCTAAATATGTTCTAAAAAGCAACACAAAATCAGAGAAACAGAATGAGGTATTTCAGTAGATATATAAAACCTAATTAGTCCTTTTCCAAGCAAGTAATGTAAAACATTTTACTGTGTGTTGGTTCTTAATAATACCTTTAAAACTAGGAATATAACTTCACTGCCTTCTTTATGGTAAGTATTTTTATGGTAATAATAATTTAATGTTGAATTTTTCTTACATGAGAGGCTGTTAATGAAACTCGTAAAAGAGATAAGAGTAGTTTCCTTTTCTCTAGCTACTTTTTGTGCAATATGCAGATGGTAAAAGGTCTCTCCTTATGCTTTACTGGCACCAACAGCCTCATGCAGACAATTTACTGAGCACTGTCTTCCAAAATACTCACCTGATAAAGAAACAGCATGGTGAAAAAAGAGATAATCCTGCGGTAATCAGGAATTCCTTCACCTTCTCTTAGATCTTCCTAAAGTATGGGAATTAATCTAACTAGTGGGAAAAACGGAGACATAGGAATTCCCCTTGTTACCATGGAAACTAGCGGTTGTCTGACTGACAAAAGAAAATAGATCTGTTGTATAAATAATTTCAACATCTGAAGAGAACACGGTATTTATGGAGTTGGAGAATCACAGGATGAGTGGGGTTGGAAGGGACCTCTGGAGGTCATCTCGTCCAACATCTAGTTCAAAACTGATCCAGCTAGATCAGGTGCCTGAAGATGCCAGCTGAGTTTTGAATATTTCCCAGGGATGAAAACTCCACCATCTCTCGGAGGAATCTGTTCCAATGCAGCGGAATTCTCCAATGAAAACGGTTTCTTATTCCTGTGTTCTGGTTTGTTCCTGTTCGCTCCAGTCCTGTCACCGTGCACTTCCATGACAGGTTTGGCTTTGGCTCTACCGAAGATAACTTCCAACCACTCATCCCACTCTCTGTAGTGTTGCACTAGGACTTTGGACTTGTTCTTGCTAAACACTCTGAGGTTCCTGTCACCTCATTTCCACAGGCTCTTGAGAATTCCAGCTTCTTTTCAGCATGCCCTCCAGCATATCTCCCACCCCCTGGCTTGATCTCCGTGGTAGGCTTGCTGTGGGGTAACTTAGGATAATCCAGGTCATTAACAGAGACTTTAAGCAGGATGGGTCTCATATGGGTTCCCTGAGTGTCGTGGGCTTTCCCCGACATTCAGGTGGTTTTAGAGTCTTTTTGCCCTCTGCAAAGCTCTGTGCCAACTGGAAGAAAGAGACGGAGTCTTCAGGTTCTGATTTTTCAAGGTTGCATGCTTCGTTCATTATTTCTTATCTTACCATTTTCTCAGTGCCCCACGAGAGATGTTTGCAGCTGCTCGGGCTCCAACTCTGACTCCCGAGTCCCCCTGAACTGGGCTGTTGTTATCTTTTATACTAATTGCTACGTGTTCTTTATTTATCATTACTTGCCAATGTCTATCACTTACACTAAACAGGTCACCTCTGCTTTGACCCAATCTCTTTAAACCACTTTGTGCCACCGTCACTGCTGAAACGGAGCGAGGGAAGAAGAAAGAAGAAGCAGGAGACAACGCCCCAAATCCTCCATCTTGCTCCCATTCACTTCAATGCTAGAAACCTAAATTTACTGTTTTTTCACCCTGTGATAAGCTAAACAGTTACCCTGGTTTTTCTGAGCTTTCTCATTAGCCTTCTTGAAATTCATAATGGAGTCAGATCTTTTGGTTACTGCACAATATTAGGAGCAGTTTTCTACCTTTCCCATAGATGTAACATAAACAAACCCTTTGTTTCTCATTCTTTGTCCTTTGTTTGCATATTTCTAACCTGAAAAACAACTGTAACTGACAGTGGGTCTGGCCACTGAGGATGAGGGGTGGAAACCCCAAAAAGCCAATCTTCTGCTAGACCCACAAATGTATAAAAAAGTAAAGAATAAACAAAGGGGTTCCTTCTCTCTCCACTCTCTGAGGAGAAGCTGGAAGAACCTCTGCTTTCAAATGAATTCTGTCTGCGCGTGATTGCTTTGCATGTCTCGGCCACACTAAACTACTATTTTTCACACTCTTGTGGCCTGTAATTCATCTCTCAGTGTTGGAAGCCTCTCCCATGGACTGAGATCAAAGCCAGTGTCTCTCTGAGCTCTGGGCTGGGGTCCCAGACCCTCCTGTCCAGGTCTCTGACCCTCCAGAGCAGCCAAAGGAATGCCCTGGACTCCAACACCTGAGGAGACACAGTGAGGAACCAGTATGGATTGATCAGTATTGATGGTCACACAACCCTCGAGTCCTGCAATCACATGCCCATTTTCCATGTACTTGACACCACCTGCTCATCCAATCTCTAGCTCACCACCTTGGGACACCTTGGGAGATCATGTCAAAAGCTTTGCGAATTGTGGTGCAGCTGTCTCATTACAGGAGTCAGTGTGCTTGGGAGCAGGGACGTTTGAGCTTCTAAAGATTAATTTTGTTTTCTTGACTTTCTCCTCTTTCATTTAATTTCTTTTCTAGTTTGTACCCTCCTGCTTATATGCAGTTAAAACTTCTGGGTTTTGCTGTCCACTTGACACAGTGCTGTCTGAAATCTCAAAAAATGTGAAAATGGTAAACGGAAGGACAGGAGCCCGTGAAAGAAGACCTGCAACTCACTGTCTTATGGCTCCTGCAAGTTGGTTCAACATGGATATGAAACATATTTTTCAGTCAGAACGCTATTTTTCTTTACTGGCTAGGTTTCTTGGCTGCCTGAATCCCCTGGGAAGGCACTATTTATTCTCCTCTTCTGAAAAGAAAGACATTTTTTTTTGTGTTTGCAAAGCCAAGATGTGTGATAGAAGATACTGTTTAATCACTGCTGAGACACATAACAGTTTGCAAAGATACTATTCAGAAAAGAGGTCTTTAATTCCAGGTAAAATACAGTAAACTTCAACCAGAATGAAAACTTTTACTGATTTATAGGAATTCCATTATTTGCCCAAAACAAGGGTTAACTTTCCTTCGTGGAAGACAGAACATACCTGGGGGAAATATTCATTTAAAAAATTAGTTTTCTGACAAAGATCTGTTTAGCCAGAAAATATTTTCAATCTGTTGTCTGAGGCTAGGTGTGGCAAGTCTCTAGTACCTAGTTGAAAATTAAGTCATGTCCTTTAAAAGTGAAGATAGAACTGATGACCCTTATGTACCTTTTTTTAATGCCCCACACCACTCCTAATAAAATGTCTGCCTTTAAACTATTAGTGAAACTTTTGCAGCAGTTATTCAAATAAATATCTCAAGTATATGTTTCCATACCTAATATTAATAATAATAATAACAAACTATAATAATAAAATCATCATAACAATAGCTCATAATATATAATGGTGAAATTATTATATTATTATATACTAATTCTATAAATTTAACAATTTATTGCTATTTTTATTACATAATGTAATATTATTTAGTTATGTTTTATATAACATATAATAACAATTATTATTCTCAGTATTGCTGCTGTTGTAAAACACATCAAACTGTGTGGAAGATCCATTTATTTCCTTACAAATCCCTAATAAAGGAGACCAATGCAGATTTACAAAAGTTAATACAGTTGTGTGATATGTCCAACAGCCATGTGACCTCACAAATGACTGATGTGCTCCAACAAATCTCCTTTGCATTGTTTCTCAGGATGTTGCACTTACTTCCTTGAACCTTGCAGCAGAATTATTAGTATTCTAGCTCCTGTGTCATCCTTGCATGACATCAGTTCTTGCAAATTATTCTTATTAACACATAACTAGGTAGTTCCCATTTGAATTTGTGTAAACATTTTGTGCTATTCAGCTAAAAAATCACTTAATTTTGCACCTGTCCCTTCCTCAGTTTAAATAATGTGCACATATTTCTCCTTCCTGCTATTGTTCTTCCATATGGGAAAAGTAAGAAGATCCACAGTGGGCACCTCGTCAAGGAAATTCCATTAATGTATATTGGAAATCTGCACAAATAATAAATGACTTAGCATGGAGACGTCAATGTGTCTTGGTGTCAGTCTGCCTCTTAATTGGAAAAGGATGACTATTTATATTGCACAGCTGCTTATTCTGATGGAAACTACATTCCCTCCAATCACACACAACGCAGGAATAATTTTAAGAGCACAAGTTCCAAAAAATTTGTTTTTAAAGTATTAGTAGAAAGTTATTGGAATGGCTAAGCTTTTTTTATTGTGGGGTCTAAGGCATCTCTAGTCACCCTTGTAGCAAATGTGAGGGAGGTCATCAGTACCTCTCAGGACAAGCTGCAGATTCCATATGACACCAGGCTTCCTTGTTGAGCATCCTAAATATGTTGGAAAAATAACATTTTCATACAATGATATAAGATCTTGGAGGGAGCATTAAGGGCATCATTCCTTCAGTGATGAAACTTTTGTAGCTAAGGTGATGTATTAAGGTCTGGTTTTAGTCCTGTTGAAGAAACAAGGTGCAAGGACAGGGAACTCTGGCTTTCTGTTTTTGCATTTAGTGAAGAAAAGTTTCAGTTTTGTACACTGGAATGTGTTTATACAGCATGTGAGTGTTTTTCAGACATTTCAGGATTTTTCAGACATTTCAGACATTTTTCAAAGTACAGTGTTGCTCATCTATTATTTGACTCCTGGCTGATGAGAACCATGGACACCAAATTTAGGACACCAATACAAAACAGTATAACATGTTCAGAATAGAAAAGCCCATCGTGTTTAGCACATACGATGGGAATTTTTAAAATTATTATTATTATTTAGTATTTTGGTTATGGGTTTACTGTGAGTCAAGAGAAGTAAATATATTTAACCACAAAATTCTTCTAATTGTTCTTTTATGTGTAGAAGTGGATGGATGAAGGTCACTATAACCTCTGGGGCATCTTTAAAACCATGCATAAATGATTTCTAGCATTATTCTGTATTTTCATTGCAGCTTGAAACTGTTCAAAAAATGCAATCATTTTGCTAGAATAACGGTTTATGAAGTTCTTTAGAGTAAACATCTCATGCTCTAAATGATAGAGGGCATATTTTTATTTTATCAGTGTCACAGTGAGAAAAGTTTCAATTTTGCGAACAAAAGTTTTTACACAAGAATGTGTTTCCTCTGTCTTCTGATAGCTGAAACTAAGGTCATAGTCCCATTAAGTTGCAAAAGCAGCAGTGGGGTTTAAGCAGATCATCTTCTAAGTGCTTACAAGATTATTGCAGACAATAGATGCCTGTTCTATCAGCAAATGCAGTACAGAATTCAGCAGGTATGCAATAAATACAAACCAGAGGTGGTATTTACCTGCAAGGTATCCATAACAGCAGTATTTTTGTATAGGGGTTGAAAGAGAGAAGAATCATGTTGAAAGTAGCTCTTGTGGGTTGCTGCTGGTGCCAGGCACGCACCAAAGCCCCTCACTCACTCCCCTCTGCAAACTGCCCAGGGGAGAGAAAATTTAATGAAGGGTCCATGGGTTGAGGTAAGGACTGGGAAAGATCCAAATACCATCACAGGCAAAACAGGCTCAACTCAGAGACACAGGGTGAATTCATTACTAAGAAAATCAGAGCAGGATAATGAGAAGTAAAATAAACCCTTAAAAACACCTTCCCCCCACCCCTCCCTCCTTCCCAGCTCCAGCTCCTACCCCAGGGCACAAGGAGAGAGGGAATGGGGGTTACGGTCAGTTCCTGACCCAGGGCTTCTGCCACTGCTCAGGGAGAGGACTCTGCTGCCCTGTGGGGTCCCTCCCATGGGAGGCAGATCTCCATGAACTTCTCCAGCCTGAGTCCATCCCAGGGGCAACAGTCCTCCCCAGACTGCTCCACGGGGTGCAGTCCTTCAAGGACAGGCTGCTCCAGCCTGGGAGCAGGGCCCCTCTCTCCATGGGGCCACAGCCTCCTCCTGATCAGACATCCCTCTGCTCCAGCCTGGGCTCCTCCACGGGCTGCAGGTGGATCTCTGTCTTCCCCATGGATCTCCATGGGCTGCACCATGGGCTGCAGGGGAATCTTGGCACCTGGGACATCTCCTGCGCCTCCTTCTTCACTGACCTCGGTGTCCCCAGAGTTATTCTCACACATTTTCACTCTGCTCTTCTCTGGCTGCAATTACAACTGTGCAAATACAACAACTTTCCCCTTTCTTTTAAAATCTGATATCACAGATATCTGATACCACCATTTCTAACTGGCTCAGCCTCGGCCAGTGGCACATCCATCTTTGGAGCCATCCTGGACTGGCTCTGCCAGACGTGGTGGAAGCTTCTGGCAGCTTCTCACAGAAGCCACCTCTGTGGCCCACCTGCTACCAAAACTCAGGCCATGCAAACCCAATACATCGCCTAAAATATGGCGAGTAATTGGACGTAGGTAAATGGCACCTACTGGGTCAATGACAAACTTGCAGTTGTCCTAACACATCAGAAATATTAATTACAGTCCTCCTTATTACATCCAAAGTAGGTAAAGAATTGTTTTTATTTATAAAATAAATTAAATAAATAGACAGTAAATTTTAGGTAACTATTGCCTAGATGAAACATTGTTTCCTAGTTTTTGGGGGGTTGGTTTTTGGGGGGTTTTGTTTTTGGCAGGGGTTTTAGTTGTTGTTGGTTTTTTTTTTTTTCCATGTTTGTTGTTTTCTTGGGGGTTTATTTGTTTGTTGCTGTTGTTGTTGCTTTCAGGAAGGTGGGTTGTTTTGTTTTGTTTTTTTTAACTATATGAATAGATTTTGTTCTGTGGAATATCCAGTATAACCAGCGCTTGCCCTCTGGGTCTCCAGCTGGAGGAAGTTTCTCCTGTGTACATACAGTTTGCTTTAACTGGTCTCTTTGTATGCGACATAAAGGATTTTGAGATACAGCTCTGTCTTCATTGTTTGAAAAATTCTTGACTTGTCTTCCTTCCATTTTGCCTTCTGCTTTTGCTGATTCTGCATGATGATGATATCTGTATTGCCAAGTCTGATTCCAGATGTAAATGCTTTGTAATACTGTGAGCTGATCTCACATTATTTCATTTACCATATTTCAAAATGCACATGCAATTACCTGGTCCCATGAAACAGCAAAATACCATTCTGTGGATTTGCCCAGTTTCTGTCCATGCTGCTGAAATTTATAGCCTACAACCACAGCGTAAAGTTTACACAGACAAAAAGATGTTCTATGCCAGAAGACCAGTGTCACATTCATCATTAAGGAGAGGAAGTGCACAAAGCACCAGCTGGCTTCAGTGGAGTATGCAAGCAGAACTTTTTTTTACTCAGAAAGCCCTTTGGCCTTACTAGTTTTCAAATATATGAATCCATCAGTACAGTTAATTACAGTCCAGCCCTAGCTTTGCAAAAAAAAAAAAGACATAGATGGGTCCAGATGTAGCAAGACACCTTTAACACTGTTTTGCTGTAAAAATGGTTTATTCAGTGTTTCATTTCAGACCCTACATGTACAGGAACAAGAGGCAATAAAGAACAGCTGCAGCTACAAGCAGCAGCAGCTGCACTAGTGAAAATGCATGAAGAAAGATCCCTCTATAGCAAGGTGAAAGTCTCTGCCTCTTCTCTTACCTGGCAGAGCAGGAGGCGTGTGCTGAGCAATAACTCTGCCCCAACAGAGAGAGACAAATCTGTGTGCAGAGATAAGGATCAATACAGGGAGAACTGCTTCCTTGAAGGACAGCGCATACCAAAATAACCTTGCCAGTGATGAGGCATGAATCTTAAAAAAAAAAAAAAAAAAAAAAAAAAAAAAAAAGCAGCTTTTATTGACTCACACAGTGAGGAAAATAAGTTTGGTTAGACCAGGTCAAAGTTGGGTTTGTGCAATAAATTGCAAATCTGCTGTATATTTTTCTATGCTTCTGGATTGAATTTGTCTGTATTACTTAGAAAGGCAGCTTTAAGAAATGTCTGATATTCTCTGCTTTATACTTCCATTTGTCCCCTAAAGGTCCTTTAGAGAAACAGGAAGCGTTTTCATGTATTAAACTTCTGCTTATAGTTTAAATAGTATCATTTGCTGAGCTGGCCTTTTAAACACATTTACAAGGTCTACAAACTGGTTGCTTGGTGTTGGAACCCAGTGAAAAATTCTCTTACAGTAGGAGTAATCAGAGCTGAAATGAAACAAAGTGGCACAGAGTAATTTACACCAATGGGTCAGACTTTCATATTGTCTTGAGTTTCTGCAAAAGTTCAGGTGCATCATTTATCTGAATGAAGTAATCTGAGATACTGTAATACAAAATGAGTTTTATTTCAAGATAATGTGTGTTTTATGGGAGTTTTCAAATTAATTGTCAAGATTTCAGAATCTTTGGATTTACAAGGTATATAGGAAAAATACAAGATGCTTCCCATCCTTCTGACACACACGTATTCCTGGCACAAAGGAGGGCTTTGTGAAGTAAACCACTCTGGTTAAGTTCACTTCGAGTGACTTGACTGTGACTTGACTGACAAAAGCTTTTTATTAATTTCACATCCAGAAGTCACCAAGATGCCATATAGCTGCCAGCCAAAATTACCAGCAACAATTTTAAGGAAGGCACCCTGTCTGAAATGTCTCACTTCTGGGATGCCTTACCTTGTTCAATTTTCTGAGCTGCCAGGCAGCATAGAAAATCCATGTGAAGCAGTATCTGAAATTCTGTCCCTAAATTTCCAGGGACAGTCTCTTTAAAACTGAGGCAAATATCAACATTTTGGTTATAAGTATGTATTTGTCCATAAGACACATGGAATAATCCCTTTACATGAATGTTACTCCTTAGACCCTTGGTGTTTCTGGCTAGAAGCTGAGGAATCAGGATGGCTAAATTATCTCAGGTGTTTCTAAGGAAGAGATTTCAGTTCTCGCATGAGTTTTTGGTTATGGTCACAGCATCGTTTTGAGAATACAACTCTACTTGCACTCAAATCAGAGAGATGGCAGTCTCTCATGCTATCCACAGGAAATTTTCTAAGGTATTGCATAGTAGACCTGATTCAATTATTCAGCATTACAATAATTTTCAATGTGTTTCCTTTTATACATGTATATTTTTGGAAGCATACTGGGCCATTTAATAGGGAATCATGGGTGTTGAAAGAAATGGGAAACATTCTTGGCATAATACAAACTAGATGATTTGTTATTGGCCTTACTCATTTCTTTTATTTGCCCTGATTCACATCAGGAATTGTGACTGCAGCCAGGATAGGAAAATAGCTCTGATGAAATAAACGCACAGCGATGTCCTTTTCTTCTGCCGTGGAGAAGCAGGTCTTGCTTCCTCTCCCCCAACACCCTGTTTTTGTGGGTCTCCTTTCTGAGTGTGCAAGTTTAAGACTAGAAATATTAAGAAACCAAAGAGAAGAACAGAACAGCATGACCCTAACTTGCTGCTCCCAGGCTGCCTGCATAAATGTCTAGACTAATTACAGGAGCACTCTTGCTCAAAGCACACACTAATGGCTTGACCTACTATTTATAGAAATGACCTTGAATATTTGAAAGACAAAAACCACAGGTGTAAAATATTCCCTGCAGCTAACAGGAAGACTTTCAGCTTTTAAGCCTCTAGGCAAATAAGCATTACAGCAACCTGCGTGATAACAGGCAAATTGAACACAGTTTTGGACCTCTTGCTAGATTACAGGGCAGCAACATGACCAAGCACAACACAATGGAGGAACAAAATCACACCTAGCTTTATATGTGAGCACGAGAGAAAAGAAACACACTGATATGTCAGCTGGGGACTGGAGCAAACATCTGACTGCTCAGACGGGGAGAGAAACCTCCAAACCAGAGTGAATAAGAGACAGCATAGCAAGAACAATGCAACTTAGAAGCCTTATAACCTGCTCTCACACAGGAACAATCAGAGCCAT
Organism: Tachycineta bicolor; assembly: GCA_025960845.1. NCBI lineage: Eukaryota > Metazoa > Chordata > Aves > Passeriformes > Hirundinidae > Tachycineta > Tachycineta bicolor. The sequence continues at coordinate 3,008,286 of JANEHK010000052.1, read as the reverse complement.
ACTGGGATATTGATTCTTATTGCTGTTATTTTGGCAGCATGAAAAGTCTTTTTGTGATCTGGACATTTCTAGATATGTCATCAGGGTTTGGGAAAAGCTCATCAGACAAATATCCTTTGGAAAAACTTCATGAACACTCCAGCCCCTAGGACTTAAAGGAAAGAACGTGGCTAACCATGTAAGTATTCCACCAGGGAATGGGACGTATTGGTTCAGGAAGTTGCACATATGCTCTGACCCTAAGGGGAAGATATTTTAAAAGAATAGCGTAAGTAGCAAAAGAACATTAATGAAGTATATGGGACTTCAAGCTGTGTACTATTTTTTGTAAGGAATTTACCTTAGCAGAAGGTGACTGTATTTACCCAGTAGGTGAGAAATAGTCTGTGGGCAGAATAGAATGGAGCAGCAGCGAGTTACTTAAAATCACCTGTCAGTGCAAAAACAGCTCTTCACTCCACTCTCTGGAGATCACAGGATACTTTTAGGCACCCCAGCTTAGGGACAAAACAATAAAAGCTAGTTAGTATTGCAAGCCCTAATTTGGAGTGGTTCTCAGCCCATACTTAATACACTTACAGTCATTTTAGGGGTAGACAAGAACAAGAGATACCTGCAATCATGTGCAAAGCAAGAGAGCTAACTGAAAATATCTGCTTCTTAAAAGGAATAAAATGAAAGAACAAGGCTTGTTTCACTGGTAAAAGAGGGAGCTACATGGCTACATTGCACAGGCAAGGCTTTTAATTTCCTTTCTCTGATGATATTTCATGCTATTCTCTGCTAATATGTAATGGGGGGTGGGACAAGGTGACCTCCAGAGATCTCTCCCATTGTAAGTTACTCTATAGTTCAGTGCTTAGTTTGCAAGGAAAAAGAAAAAGAAAAATAATAATAATAATAATAAAAAAATCAAATCAAAATAAAGGCATCACTAAGATAGTTACAAACACAGGTAAAAAAAGGAAAAATCTAAAACGGTCTTTGGTAATGTAAATATTACAAGGCACTTCCCATCACATTCTTCAAGATAGGAAACTACTTTGCTTGGAAGTGCACGGAAGATAAAGACACAGGACAACTCAAGGGAGAAATGCCTTGCAGTCCAACCAGTGGAGCCCATGGAAAGTTGCATGTGGTGTAAACTCTCAGGCCTGAAATTTGACATGCTGATGTTTTCTCCTGTGTGACTGTCCAGAAAGTGCTGCATTAGGGTAACAGACACTACAGGTTCTTTCCTAAATTCAAGTATATGCTTTTGTTAGCATTTTGTAAAAAATTTTTCAAAGTTTTTATTTGCCAATGCTTACAAATCTTAAACTCTTCCAAAGGGTAGTAAAAGTGCAGCAGAGCAAATTTTGTGGTCTGAATTTCCCCTGAAAGTACCTAACCACTATGGCAATTCTGTAGATGTATCATCCTTTCTCCATCACAGTTCTCTTTTTCTGTCATTCTGATGTGAGAACTGATAAAGCTTCAGACATAAAGAAGAAGTTCTTAATAATGTCTCTGCCTTTTATTTCTCCTTTTTATTCCTCCCTTCCCTTTACCCTCCCCAAGTGATGGCATTATAGAGAAGGAGGATGAGAAGTTTCCTAAACTATTTTGCTCATGTTTAAGCATAAACTCAGGACTTTTTTAATTATGTAAAATGAATTTGTGAACTGATTCTCTCTCCTGTTGTAACAAGTTATGCTGGACTCTCTGTCTCCAGTTCTGCAGCACACGATGGATGAAAGGACTGCAGGACCACTCTTCCTAAAAGTTAAATCAGCAACAACAACAAAATTTAAAATCTTGCCATCCAGAGCAAGATTTATTTACTATCATAAAACTGAAAGAAGTGTTAGAGCATTTGCAAGTACTTACGGAGGGAATAATTGCAAGGGAGTTTTTACTTGGTGTGCTAGTTTGGGCTGAGGTAGAATTCTCATCTCAGTGGCTGGCAAGGGGCTGTGTTTTGGATTTGTGCTGAACTCAGGGCTGATGATACAGAGATGTTTTTGTCACTGCTGAGCAGGGCTTGCCCAGAGCCAAGGCTTTTTCTGCTTTTGGTGCTGCCACACTGGGCGGGGGACTGGGGGTGGCTGGGAGGAGACACAGCCAGGACAGATGACCCCAGGTGCCCAAAGGGATATTCCAGCCCATGTGGCACCAAGCTCAGTGTATAAAGTGGGGAGAAGCAGGAGGAGTGGGGGCACACCAGGAGGGATGGCATTTGCCTTCCCCAGTAGCCATTTGCGTGATGAGGCCCTGTTCTCCAGGAGAATGTCATGGCAACACATGCCCATAGGAAGCAGTGAGTGGATTCCTTGGTTAGCTTTGCTTGTGTGCACAGCCTTTGCTTTCCCTATTAAACTGTCTTTTTCTCAGCCTGTGAGTTTTACAGCTTTCATCCTTCCAATCATCTCCCTGATCTCTCTGGAGGGGGAGTGAGGGAGCAGCTGTGTGGGGCTTGGCTGCTGCCTGGGGTTAAACCATGGGAATTGTCACTCAGCTGTTTCAAGTGTTACGGTTAAGTTATCTTTTCCAATAGTCTTTTCTAAAATTTTCCATCAAGATTGGTGCTGCCAAGTCTCCTGCTATGAGATATACCCACTTCCTAAAGCAAATGGGATAATTTGCTAGCCTGAATTTCCTAGCAGCCACAAGACTGGTGATTTTATATTTCATTTTGATGTTGCAGTTTCTGCTGGATACGATTGAGGCCCTAATCTCTCTTCAAGCATCTCACACAGGTCAGCAGGAGTGAGACTCCACAAACTTCCCTCAATTGCATAGAAACTCAAAACAAGGACTAGCTTACCACTTAGGAAACAGGACACAAAAAGTTCAACTTACAGTCTATCTAGAATATAAAACTTGGAAAAAACACCTTCATATAAACTAAGATGGCAATTTCTTTTCTGGGCCAGGTGCTGAAGCGCACACAGGGGCTGGCTCCTGCAAGTATACATCCCCTTCTGATGGAATTAGCCAAACTAGCTATCACCATGACTATTTGTCGAGCACAGGGTTGTCATATGATTTGAGAATTTGCACTGCTATATTCTGGGTAGAAAAGGGGCCACAGAGAGGCCAGGTTTGAGTCCAGAATTTCCATAGCAACTCATAGCCCTGACACTTCAAGTGAGCATTGGGGCCAGCATAGGTAATCACCAGTCCCAGTATCAAAGAGACTAAAAAGAGAACCTTTTCTGTACAGTTGTGTAGAAGACAGCTACATCATGGTGTTCTGGGAGTATGAAATCTTCATTTGTTTCTCACAAGACAGGATAGTCAGTAGGTCATCCAGGTATATAACAGAACAATTCAGCTTGAAATGGACCTCCAAATCCCAGCTCAGAGCTGGCCTAATCAGGTCAAGTTTCTTAGGGCCATGTCCACATTCCAGCTGAGCTTTGAAGGCCTCCAAGAATAGAGATTTTACATCCTCTTTGGGTAAACTCTTTCAGTATTTGATCGCTCTTATGATAACTTATTTTAACCCAGTACCTGACCAGAATGTCCCATGTTTCAACATGTTTTATGGCCATTGTGCCCAATCCTATCAGCTTTTCTGAAAACAGTCTAGCTCCACCATCTCTTTCTCATCTGATCAGGTTCCTGTAGACAGGAATAAGGTTTTCTCAAAGCCTTCTCTTCTTAAGGCTGAGCAAACACATTTCTCTCAGCCTTTTTTCCTCTGACAAGTTGGTGGAAAAAGGCAGAGTGCCTCAGTCTTCTCCCTGTCATTTATCACTTGTTCCCCTGTCCCACTGACCAGTAGGGTCACACTCTCCTCAAGCTTCCTTTTGCCGCCAATATCCTCAGAAAAGACCTTTCTTCCCACCCTTCACATTCTTTGCTAGCTTCAAGTGCAACTAGCCTTTGGTTTTCCTGACTCCATTTCTGAATGCACAGGCAAAGTCTTTGCACTCCTCCTTGATAGCCTGCCCTGCTTCCACCTTCTGTGTGCATCTTTTTTGTGTTTGCACGCAGTCAGGAGCTCTGTATTCATTTTGGCCCTTTGCCAGCTTGCTGGACTTCATGCACATCGAGACAGGTCATTCCAGTGCTCTGAGAATGTTGCCTCTGAAGATCAACCAGATCATCCCAGACATATTCCTTCCAGGGTAGTTTCCTACAGGAGCCTGGAGGTTAGTCCCTGAACATGCCAAAACCTACTGTTCTTAAGTTTTGGATCTAGGTCACTCCTCTCAGGATCTTAAACGTCACACTTTTGACTCCACAAGAATCACTGTTACCACAGCAAACAATGCTGCCCTGTACAGTCCCCAGCAATTGTGCATTAATGAGTCATAGGTCCAAGAGAGCATCTTCCCATTCCTCTGACACAAGCACCAAGATACTACCCTCACAGCACTCCAGAAATCTCCTAGGCTGATCGTGTCCAGCTATGCTGTCCTTCCAGCAGGATGACTAAGGCCCAGATAGGAACTAAGGTCTGTGACTGAGACACTCTCCAGCTGCTTAAAGAATGTTTCACCTGTGTGTGTGCACGTCCTTTCTTTATCAGGCGGGATGCAGCAGACAACCACTGAAGCATCCCTGTGTCCATGTGTCCTCTGATCCTCACCCAAAAGCTCCCTATTCCCTCATCACCTGTCACAAGGCAAAATCCATGCACCTGCCTTATACAGGGCTCAGCCTCCCCTCTGCCATCCTTACCCACCCTGTCTTTTCTGCATCCCTCCACTGCAGCATCGTCATGAGAGCTATCCCACCACATCACCATGATCCTAACTGTTGGAGCCCTGGGCACTGAGAATTCCAGACTTTCTGTGCTGACAGGCACTGACCCCCAAGAAAACACTGCACCTGACCTGAGGCTGTGGAAAAGGCTTCCAAAATTGAGTGATAGCACCGGGATTATGGGTGTGTGGTTTGAACAGAAGTGTGTAGTATCACATGGTGGAAAACTTAGAGTTTAAGGTTTTAGAATATAGTAATGTATATATATATATAAAGAAGATGGAGGATTTAGGGTGGAGGTTAAGTTCTTATTTCACCTTCTTCTTCATGGGTTTGGGTGGTATTTTGTAATTGGATAGAAAAGTCCTCATTGAGGGCCGTGTGTGGTTGATTATTGGATTAAAAGTAAAAACAATTTAGGTATAATTTCTTACTTGGACAGTTTATCCTTAAAAGGCCATGTAGAGAGAAAAGAGAGGCTCCATTTTTCTTTGTTAGCTAGAAGTGCTGTAGAACTCACGGTTTGTGAGACTGTACTGTGGGTAAGAATTAATAAACACCTGAGTCCAAACACAAAATACCATCTCATGCATTTAATCCTGACCCTGGCAAAAAGAAGATAAAACACAACACCTAACAAGGTCTTAGATCTACAGTTGTGTATACATTATGCTTATTCCTTACGCTCGCAGATTTGTGTACAAGCATTCGAAATGGGTCCCAAGTCGCACTGCTTTTACAGGAAAATGAGAGAGCCTTCCCTGTCATGCTGTTTTGCCACATTCAGCTGCACTTTCTCTCTTGTGCCCTCAGTTCTCTCCAGGGCGTGGTAACCCTTCCTGGCATACCTCATGTGAAGCTATCCTCACTAGGTTGGGAAGCCAGTTTGCAAAGACCCCCTTTGTCAAGCATACCCCAACCCAACCACCATTTCTTGCTGTGCCTGTGCTCACAGAAGCCAAAGGCCCATCCGTGGGACCAGCCATGCAGCCAAGCTTTGACACGGTCACAGTTAGTCCACAGACTTTTCCCTCTCTCCTGCTCAGGATCTGACAGACATCATCTGTTTCACTCACTCCTTACCCTCCTCTCAAGTGTACCCATCCTTAATGCACTCCAGGCTTCTCTCGGTAGCATTGCAGGTGCCCACATGGAAGATCAGAAAAGGGTAAAAATCCAAAGGATAAACAAGCCTGGGCAGCACCTCTGCGCATTCCAGACTGGCTGCTGGATTGCTGCCTTTACCCCCATAGGAAGGAGTCTCCATTAACTAACTTTAACTAACAGAGGGATTTTATCCTTCATGCAAGTTTCAGGCCCAGCTGACTTGGATCCCATACATCTGATCTGTGCACGTGGCCCTTAACTCAACTTTCTGCTAAAATCAGTGCTCCTGCATTTATTTTGAGTTGCTGCTTGGCACAAGAACTTCAAAGCTGACTTTACTTACTCGTACCATACACAAGGGTTTGTAGTTAGAGCATCTGTACTAGGAAAAAACCACCATCTCTGCTTGGGGAATTGAAGTTGGACTATCTCAGCTTTTACTGCAAATGCTGCTGAATTACTAGGAGATCCAGACACAACAAAAGCCCCTGAAGGCCTACAGCCAGGTATCTTCAATAGCACAAGCAAAGGTAGGTAAGAAAACAGCACTATATTTCATATTACAAAACATGGGACCCGTAGTACCAGTAGCAGTTTTAAGTCTTCCTCGTTCATCTTGCTGCTTAAATTTATCATTCTGATGAAAATGAAATTACTTAAAAAGTAGTCTGCAAGTAGGCAACCAGACATTTGCTGAGTTCAAAATGCTGTTCATATGCAGCAGGTTAAAAGAAACAGAAGACAAAGGTGGTGAATGACATCTTCTTTTAAAACCACTTCCTAAGGAGAATGTGACAGTAGAAGGGCATGCAAGGAGCCAAAACAGATGTAGTTTAAAAACAAACAAACAAGTCTCTTATTTCACAATCAAAAATTTTCAGAAGGACACAAACCTGAAGCAGCCTTGAAAGAAAGCCCAAAAGAAAAACAAAGTTGTGTATCCTTAGACCTATGCATGGTAGGTCTGCCTCCTTTCTATACTGTTGGAAGCTTCTAACAAATCTTTGTTTCAAGTTATTTAAACTTTTTTAGAAGGTTCATTAAATATGTGAATGCTCTTCTTGAGTCCTGAAAGCATTCCTGAGCTCTCCTGCAATGACTAAGACTTTCACCTTTCTTCTTATTGTGTTGAAGATTAACTTGAGAGAAGCACAAAAAAAGGTGAAACTTCCTCACCAAGCCTCAAGGTGTTTGTGGAAAGAAATATGAAAAAAAAAAGCTCATGGAGAAAGCAGAAGCATCCACAGGAGAGGGATGTCAGTCCTTTGAAGACTGCACACAATCCAGATGCTTTCTGAATGTAAAAATGAATGCTTTTAAAATTCAAGTCAGAAAAGGAGTCCAACTTTCTCTTAAAGGTATAGCAAAGTAAGAATTTATAATTGTCATTGGTGTAAAAGAAGCAACACCAACAGCCCGTCAACTAGATCATTGATTAGGATTTCCACAGAATACTGTAGACATTGCACAGTGATCATTGACACAAGTTATTTCACAAAATGCTGTAAGTTTCAAAGTGCTGTAAATCTCTAGGTTTGCAGCCATTGCCAACCACTACCAACAATTCGAGGCAGCTGTCTGTTGCCTGGATTTTCTGTTTTAAATGGAAACACATTAAACACATTAAACATAGGACAAACCATTCATTCTGCCCTGCCCTTACCTAAGTGACACTGCAGGCCATCCCTGGAAACCACGTTGGCAGGAGATTACGGTCAAGAAACGCCACCTGCTGTCTCCTGATCACTGCTCCAAAAGGCTGCTGCAGAGCAAGGACATGCACAAAACTCACGTTTCATTTTACTGGGGGAAGAACATTTGAGTACGACAAAGAGCAATCCTTTTGCACACAAGAATACCCCAGCTCACCACAGATACTTACAACACATGAAACTTTAAGCAGCAATTCCTACAGAATCTCTTGCTGTGAAACCTAGAGAAAAAAATGCAGCAAATCACTTTGAAATGTAAATGCCTTGGGTTTTTTTCAGATTCTCAAAAAAAAAAAAAACAAAAAACCAAAACAAAACCCAAAAAAACCCACAAAACAAACAAACAAAAAACCCCAAAAAACCAAACCCCCCAAAAAACCCCCCAAAACAAACAAACAAACAAAAAAACCCCCCAGTTAACTGGTTTAAAGAATGCTGACTTGACTTATCTTTAAGCTGAAGGTTCATCACTGATTGAAAACTGAGTATTAACTGCAGTGACAGTGCACATCCTACTCTCTGAGGCTGTCTCCAGACCTGTCTAGCATCTCAGCCCTTGACATTCCAGCCAATCTAATCCAGCAAAACCCATAAGTATTTGCTTATCTTTAGATAAGTTTGGGGTCCTGATCTTGGGTGCTGCGATACCAGGTGTCAACACCACTTAAATACATGCAACTAAGCATCAGACTGAAGACTCTTCAACACAAAAGCCAGTGTGCTTGCAATCTTGATGCACCAAAAGATGAATCCATAAATAATCACCCAAATGCAAGATTACCCAAGTAACAGCCTCCGGGACTCGTACATAAAACACAAATTAGACTTAGTTGGAAATCCATTGCATAAATATTTTAGAACTTGCTTATTTCCCCCAGCATTTTTTTTTTTTTTTCCCCCCTAAGGGAAAATGTTAGCAGTCTTCTACAACACTTCTAGAGCAACGGCCAATATTCTAATTTTAATTGTCTGGATTTTGTATGTGTTTCTTTGAGCCTATCCTTTAATATTAAGTCCCTGCTTTCTTCTATTGAAGTAAATTAAGTGCATCTCCTTTCCTTCTCAAGATGTTATTTCTAAAAAAAAAAAAAAAATCAATATCATATTCCTGAGTAAATAAACCTCAAGAAAACCAGTCAAGAGAAAAAAGAATGGAAAACATCAGGTATAATGACAATTTTAATAGAAATTATGATTATTTCAGTTGCAGGTAGGATACAGCCTTAGATAGGAACCTAAACAATTCTGATTAGAATGAACAAGCACAGATGCACAGTTCTAGCATACAACAACTTGCATTTACTACAAGTTTTAAACTGCCAAGATAGGAAAATAAACAGAACTGATCTTATGTATTTGCTATGTAAGGCTAAATGGGTCAAATTATCTTTGATGGCCTTTACAAACATGGCATTTATACACTTTCAACACTGAACGGTTGTCCCGATTATACTGGACAACACCAGATGATTTTCTTGTCCATAAAAACAGAGTAAACTGAATAGCAATTAATTCCTTTAAATTTTTTGCCACTAATTCTTGCCACACTGCAAGCAGCCTTTACAAATCTCTTATCAAATTTATTTGTGGAGAAAAGATTGGGAATTTCTCAAGGGTCCACATAGTATTGGAAATGTTGAAAGAATTTTCAACAAAGGGAAAATTATGAGTGGAATTACATACTACACAATATTACAGAAAAAGTTATAGCTGTCTTCTTAAATTAATGTATATAGTACTCTATGTCACCAATCATAAAAAGGGTACATATGATTCATAGAAATGTGATACACACTTCAAATTATTCTTCACTCACAGGAAATTCCATCTACTTTGTAACAGTTTTTGTACATTTTAAATATTAACAGGACACAATGTGACAAAAGAAATAATTTACTGAGTTAGAGCTTCAGAAGGAAACATCCCACTGTCTGTAGCCACATTTGTTTTGAAGCATGGATGGGTTCTTGTTTCTTCTGTGTCTCACTGGCTTCAGTGACCCAGATGCAGATATTTATATACAGAAAATATACACTGAATTCTGACATTCTCTTGAGTGGAGCAGAGACAAAATAAATAAACATAAGCGAGAGGAGAGAGAATGCAGCCCAACTTGGCAAGTATCAGTTGAGTTCCACCTAGTCTTGTGCTCACAAGGCTGCCAAGTTCTCTTACCAACATGTTCATCATTTCACATGCAAAGGCACCCAAAGGCACAAGAATACTAGCCAAGGTACATCTGTTTCCAACTCCTTCTATTCCAGATGGTTAATGAGTTCAGATTCTTGGGCATACAGGACAAACAGCTTTTTATTGCTAGAGTCATTAAAGCACATTTGATCTAGAGTCATTAAAGCTAGACAAAGCGAAGCTTCTTTTTACTTTTTCTTCAATCAAAAATAGGGTAAACACTGCAGATGATGTAATTGTAGCTAAAAATGTGATCATAATTGCTCTAAAAAACTTTTTATAACTTAGTAGCACATTTTCATCAGGATTAGTTTATCCTGGGAATCTTAGTATCAGAAAATTACAAGGAAGCAATTTGTGAAGTCACTCACTCAGAGTGTGACTTTTAATCAGGAATCTCCTTCAAGTGAGAAAGCAACCACTTGGCTACCATGCTAATTCCCATGGCATTTCCATGATTCCAGTTGATATGAAAAAATTACTAATAAATTTCTTTAGAAGAAAAAGATATTAAAATGAATAAAAGATACTTGCTTCCCCCCCTGATTCTCTTGAGGTCTACAGGCTGCGAATTAACAGTTCAGGCACTTCCATGCTCTTTCATCTGCCTGCCTCCATCCTTTCAGTTAGAACATTATATCTGATGAAGACCAAATTTTCTTCTCATGAACTACAGAAGTCAGGTCAGATACTCATACTACTTTGCTCGCTATGCTTGCTTCCATCCATTCATTTCCACAATATTTAGCATAGGAAAATCCTGGTACAAAAGCCTAAGGAAAAAGTCAAACCTTTTTATCACTCCCATTTCTGAACAACACACAAATACCCACTGTTGCACCTTGTTTTCAGGATCAAAATTGAAACATGGAACCTACATGATCTGTAGTTAAAATGAAATTTTATACAAACAACTTAAAACTGCTCACTGTGTAAAAAAAGAAAAGGCATTTTATTTGAACTTGGATTATAAGAGATGCTATCAACAGTTCAGTTTGGCATCAAATACTGATCTATTCAAACAACAGATTTGACCAAAGTGGATAGGCACCCTGATAGCCCGATTGTTTCCGATTTAAAAGCTTTGCAGTGGTCTTCTTTGAACTAGGAATCTGGAAAAGCATGTCTTCCAGTGTGCACATGGTTATCTGTCCTGAAGCTTGTAGTTTTGTACAAATATTTCCTAATTTGACAGAAAGGTCAGGGTTCTCTTCCATCTTTTCCCTGACTGTAGCCAGCTAAAGAAGAGAAAATGACAGATTGTTAAAGTTCAGCAAGTAGAGTTCTCATTCTACCACCACACTGAAGAAAAGCAGTAACTCATAGTTAAAAAAAAAAGGACACAGTGTAAGACAGGTGGCTAAGGCAATGACTCATAAGACGAGGATTTTCTGAAGAGTACATCATGCATCACCACAAAATGGTGGAGAGGCATTGGTTATCTGCTAAAGAGAGTTTATTAGATTTAAAACTTCCTCAAAGTTTTACAATACTATTTTCAGTCCTAGTACAGACAAACAAAATTATTTTCCATTTAAATCCAGGAAACATAATTGCTTCCTGGAATCTACTTTTCAGATCAGCACAATTCTAATTATTATTACGTGTCTCCATAAATGTCTCCATAAAATTCAGACTATAGAAGACTGAGAAATTCTGTTTGCCATGCACAGGAGTATGAGCTCAAGTGTTAAGTAAATCCCTTAAAAAATATTATTATCAATAAACTTTTGTGGAAGGGGACAGTTAGGACTAATGCTTAGTCTTCTTTTGGCAGTTAAAAATTTCCCAAAGTCAAATACTTGTTTGCTACGAGTATTGCAACATTTATTGCAATGACTTTATAAAATGAAATGCTGCTTAAAGAATTTATTTCCAATATAGCAGTTAATATATTTGTTTATTAATATATATTGTGAGGGCAATGTTTTGAAAGGTTGCCCTCCCCTTCTCCTAATATTTATTATTTTGCATGTTAGTTATTAATTTTGTTTAATAGGCAGCAGTGAAAGACAGCAGTCTTAAATGTCTTGCTCTATTGGCACATCCAAAATGAATATACTAAATAAGCATTAGGAAAAGCTGCAGCAATGCTGACAAATTGAGAAAGGCTACATATGTGCTCTGAAGGAAGCCTTCTTATTGTTCAAGACTGTAAAAAACAGCTTTCACAGTAAAATACAGCTAAATAGCAAAAGCTACTATTTTCCATATCACGCTTCCCTGTATGGCGTCATAGGTCTTTAATATGTTATCAACCTAACAATATCACTGTTACCAGAAACTTTATTCTCATTTCAAATGAAATGAAAATAGCATAGGAGGCAAGGGATTAAATTATTTAATGCCACTAGAGAAAATATCATCTACATTCTGTTGAAATATGAGCGTCTAGCAGCAAGATTCATGATAAAAAATTAAGCTAACAGGTTTTGTCAGAGAGCAGAGGAAGCCAGGCAGCTGCTTTGGCATTGGAATGCATCAGAGCCCAAACAACCACAGCAGGGGGAACTCAGACACCTGCAGTTCTGTAGGTGAACCACTATTGCCATGGCTCAGCCCAGTACCCTGAACATTCTCTCATCACTGTATACTCACCACCTGCGCAGAAAATTCAGTTCTTTTCACAAAGGGAGGAGTATCTACTTCCACTGCTTCCTCTAATGTATTTATTACTTCTTTTAGCAAACCAGATCTGAGCTGGACAAGGACCTTAAAAATGAAGTAAAAACACACCACCCAAATAGTACATATCGTAAGAATGCAAATTTTTACAAAAGTGTTCAATGAAGACATGAAGCAAAGCAGGGCAAAATATATTTCCAGACGGTGCACTGAGGAAAATCCATCCATTGCAAAGAAAGAGATGGAATGATCATTTCCTCAAATGTTTGGGGTTTTTTACCAACTGGAACCTGGAAAGGAAGGGTGAGGCTCGAGGTAGAGCTCCTCTGATGGAGCTGTACTACCTGCTCTTGAATAAAGTGGGCTTTACTATAGTTTAGAGGCCACTTACATGGCACATGCAGACTTTCAGATTGTAGACTGCACAACTAAAGAAAAAATTGTTGTATGTACACATGTGGACACGGTTTGTAAGGCTGAAGTAGGCCTGAAGTGAGCAGAGCATTTATTTGGAGCTGGGTTTTAAAATCTTTTGGAGGTAGAAAGCAAAAATCATAACCAGAAATTGTTCATGGATCTATGCTCACAGATGTAGCATTTACAATCTCACCTATGGTAGGAAGTAATTTTAAAATATAGGGTGGAAATTGAGTTCAGAATGTAAGTCATCCAACTAAAATAAACTGTATGTTGGCTCACAAACAAGCTCAGCAACACTACCAACATACGACTGTGCTAGTAAGAGGCTGGTCTGCTGTTACTTTGCACTTGGGAGTTTATTGGCCAGTGTAACATACTTACTTTAAGATTACTGTATAGTTTGTTCTCTGTTCTCATTATCTGGGAACAATACAATTTGGCTTGCTCTACATCATTCTGGGAAGAAATCATAAATAATAAAAAAATAGTCATACGTCTGTCAAAAACTTGCACAACAGAAGAAAAACAACGGTCCTTCACACCTTTCCAATAAATCACAAAGCAGCATCTAGAACCCTTTTACCAAGACTCATGGACACCAAACAGCACCCAGCTTGCAAAAGGAATATCCCATGCTGGAGTTCCCATGTCATCTGGCTCTTTAGTACTCTGTGTGTTTGTCACATGTAACCACCATTAAGCATGAGATCACTGAAAAGATGGAAGGTTTACACACACGTGTTCAACACATGTCAGAGTAATGAAGTGCAGCATGTGTTACTCTGTATATTTATCCTGCCCAGCCCTTCTAACCTTTTGGACATATACATTTACAGTACTGTATCTATGTCATCAATTGATTTGTATAGAAAGTAAATGTTACACTGACATTTACTAGACCAAGCAATACTACTTGGGATCAAGAAACATCTTACTTACAGCAAGAAGTGCTGTCAAAATTAATTCAGCTTAATGAACAATTAAATATAATGTGGAGCATTATTCCATTTGCAAAACAAGAACTTTATCATGCCATTGTACACATGAATAAATTTATTTCAATTACACTATTTTTCAGTGTCTCCATTCACAGAGACAGAGCAAAAAAGACCACATAGACCACAAAGTGCATAGAAACATTTAACGATTCTACTCCATTCATTTAAATTTATAGCACTTACAGCATCTCTGACCTCTGTTTTAACATGGGACAGAGAAGGTTCAGGACATACCCAACCTGTATACACAAATTAATGGCAGAGGAAATCCCAAACTTTATTACAAAGTTTGGAATTTCCTAACAGTTTTTCTCCTGCTCCATTTTTCACCCTGTGCTGCCTCAGAACCTCTTCATATCAGTACTGAGGCTTACGAGGTATAGCAAAACCTCCCCGGGCATAAACAAGTGGAGAAAGTTCACCTCCCTGGCAGTAGGGAAATACACATCAAAGCCTTTGAGTCTGCCTCCCAAGACAAATATTTAAAAGAGATCATTGTGCAAATACTTTAAATTATCGTTTTAACTCTATTTAAAGGAAATTACCACTAATTACCTGACTTAGGTTATGTAACCTAACAATGTGTATTCTATTTCATCTGTTGAGAGCTGGTTTTTGGGAGATGTTTTATCCTTCTTTCACCCTTCCAGCGGGGAGGGAGGCGGATGCCTTCTGATAATGGCCCAGCAATTAGAACCAGGTGGGGCAGTGTTTCTTATCTTTTTCACCACCCCTCCATCCTCCAGGGGACATCTTCTGATAATGGGCCATTGAGGCACACCAGTGACATGACACATTCCATCATCCCATTGGGAGATGCTGCACACAGTGGGGAGGAGCCAACTGTTCTCAGCTAGATAAAAACTGGGACTGAAGGACACAAGGGATCCTGTTTTTCCTCTGGATGCCCAGAGGAAGACTGGACTCATCTTGCTACCACTGGGCTTTCTACAGGACCATCTCTACTCCACAGAACCACATCTGTTAGTCCAGGAGGATTTATTTGGACTGTTGCCAACACCCTGACCAACAGGGTGCCAGGTCGTATCCCTGACTCTGTCAGGGTTTTCCAGGATTTTTGTTTGCTCGCTTGCTTGGTGGTGTTTTTTTGGTTTTTTTTTTTACTGTTACATTTGTATTTTCCCTTTTTTTTTTTTTTTTTTTTAATATTTAAAAAAAAAAATTATTACTCCTATTCCCAAAAATTTCCCTGAAAGCCCCTAACTGCAAAATTGTAATAATTTGGAGGGCAGTGAGTTTACATTCTGCATTCCAAGGGAGGCTCTAGCTTTCCTTGACAGACAAATGTCTTTCCAAACCAAGACATTTCAATAGCGGTATCCACAGGAGTAGATCCATGGTGACACCTAACCTGTTGGCCTAACTATATATTTTTTAATATTCTAGATGGTACTGTCACAAAATACTTGTGTATCAGAATCAAGACATATGTTTAGTTTTAGAAATATTCATTGTCCACATTCAATTTGTGTGAGCGTTGTCTATAACACTCCTGTTTCAGGAGTCTAAAAGTTCCAACATTTGAAGCTACTACATAGTTATGCTTTATCCATGTTAGCTTCCTTTCACTATCTGTCTACAACAAAACTAGAGAATATCTCTCTCGAGACTTAGGCACAACTGTAAACAAAGAGACTGTACCTGCTTGAGAGCAGTTGCCATTGCAAAGCAGTATGCTCGCAGTGGTAATGTGTCACCTTTCAGCTGTGCCTCTTCAAGCAGCCTCACAGAGATTTTGGCAGACTCTGGGTTGCCCTATATAAAAATATCAGAGGAAGTTGTGCTTGTTATTCTGGTTATGAAAGGACTATATTCAGCTGCAATCATATTCAGAAGGTATTCAGAAGTCAACATACTGTACAATCACAAAGGCAATATGAACCCAAGCAAGCAGATTCTGTGCATCATTTTTTGAGAAACACAACATCAAAATATGACAGTCAAAGTAACAAAGGTCACAGGAGAACTTTCAAATAACTTAAATAATTTCTAAATCAGGAACGAAGATTAATTTTTGTTGTTATTCTAAAAGCTATATTAGATAGTTTCAGAAAATCCATACTTTCTAAGCTTTGAATGAAAAAGTACCATTCCACTAAAGAAACCTGTGTAGATGCAAATTCGAAAATTCAGCCATTTTTAACCTCTCTTAAGGATTAATTTTTGAAAAATGGTTCCAAACTATATATTCTAATATTACAGCTTAGATATTTGCCTTTTTCCAGCACAGAATACTTCCATTATTGCTGGGAATTCCCAACAGGCGATAGTAAAAGGCAATTAGCCTGCTACTTCCCAAACTATCAACTATCCAAACCAATGCTGCTAACACCAGAAATTATGAGTGGAACTGACTGGATCCCAAATAAAATAGCGTCTGTCAAACCTATAAGCTGGCAGCAGGAAGGTTTTGTAACAATTGGTACCACCAATATGGATAAGAGTCCTCAGATTTGGTGCTGCTTTCTGTTCCTAGTATTCAAAGTGTCATTCCTGCAAAATATGGTTTAAAATATTTTCCTTGAAAATTTAGAAACATTTGAACCACCAGAAGATTGATTATTATTACATAAATACTTTGTTATCATCAAAGGCATATAGCTCTTCCCTGCACTAAAAGAAAGACCATCTGTTACCTCAGAGTATGGTAGTGCCTTGCAGCAACTTAAACCATCCTAGAAATGTTTTAAGAGTTGACCTCAAAAATACCTCTGTGCAAAGATTAAACATTAATTCCTTTGTTTATCCACTGGAAATAATCTGAGCTTTAAGCCTTGTACATTTTTTCTGTACTAGTCTCTGGCAAGGTTATTCAAAAGAACCCAAGAATGGTAAAAATCCAGTGAAGCTTTCAATGTTACCAGAATTGTTATTAGTATTATTTGAGTACTGCATCTTGAAGATACTTTGTTTCAAGATTTTTTCTGGCATGTCTTATCTTGCATCATGAGAAAAAGCAAGTCTGAGCTTCACGTTTCCTCCTCCTCCTCCTCCTAAGAGATGAGTCAACAGATTAAGCTTTTAAAAGAGCTTCACCTAATCCTCTTTAGTGAATAAAGGGTTACTACAGCTTATTCCCTCACTAACAGTATTTCATATAGGTGAAAAAGCCCCACAAATCTATTGTGACTATTCAATCCAACCAGGAGACAGTGCAGAATTACCTCCCCCTCTCTTTTTATCAATAGTAATAATGGGCTGGATTCTTTATTGACAATATATGTAGGGCTAGAAGTAGGGAACCTATTCCAGTCGCACATGCCTTGGATCCCAGCATTCTAATTGCATGCCACGTTAAAAAAGACTTGTTTAGACTTTAGAAAAGAAACTACAGCAGACGTGAAGGCAGCTTAATTAATTAGAACTGAGAATTTCAGAAAAAATACATAAACTACTGCTAAGGTACCATTTTAGGCTAACTCCTCGTCATCACATATGCGCTCAGTTTCACAGTATGGTTAACTGAGAAACCTGAGGAAGTTTAGGCTAGTGGTACAATTTTTTGACCCAACTAGTGTCTTTATAAAAGATGTGGAAATGGAATAAATTTCCAAATGAGTTTGGGAAAGGTTCACATTAAAATTTCAAACTGCAGAACTCACTCAAATCTGGAGAGGAAGATCAAAATAAAAAAAAGTTCAGGGATTTCACTTTGCTATGATAGGGAAACAGTTCTAAGAAAACACTCATAGAACTGATATATTCTAGCTTCTTACCATGCTCAAGCTCTTTTTCTTTGAGATAAACATACATGTAAGCTCAAAAAGCTTTTAAAATGCATTTAAAGACATTCATTTATGTTTCTTTTCTCCATTCAGCTGTACATTTTCATCAGGCATGTAGGAAGCAGATTACACCTCTATTCCTTGTCAAATTCATGTACAATTACAGCAATGGTTCAAGACTGCTTGTAGGGGGAGGGGAGAAATGAATGGGGGATGTCTGGCAAACAGAACATATTATTAAGGAAATGAGACTATAAAACCAAGACTGGGGCTGACACACAGAGTATTCTCTGAAGAGATGCAAACATCACAGAGAAAGCATACTCTAAGGTAATCAAAGGCTGTACTGAATTTGTTCCTTAATGTTCATGTCCATGCAACTTTTTAGAGATTTACTTCATGACGTTAGTTTGTATGCGCACGATATCACGTATGATGAAGCACCTTAGGACTTACAAATGTTTAAAGTACTTGCACTAGATACAAAATCATGACAGGGAAAACATGGAAACCCAAACAAATTCCAAAATTTGAAATTATTTAAAAAAAAAAAAAAAAAAAAAAAAAAAAAAAAAAAAAAAAAAAAAGAGAGATAGGAAAGGCATTTCAAACATTCATAATACTTACCAGTTTATAGCATATTGCAACTGCAAGTAGATAGGTTTCTTTGTTGAAAGGTATCCCTCGTTTTTTCATTTCTACCAGAACTTCCAAAGCACCTATCAAAAATATATTAGTGTTACTCACATCATAAATTTCAGGCTGTACCTCTCATTACTGAAAAGAGGAAACAATTCAATAAGGTATGAGTTCAATAAGTTTATTTTAGAATATGAATGTAAATTGAAATCTGTTATTTGAAAGATTCAAGAAGTTTAATGCAGGGTCATTTGGATCTCTTCCAATTTAGAGAGGAGGTTTTCAGTTTACACTAGCATATGGTCTTATTCTTCTATTATTTTTATATGAAAATCTAAAACTAAATTCTCTATACTTGACAAAGCTACCCTCGTTGTTCGTAACTGTCCAGAAAGCTTCCAACACTGCAGGCGAACTACAAAGCATCTCCTCAATAACTCACATGGTCCATTCCACAATGCTGCATTTAGGTGCTGCTCTAGGTTTCTTTTACCGTGGCTCAGTCTCAACTTTCAGGACAACTGCTGGACTTAAATTTGTCAAATATTAGGAGACTAGAGATACTATGTGTTCAACAAATATCAAATAAAGGGATTTCTTGAAAAGCTTTAAGGTTTTCTCATGGAAAGTCTTTTAAGTTAGGTCAGATGATCCCTCCTTGCCTTCACAAAAGGCCAAACTGATTTGAAGCACTGGACTTCTACATTGCAGTAGCCATTCTGTGTAAAGACACAAGTAAGACAAACAAAGAGAAGAATAGTCTGGTTATGGAAAAAAGGTCCTCATCCTTGCTCTGACACAAATGCAGAATGTAGAAGAAAAATGTTGATGAAATTAATATTCCAAAGCTCACAAAACCCAGATTTTGAATAGAGAAGAAAAAAAAAAAAAATGCTATGGGAAATTACCAAGCAAAAAAAAATTAACACTTTAGTGAAGAGGGCATGGGGAAAAAGCTCTCTTGGATAACAAGAGTTCTGTGGAACTTGAATTGCAAGAATTCTATGGGAAGTATGAAACAAATAGACCCTTCCATTTTTATTACACACTACACTGCAACTTATTCACATCTACAGTTATTTACACGATGTTTGGCCATCTAAAACCATAGCCAATCAGCAAATATAAATATAAACACCCACCCCCCCCCCCTTACAGTGAGGAGCATCCTCCTCAAAATTGATTTGCCTTAGCAAATACTGTACTTACTTTCAAAATGGCCCTTTTTAAACAACATAGTCATCAAAATATGGAATGATGTAATGTCTGAGAAAAAACCATGCAAATTCTGGAGAGAAAATAGAGCAAGCATAAAAAAGTCAGGACGGTGAGGAGTTACCAATAAAGTCACCAATCAAACTAACATTTAATTTACTTTTAATTACTGTGTTAAAATAAAACCCATGTAATCTGCACACCTACACTTATGTCATAGACATCCTTGTTACCGCAACACATCTTCAAGTCTATCAGCTCATGCAAGGCTCATGTAGCACACCATTACTCATATTTGAGTAATAGTAAGAACAATATATGTGTGTGTATGTGTGTATATATATGTATAGGAATTACCTGATCTTTGATAAGTTCTACTGCTGGTCTTTCAAGGTCTAGCTCGTAACACAGCCTCATAAAAAGTGGCCCAAATTTAAAATTATGTAAGGCTGTGATTCCATTCTGTTCATGGTACCTATGGGAAAGATTAAACATTTAATCACACAAGGCATGGAATTTGCCAGAGGAGAACAGCTTTAAATAGACAACAAGATATGTAGGTGCAATGACAGAGGCACATTTTCCTAGCTGCACCAGCCAAAGATATATAGATAACAGGAAATTAATTTTAAGGAAAATTATTGTTTTGATCAAGCAAATAAATTAACTGACAATAAATAATCTCTTTTATTACCAATAAAGTAACCCTCATTGGATAAATAATAGAATGGGTCTTTGCCTTCAAAATTCCAAGCAACTATTCATGGAACAACAGCAAATGAAGATGCAGAAGTTTAGTTTAGCAGCTACTGCTGCTAAAATACCTCAACAAAACGATGAAACATTTCATTTTTTTCTGTACAGTCCCTATATCGTATTTGCTGAGAAGCTTTCATTCACAAAACCTCCTGCTATTGACTGCTGGTTGCAGGCCACTTTATAACCAGGCATGTCTTGGTTGGAACACACCAGAACACCTCTGCCTTGCAGCTTTAGGATAATTTTTCTCTCTGGTTCACCACACCATAGGACACCACTTTGTTCCCACAGCTTAACTCTCCTTTGACCTGAGGGTCTCTGAAGGGTTGGAAGATCCAAAGTACTTAAATAAATATACAGCCTTAAATTAAGGGATTAACTATGCATATTGCAACTGTATTAGGGCAAGACCTCAACTGCAGATATAACCTGGGATGATCTAATAAAAGCAAAAAGAAGAAGACAGAAAAGGGTGTTACCTGGATTGTTAAAAATACCTGTAAATAACTTTTCTGGCTAGTTCCACATCAGATGAAGACTGACATAAATGCAGCAAATTTTTTAATTCATTTCTGAGAATTATTCCATTTTTCCTTAGTTTTTCTTTAATATTTTTAAAATATTGATCTGGAAATAAAACACATACAGCAGCAGTCTGTAGGCAATTCCATTACCTGAATTACATACCTGGTACCTAAAACATGGAGACCCAATGAAACAGAAGTATTTTTTTTTTTCCACCAAGAAAACTGCATAAAACTTCTAAGCATGCCAATGCTTAGACTTCTGACATGAAGTCACATCAGAATTAGAAAACCAAGGAGATGCTTACTGTGAACTTAATTTCACTATATATGCTATAGAGCATATCAAGTAATGCAAAAGTTTTAACAGGGAACAAAGTTTCGTGACATTTTATGTTCTTTTTCTAAAAAGCAAGCAAGCAAAACCATTTCCACTCAGCATTCAAATGACCACAAGAATTTCTACTCAATACTGTTCATACAGAAGACTTAAATTCCTTCACAGCTGGTGACTTTTATATGTAATTTATCTATTTCTTTAAATTGTCATAAACTTGGAGTTGCTACCCTTCTGCTCCAAAAGAGAGGGTTCTCTATCCAGCACATTTTCCTGTGACAAAGCAAGCACAAAGACTAGCCCTTCAGTTAGTAATTTCAAGCCTCTCAGTTATACACAAGATTAAAATCACATATACCACCTTGCAGCTCCATTCCTCTCATGGTGCTGCCACCATTTTGGGCTGAGAAATGAACTTTTTTGTAGCAGTTGCTGGGTCACTGCTCTTCACAAGCTAGTAACCTGCACAAGATGTGCCAAGTAGGCATCCCAGAGAATAGCCTGTACAGTTGCTTTAGACAAATCTGTTGCAACATGCAAATACAAGTCCTTACTCAAAACTGAGGTGCAGAACTGAAGTCTGTGAAGCCAGATGAATGCATTTGTACAAGTATACATATATAATGGTTGTGATGCGCAGAAATTTCAAAAATATTTGGGATCTGACCTGTATTTACATTATTCTAGCTAACTGTATAGCTGCTGTAGCTAACAGTATAACTATAGTAACTACTGTAAAATAATTGTAGTTAATACTTCCCTTATAACAACAGTAAATAATAGCTATTTTTATATTCTGTATAACAGCTATTACTGCTTTTCCCTAAACTTTCTAAATCAGGTTTATTACTAGCCATGATTATGTCTCTTCACCTTTCAAGTATAATGTCAAACACTCAATCCAGAAACAGTGAACATATATAGACAAATAGGTGCTTGGAAAAATGTTTTCACTAGTTTTCAAAGGACCAGAAAAGTAACTGTGATCTATAAAGCAAAATATTTGGCTTCTAATAACTTGCTTTAGCAGGAATTATAGACCCACAGCAATAAATTCAATGTTTCTCAAATTCAGGGTGAATAAACTACAATATATCATTATGCCATCAGCTTTATGTTTATATTTATGTTTCTTAAAGAAAGGAATTTGTATACATTTAAATAGCATGACAAAATCGGAAAGAATCCACTGATCCTGCTTCCACATTAATTTGGAAAATATGAATTTGTTTTTCATATTCTGAGTAGCGTATATAATTGGAATGGGGTGTACAACTGATAACTCACATTAGGCAAAAAAAAAACAATCTAAAAAAATACGCTAACAAATTTGGGGAGCAAATTTGTAAAAAAAAAAAAAAAAATTACTGAAAGCCCTTTTCTGGAGCGTAAGGTAACTGTATAGCTTTGTGTAAACTTTCTGTGCTGATATTGTACTTGAAGCAAGATTTGTAGACTGAAACAGTGTTTTCTATTAGACTATTTAACAAAGCTGGAAAAGTGAGGGCACAAACATTTCAGTCATCTATGTAAACATCTTACACACCTGAAAGCCTCCCAACATGTATTCTCAACACAGCATAACTAATACATTTCATTCTACAAAGCCTCAGATCTTCCAATAATGTTAAGTACAAAATATTTTCAAGAGAAAGACATGAATCCCTTCTTTAAATGAGGTCAGTTGGTGTCCTGTTATTATGACTTTGGCTGTTTGTTTCCTAAGACTCATGCTAAAGTGGTGGCTATGAAATAAATGGTATCCCTACCTTTATTGCCATGAAGCTCATTTCTAATTGCCACTTTCATCTGCTGAAATTCTTGTAACTTTATATGTTCTTCTGTTAGGAGATACCGCTTCCCTGCCACCAAAAAAAAAAAAAAAGAGGAAGGCCGAGTTTTATGCTACACTGCACGATTTAACTGTACAGATTGAATAAATTACTGACAACAGTGTGATGCCACACATTGGGACATGACACTAAAAAACAGATTGCAAAAACTGCAGTTATTCACATCATTGACAAAAGAGCCCAAATAATACGTCACAGCTTTCCAGAGCGTACATGTACAAGCATGAAGAAGTATCTAGTTATTGGATGTGCAAAAGAAAAACTAGAGGCTACATTCCTCTCCACTGAGCCAAGGTACAAAAATATTCTGCAAAAAATTCCTGCCCCCGCCTTTATACTTTTCTACAGATTCATTTTGTTTTTCTTTGTTTTCCACAACTCCCTAGTGGCACAACTCGCTTACCCCACAAGTGCTGCCCTTGCTACTATTAAATGAATCATTCTGCCAGCTCCAAATGCAGTAGGAAGACACAAAAAGCTTATTTTTTTAATTTATAAACAACAACAAGGGTATTATTTGGATTGTAATAACCCTTGGGACACCTAATAAAGTTCTGCTGCAGTATAGACATCAGAGGTGAGACAGTCACTGAGTCTAGAATGTCAAAATTGACTCTGGGTGCTGACTTAAACTGTACTGTGTTGCAAGCTGCTTTAAAACAAGCATCATGCAAAAGCTATTTGACAAGATTTCACTGTCACAAAAACAGGTGTCCAGGGGATTTTTATTTGCAAGTACTGATTTTGTAACAGAGTTGCAATAACAGCTTACATTGTTACAATCTAGTATTTTAGGGTTTTGGCTTAAAAAGGATTATTCGAATTGTGAAAGGACAGAAAAAAGTATGGAACTGAGCTAGATTGTTTGTTCTCATTCTGCATATCTCTAGGAAAACGTAACTGGCCATGTAAATAAAAACACTTGTTTTCTAAGCAAGTGAAGCATGAAAATGACACGCTTCATAAAACCTGAAGAAAAAAATCCATTAAATGCCACATTTATCCATTAAATTTAATTGAAACAGTTCCGATGGGCAAATACATTTTATTCAGCATGAAATTGACCTGCAACACACAGCCATTTCCTTCCCACAGACCTTTGCTTATCTAGCACTGAAAGACCATCCTTGTCGTGGGCTTTTCCAAAGCTGATGCAGAAATCATGCTGGTGCCTGGGATGGGACTAGCACACCACGCACCAAGGACACCCAGCGTCAACAAGAAAGAGTAGGGCAGCAAAATTTTATCCTTCTTGAGTTCAATTTGCTGAATTGTACTGCTTCCTTAGATTGATACCTTACAGTTACAGAAAACAAAGGAAAAAGGAGAGCGATGGATATGAGAGCTGGCATGTGCAGGTGCTGTAGGCTATCCCCGAGAACTCAAACAACCACCCTGCTTAGGATCAGGCAAACTGCACCCCTCTATATGACCAGCCCCAGAAGGGGATGGGCAGAGCACCAGTCAGAGAGAGGGGCTCCATGTCTCTGAGGGGTATAACAGAGATGTAACCTGAGCCAAACTTTCAGCACTGCTGACACAGCAGGCCAGAAGCCCAGACAGGGACTAGCCCTTTGTCATAAACATCTTTTCCATGTGCCCCTTTTTCCTTATCCCTGAATCCCAGGGTCTGGGTAAGGCAGTCGTCCTCCCGGAATAAATACACATTTGTGAAGCTGCATGTTTATTTGTTTGTTTTAAATGACATATCCTGACAGCAGCGAGCAGGGGATATGCTGACTAACACTGACCTCTGGGGTGACCGACCTTATTACAGCTTTTCAGTGGGGCCTACAAGACAGCTGGAACGGGACATGCACAAGGGCATGTAGAGCTAGGACACGTGGGAACGGCCTTCGACTAGAGTCAAAGGCGTTGATTAGAGAATAGGTTTAGGTACGATATGAGGGAGAAATTCTTTGCTGGGAGGGGTGGTGAGACGGTGGAATAAGCTGCTCAGAGAAGCTGTGGATCTAGCATTCCTGGACATGCACCGGCTCGGGCTGGATGGGGCTCTGAGTGGAAGGTGTCCCCATGGCACGGGGCTCGCAGGGTATGATATTTAAGGTCCCTTCCAACCCAGGCAATTATGAGATTGCTTCACCGATTCTGTGAGGCCGATTTTCCCCGCGGGGCATCTCTCCCACGCCAGCTCGGCCTGTCCACCGCAGCGCAAAGCGCGGCGCACCTCGCGCCGAGCTGGGCACCCGCGCAGGAACTACAACTCCCGTCAGGCATAGAGATGGCACCGGCGCCCGGGCCTGCCGGGAGCTGTAGTACTCCCGTAGCTCCCCAGCCGACGGGCAGCCCTCAGCCCCGGCCGGGCATCCCGGCGCCCACCCCCGCCGCTCAACCCGCGGTACCTGCTGGCGCGCAGCCCCAGCCGCCCGGGGCGGGCGGGCGGA
>JANEHK010000052.1:2927919-2982661 GCA_025960845.1 Tachycineta bicolor | reverse complement strand
GTGAGCAGGGACGGGGTGCCGCGTAGGGATTTCAGTCACCTTTTCCCTCTCCCTCTGTGTGCATGTGTGGAATTGTAGATGGCTAGTTTGAAGGCTAGTACGCAATGCAGGAGACTGTTCGCAATTTGTTTTTTTGTTGGTTTTTTTTTTTTTTTTTTAATTGCTAATCCCCCGTGCCGGTTTCATAGCTCGACGTGGTAGGACCTGTCTATTTGGGTTAGGGAAAGCCACGCGGAATTCTACCGGAGGCCGCCAAGCCCGCGGCAGCGCGGGTGCAGCAAAACTGGTACCGGAGCCGCCACCGCGGCTGACGCTTTGGGAAAGCCCAAAACGTGACCTTCGGGAAGAGCTGAGCCCGGTAACGCTGGGTGCGGTGTGTGTGTGGCGGCTGCCGCGCCTTCCGCCCTCGCCGAGCACGCGTTTCGCCGTGCTCCGTCCTGGGAGCCCGGGAGAGCCGCGCTGGCTCCGGGCCTGGCCTGGGCGCCCCTCAGCGCAGCGCCCGCGCTCGCAGGGCCTGTGTGTGCTGCCGAAAATAGCCCTGGAAAGCCAGCCTCCTGCTTGCTAGTGGCTAGTGAGTGCGTGAATGAATGAATGAATGACTTCTTGTTTATGCTGAAGGGAGAAAACCGACAATGAAAGACCCCAAACCCGCCGCACCAAACGCCCCGAATCTTGGAGTGTGCCTTTTTTTTATCAACATAACGAAAAGGACTGCTAAACAAACACCACCAACCACCAGAAATACCTTTTAAAAAAAATAAAATCTTTTCTGTTTGGTATTGTACATATTTTTGAAGTCTGACTGCGGAATTCTGTGTTCTGAACCTTTTTGATGATAGTTTCCTGAGGTGTTCCGTGCTGGATGTGTGTGATGTAATTGCTTGTCAGAAAGGTCATAAGAAGGAAAAATTGCTTCACAACCAAAATCAAACTTTTGGTGCTGGCAGATAGATACTTAGATAAAGGCTTTGAAATAGTTGCTAAGACTTCTGTGTAGCATTGTAGTGTCCGTTTTTGAAATATTCTTATTTCATATTATTACTTCCTGCAACCTTCTGCATGTATTTCTGTATCTTCCTTCCTCCAAATTTTATCCAGGTGTTCCTCATGCTTTTTCAAGACCTCCTTGTCTATGACTTCTACACAAATTCTTCCAGCTGAAGCATTTTCTGTTTTATTTCAAAAGCTAGCAAAGCATCTTTTGAACAGTTTTGGTGGTACAAAGCTTTGGTGGAAAAAGCTTTCAAAAATATTTCAGTGAGTCTGCAGTTCACAGGAAACGGAAGATTGGAGATTATAAAGATTAAAGTATTTTCAGTGAGACATGCTTTTATAGGTGGAAATAATAACCATACAGCAACAACAGAAAAGCCTGTTTGTGTGTAGTTGGTGTTTTTGTGTTTTGTTTTGTTTTTTATTTTTTTGGTGGTGTTTTGTTTGGGTTTTTTTTTGTTGTTGTTTGTTTGTTTGTTTGCTTGTTTATGTTTTTAAACTACATTTAGCTAATTGCTAATATTTGATGAAAAAGGTTTGTGTACACAAAGAAGCTTCTTATATTGTTGAGGGTTTTCCCCTACCTTTACGAATTTGCTGTTTTCTTAAATACGGAGTTTAGGTGTGGAAATACTTGTGTCATGCTGAAAAAGAGCTTTTGGGGAGAGCTTTTCAGTTTTAAATATTACAGTGTAGTAGCTGATCCACATACAAAGAATCTGAATTTTTACTTTATTAGCTACTGATATAAAGACAGTTTAATACTGACATAAAGACAGTTTAATGCATCCCATGACAGAAGAAGATGGTACCTAATAAAATGTTTGTTTAGAGCTGTGTAAGCATCCCAGCTTACATAGTGATTTCTCTCTTCCTTAGGTCGAAGATCTCTTCTTTCTTCACCCTATGTGGATAGCTCAAAATGGGAAATGAGAAAAAAAGAGGAGCATAACCTGGGTGAGAAAAATTTGTTTCTTGTCTCCACTTCGTGTAATTAATTGCAACCTGAGCTCATTTTTGGTTACATTACCTCGTAAGTCCTTCAAAATAAAAAAAGGGTGTGGAACAATATGCTTCTGAATTTCTATGTCAAAAAGTGCTCAGCATGTTAAAAATTTGTCATATGTATTTAAAGCCATAGTGCAGAAACAAGTTAGAATTTGCATGTTTACTTAATGTTCAGTTTCTGTGAGCTGATTCTTTCACAAAATTCAGTGTATGGCTGTCTCTGTCTGATGTCTTCATTGACATTGTTTTAACAGTACTGCAGTGTGAAAAAAAGCTATTTTATAAGTATTCCAGGACTATCATGTTTAAAGACATTTTTTAAAGAGAAAATTTTCCTCAGGGTTTTGCAGTATCTTCTTGAATTATGGATTTTTTAGAACGGGATGAGGAATGAAGCTAACCTTTATTTTCAAGAAGTTATATGTTAAACTGTATCTGCATATGATACTGAGATCTACTGTGCAAATTTTATAGCTAAATTATTTGTTTAGATTACATTTGAAATGACATTTCACTGTCTTTTTGGTGATTACATTAAATACAAAGTGTCTTGCAAAGCATTTTTCCAGGCTAAAGATGGATTTTTTTTTAATATTATTTGGTACCACAGGTGTTTTATGAGACTCCTTATTCGTAGTTTGTTTTCATTACTGGGCCCCTGAACTGCGGTTGTTACTTGCAGCACAGATTATGAGGCTGAAATAAGAATCCTCAGGTGAAAGCCAGGGGTTTTTGTCAGGCAGGAGGACTGACAAAATGATCAGACTGGTGTTTTTTATGCACTAGTTTGTTTTCTTTTATTTGCCTGTGGGCGTTTAGGTGGGAATTGTCAGCATGTACTGATGAGAGGCAGCCAGTGGGTCCTCATGGCTGTAGCTTGGATCCTGCAGAGACTGTTAATACCTTGTTACACTTTGCTGTCAGTAGGACTGCTCATGTAGAGTATTTTGGGCTGGAGCCACAGATTTGTGCCCTGGGATACATTTGAATTAGTCACCTCCAGGTGAAAATGGAGTCTTATTTTGACAAATACCATAGCCAGTAGAAATCCATAGCAGAAGAAAACGTTGTGCCGGTGCTGGTACAGTCTGTGTTTGGCTTTCTCCAGGCCTGGCAAGACCTTCTGTGACTGTTTGGCAGGCACAGTTCTTGCTGCTCCTCTGCTGATGATCTTGAGCCAAAGCAGATGTCTATTCCATGATTTTCAAAGAGCTGCTTTGCATTTTCATTTTGTGTTCACAGAAAAGAGAAAACAAGTTAACATGGTGTCAGCTGTATTAGCATTTTCAGAGAAGAGACAGCCCTGCAGACGTCTGCTCTGTAGCTCTCAACTGCACATAGAATCTTGTCTGTACTAACTGGTGATTATAGTTAGAGTGAGTTCCTTGTGGTGAGGAAATGCTCTTTTATTTGTGTATTTCAAACGTTGTTTCATAACTGTTGTTATGCAAAACCGTGTGGTGAGGATACTTTTAAAGGAAAAAGAAGCATTTTTTGATTTAAAGTCAGTTCCATTTCTCTGCTGCAATGATGTGCTATCTCAGACACAAACTCATTTACTGTGTCCATGGAAAACATGCTTATTGTCTTCTCTGTAACCTCAGTTTAGAATCCAGGTATGAATGAGTTTAGCGAACTTCACTACTGAAAAATGTATGGGAAAGAGCAAGACGGTGTTTTGTGCACCGAAACGCTTTTGTTCAAGAAGATAAGAATTGAAAATGTGTTGATTGGGAATTTGCAAATTACTTGTTGGTAGGAAGATACCTGCCTAGAAATACTGTTGATTCCACTTATTAAAAATGAAATACCAAGGAAACCAAAATCCCAGGGGATGGCAGAATGCAGGTGAGATAGGAAATTTCTTTTTTTTTGGTATTCACAGTACTTAAATTGGCTCATCTGCAACACCAGGTGGCAGTGCTGGTCTTACAGACATGAATGATTTCCATTCAAAGCCTTGCTCAGTACAGAGCTGTTCTTTCCAGTTATGTGGGCATAGAGATGAATGTGGAACAAATAAATTTGTAAGGTAAACTACTTGCCTCAGCCTTTCTATTTTAGTTGGGTCTTTAAAATAAAGCAAGGCTCTCTTTATAGCACCAGTTAGCCTGTGAATTAAGGTATTAGCTCTGCCCATCACTTCCAGAACAGGTAAACTCTGCATCTCAGCTGTATCATCATTTCCCACCCCTGGAACAGAACTCTGTCTTGAATTAACCACTTTTTAGAATACAAGGCTGTAAGTAGAACAAAAGTGATCTTATGTGGTGGCCAAATGTGCCACTTACTGATGCTGTGCTGCTTGTTGATGTGGCTACATTTTGTGGATAGGTACACACTCTGAATCCAACTGAAACTGTGATGATTCCCTAGGCCACCAAACTGGCAGTCATAACCACTGACTTGGAAGGTCAGGGGCAGTATTTTCCGAGTCATTGTCCTCAACCACCATGTTGCAGGCAACAAGACATTGAATTTCTATGAACAAGTGAAAATAAAGGTGAATATGATATCTCATATGTTAGTGTCACAGAGTCCTCTGTGAAGTCATGGCCTGAAATTAAATAACCTGCATTTATGATTTGTTTCATTAATTTTGTTAATTCTTGAATATGAAGTAATTAATACATTTTTAGGGAAATTAAATTTATCAAGTTAATCTTGTAGAAATGTGTTTTTAGGCTATATATATGAGAGACTGGATAGACTAGTCATGTTTCATGAGTCAGATAAAAGCATTTCCAATATTTATCTGTTAAAATGTACATAGAATTTTGATTTGGCCATTAAAATATTGGTTTGGTTTATACACCAATGTACGCTCTCAGGTTTTCTCACGAACTGTGTTGGGACATTTGCATGCTTGCATTCTAGTACTGCTGTCAGGATGCTTTAATTAAGAAGAAACTTTAATCTTGATTATGGAATAGCTACTTATGGAGCCAACTTGATTTACAAAAGGTGGCTGAATTATTTCAAATTATGAATTTGGGAAAAAGAAGTCTGGTTTTAGGTGTTCTTCACAGAAAACAAACTATACTCATTAGGAGCTCATTAATGAGCTAAATACTCATTAATTCCTGTAATACTACTACTGCAGAAATAGCAACTTGTGTGAAAACAGAGGTAAATTTCCCATTATCTTAATTTTTCTACTATTCTTTTTGATTTAATCAGCCCTCATTTTGTTGTTTGTCTTACACTGGAGATGATAGATAAGTGTTTAATTTTATATGGAGTTTATAGACAAGTGCTTCCCATACTGTAGGTCTGATGGAGAGTTTCAGCTTTGTAGAGAGCAATAAAGGTCAGTCATTAAAAGTCTTTGTGTGAAATCTCTCAGAGGATGCTGTTGTATAATGACTAACGGTTTTGTGATCTTGTATTCATGGCGTTTTATTCATTTGGTTTATATTCTACCAAAGTAGTCTGTTTTCTCGAGTGGGCTCCTCATCTTCATGAGCACATAGACAAAAGAAATGCCAGGCTCAGGGCTTGAGTGTGGCCCAGAATGGTTGTAGGGTTCACCTTCTACTTTTGGAAGGGTGATGCACAAAAAAACAGTTCTGGAATTGATAAATGAACTCTGAGTCCCAGGTCCACATTGCTGTATCATCAAAGATACCAGGGTTTGAAGCAAACACTTGTTTCCAGCTGTCTCAAAATGGAGATAAGGAATGGTGGATGACACTTGACTTTACTTAGGCAAGAACTTAGCTGGTGATTTGATCTGGGCAAGCTGAGCTGGTCGCAGCATCCATGCTCTCTAATTTGTAGCACTACTGGGAATGCTTCCTATGCCTTTACCCATGTGCTCCATTTGTGATTTCTGGAGAGATGGGTAATTCGGAGTCAAAGGCACTTATAGGCAGTCCTTGTAAGTATTCCCATGTAAATTTCTTTACCATTAAAAAAATTACATCTATTTTTTTTGGTGGTTATTTGGTATATCATGGCCTTGGTAGCCCACATCACCTCAGCGTCTTGCACTGGTTTTTTTGTAGGAGCTGATATTTGCCTGAGTAACTTTGCCACAAATTACCCTTTGCTTTCATGGTCATGAAAAGTTTGCCTTCCCTCTGCCAGAGTATAAATGCTCATTTTGTGTTTTGAAGAACTCCTCAGGAGGAAAGTTATTATGTAAACAAGGAACACTGCTATGTGGCAGAAAGCAGCATTGCACAGACCAGGAGTCAGTTGTTTTTTTCCAAGTCAGGGCTCTATCATTTTACTGAAAACTTCATCCATGTGCTGTAATTTGATAGATTATCTATAAGGTCCAAGAAGCAATGAAAGTCACTTGTTTAATTAAAACTATACCCTCCAGTGTGATACAGGTGTTTTTAAAGTAATAAATAGCGGTATCACTTGTGTTGTGGACAGCGTCCCTCGGAGACAGAGCATGTTACTGATGCAGTGCCATTTCCTGCCCCTGACAACTTTGCAAGAGTAGGAGGGTTAGTCCCTTCTGCTGTAGTGCTGGAATTTCTGCTTACCTCACATTTCACTGACAGGTGTGGAGGCAGGTGTGGTTGACCTTTTTGGAAAGTGATTTGTAAAATGAGCCAACCCATCAGCTTGCCAAGGATGGCCAGCGGGCCTTACTGAGAGGTGTCAAAAGAGTGACTCACTGAGTAACAATTGCAAAAGAGGAAGTGGGTTCCAGATGTGCCGGGGGAATGTGTTAGATTTCTAGTCCTTAGGATGGAGGAGAATTGCAAGAAGGAGTATGGTTGAAGTCTCTAATGTTTGTAGATTTGTTATCATCAGTTTGTGGTCAAACATGACATTAAGTATATTGAGCAGCTTAGTCTATCCAAGTAATCTTTATTTTCCAGGAACAGTACAAAACTAAAACTGCAAATTTAATAAATTTAACTTCCAGGTAATTCATTAAATGCATAGTCTGGATACCTGTTTGACAGTCAGAAGTTTAAACTCCTACATGATCAGATTAATATTGTTATAGACTGCTGAAGCAGAGTGCTGTAAAGCTTACTTAATTACTGGCACAGTGCCCCATTTGATTAACAGGATTTCTTTGGATTGTGGTTTGTGACTGTAAGGTTTATCAGTATGGTGCCACATGTTTCTGTGTCGCCTTGTTTTGCTGTAAAATAAAAATCCATGCCTAAAGTACTGTCCAGCATATGCTAGGCTTGAAAGCAAGTGCGAATTTTAAGGACGTTGGCTAATTTTTTGTTTTAGATGACTTCTATTAGTTATATTAATTTCATCCAGCACTTTATAGATTAGGATTTTTTTACCTTTTTTTTCTAATAATATAGGGATCATTGTGTTGAGAACTTTCTCATGTATTATTTTCTCTTGAAGTGTTCAACAATAACTGAAAGTACTGTTTTCATATAATATTAAAATGGGATGTTAAGAACCCAGAATTGTATTTCATGGACGTAGGTTCTATTCTAGGTTATATGATGGGTCTGCAGATTTTCCGGTTGTGCCAGTTGATTAAACACATGCTTTTTCTGCTTTCTCCAGCTGATTTAGCCCACTTAATGGACAGAACCTATGAAAGAAAACTGCCTGTCAGCTCTTTGACAGTAGCCCGGGTAAGGAAATAAATCCCAATCATAAACTGGTAGAAGTGACTATGGAATGCCTGTGTAGTGAGCCAAGAGTTGATAAATGATACCACCTCTGTTAGGAATTCAGGGATCATAAATGTCTTGGTATTTGCTGCATAAAGCTGTTTAACTGATACTTTGTACTCGTTAGTTAGTACCTAAACTATAGGGTCTTGGAAGCAGAATTATTTTTTTTAAATCGGGCCTCACTGTTATTGGGTTGTGTATTTCCCTAATATGCGTTTCCTGCCTTCATATGGTTTCTGTCTTTGTGAAAGCTTTAAAACCTCCTCAGGTTCTGTATAAGAACCATCCTGTGGCTGCTAAGGGAATGCATTAAATTAGTACTCTGCACTGTCTGTCTTCCTCCAGTTCCAGGCTTCTTTCAGAGTGAAGCAGAGGTGGACGTTTTCTGCTTTTATAGCTTTCTGTTGTTGCAGCAGACTGAGGCAGAACAAATGCTGACATGGGTTAAACAAAGCCATTATTTTTACTGGAATTAGTAACCAGTTCCATCCTCCAGATGGGTTAATCTAGAAAGGGGGAGAAGTAGAGATATTGTAATGAAGAAGGAGAATAAATATGCCGTTTGTTTAAAAAGAAAAACAAAATAATTTCAGTCTTCAAAATTATCCAGAGAAGCTGAGTTATCTCAGTAATATCCCTAATTAGTAATACCACTAATTAGGATAATTTGCACCACTAACTGAGGAGTCACAGAATGCTTTGTTCAGTTACAAAAGCAAGCATTTATACAGATCAAGCATTCTTGACCGTCGCTTCTGAGACTGTGTCCACGAGGGAAATGGTTGTTCCTCTCCTTTTTATGAATCAGATTTTTTCCTTTCCTGCTTTGGGCTGACCTCCCTGGAGAAATGGCATTTTCAGATTGTCAAACAGCCCCACTTTCCAATACCTGAAGCTAACATCAGATTCTTACTTTCTGAAACATAGGTAAAGCACACAGGTATGCTATTGCCATGTTCAGAAGATGAGATCTCTATGGATACAGCATGCAAAGAGAATTAAGAAATGGGAGACCAAATACCAGTCAGCTGAAATTACTGGTTTTAGCTTAGGCCTAGGGTCAAGTGAAGTACTGACCTTGAGAACATGTTTATTTATTCTGAACTAAATATATTATAAAGATGCTGTAGTGTTCCAGAACCTTTTTGCGTATGTTAGTAAAATATACAGGAAAATGAGATTCACTGTTACCATAAGACAAAGTATGGTTGTAAATTTGGCTTGTAATTAAGTAATTGATAGGACTGGGTGTTCTGTAAGAAGACATGGTTGTAAATGAGAGGACAGTTGTGCTGTACAGCATGGGAGAGTGATTTTTTTCTTACCATTATTTATAAGTATAGTGAAATAGAAAATTTTGCTGTCCCTGTGCTTCAGAATATGTAGTATGAATAGGCAAACTATAGGGAAAAGAGTATTTTTTGGAAAAAGCAATGAGACATGTCAAGACTCACTCAAAATTGTAGCAAAAATGTAAGGAGATGAATATATGCTTAAAATAAAGGGTATGATTAAAGAACAAAAAAATTAGAGGGACAGCAAAAATACTGGTATTTTTACATACTGATACTGAGCTATAGGTGTTGAATCCTCACATGGCTTTCAAGATGCATAAAGTTTCTCAGAATTAAGGAAGGGAGTTGTCTCAGTTTAAAAAGATTTAAGTTTTAGCAGTCTAGAAGAAACTAGAATTAGGAGCAAGCAGAGATACGAAGAATTCCATTACTGTCAGACAGCTAAATATGCCAGACAAATGTATTTTGCTATTGCATTTTTTTCTAATATGCTTCATGTCAGTGCTCCCTTTTTAAACTTTTATTTCTTATTTTTTAATCAGTTTGTTGACAACATTTCTTCACGAGAAGAGGTGGATCAAGCCGAATACTACCTTTACAAGTAAGCATCTTATCCCCCCAAGATGAACTTCGAGTCATATGAGTAAATACCATGAAGTCTTGTCCTTTGAAGACTGACCCTTTCCAGCTTCTTGACTTTGATTTCTCTCTTGCAAAGCATGCACATCTACTTGTCTTAAGAGTTCACAGCCAAGGGCTTTCTTGCCAGCTTCTCCGTGGTTATGGCTGCCCTTCTCTGGACCTCTGGCATTGTCTCCTGTCAAGCTTGTTAATCTGAAACACTGAGCTAGCAGCTAATGCAACCTCCAGCTGTGGTTTATGTTAGAGATTGCTGAAATTACAAGAAGTCATGTGTGTTAACAGTTTCTCCTTCTGATACTTTTTTCTGTTATCTCATTATTTATCTAAATGGGCTACATGATATTTGAATGTCTGAGTGTAGGATTCAAGGAAGCTTGTTTCCTTAGAACACAAAAGAATGAAAGTGGGTATCCTGTGGCAATTATCCCCTTAGTACTTGTATGTTTCCCAGATAAGCTGTGTAGTTCACTTTATGCATGGGTTATTAGGGTTTTCAGCAACTATTTTTGGGTTGATTGAAGTGTACAGGGTACCTTTTCTGGTGGTGTCAGATTTAATGGTTGCTTGCTTCATGTCAATACTTCTCAATATTGACTTTAAGAGAGTAGCAATTATTGCTGATCACTAGAATAAATTAGTTCTTTTATGATCGTTGCACACCTGTTTTGAGAACTATGTTTTATGATGGAGAAAGTGACACATCCTGTCAAAGTGCATGAGAGAGCATCCTTAGAAATCATGTCAGGTTGTTATTTGTAGATAATAATGATTGGGGTTTTTTTAGTTAAGGTGTTTTGTGGATAGCTGGTTTAAGTATATACACAGTTTTAAGTAAATGACTACATTAGACTTCAGATTCCTGATTCTTGCTACTATTGGGACAGTATCCAACCCTTGGAACTTCAAAGTGGAAACCATAGAAATGGGTTAATACTAGCAATATCCTGTAGTTTAAAAATAAAACTAGGAAGAAGAATCTCTCACAGAGGGGAGGTTAGTGGAGTTTTCATTCCTTTTGATCAAGGCATCACTAATCTTTTCAGAATCTGTGGTCAGAAATCAGTTTTCCATTCTGCAACAACAGATATGAAAACAGGAGAAGGTAAAGCCAGTTAAATGCAAGCCCTCTAGTACCTTTTAGTAACATTCTCAAATGCATTATGCCACGTGTCCTTAAGTCCTCTCTGATGGAGTCAGGCCCTCTAAGGTCAGCGATTCCAAGAGACCTTTGACTTCCCTGGCATGCAAAGGCCTGGCATGCAAAGGAAAGTGGGGTAGTTTTAATTGCTAAGTCTCAAAATCCCAAAAGTGAGGTGTTTGCAATGTATCTTACAGGTTTTTTCTTCTTGAAAAAAATCAGAAAGTGTGACAAAAAGAAGCATAAAAAATGGTCCATAGTAAGAGGGAGAGAATATTATGGGATATGTAAATATCCTTCGTGGTCTTAATATGTGCCTGGTTAGTATCTAAAGTAAAACCACAGGATTTCAATCCTCAAGAACATATTCTAGTAGAGAGAGTTACCGTTCAAAACCAGTCGTGGTTATTTACTGTTTTCCTAAGATAAAATTCCACTAGGGTTG
This sequence comes from Tachycineta bicolor, assembly GCA_025960845.1. Lineage (NCBI taxonomy): Eukaryota > Metazoa > Chordata > Aves > Passeriformes > Hirundinidae > Tachycineta > Tachycineta bicolor. The sequence continues at coordinate 2,971,522 of JANEHK010000052.1, read as the reverse complement.
GTGAGAATATAGCTATGTGCATATGGAATATAATAATTGGTCATTGATACAGATTTTGGTAGTCCATTTGGAGAGAATAGAAAAGTATTGATGTGTCACATGGCTTGTCTGACTTTCTCTGGTTGGAATTTTTCTTCTGTGTGTCCCTGTGATGCTGCTTTGCTTTGGTATTGCAAAATGCTGTCTTTTGGTGATATTAGCATCAGTTTTTAAGGAGACTTCTTTCCAGCATTGATCCGTGAAACTGTTCCCAAAATGGATGTGTATTCAGGTAATGAAACAGTGTAGAGAGGTCTATAATTCATGTAAAAATCCTGATTGTAACAGCATTTTCTCTGTCAAAATAAGTATTCTAGCTTCAGGATATAGTAGATGTGGGTATTTGCAAGACCGTTTACATTTTGCGCTTAGGCTGGAGACATGAAATGAAAGACATTTTTATAAAGTTGTTATAAAACATCTTTTCAGCTGTGAGGATGTTTGACACAGAAAAATGTCTTGTGTAAATGGCCATACCATGAAACATAAATGAAGGTGGTAGAGAGGGAAAGTTAAGAAGCAGAGAAGCTTTGGCAAGAAATCTCTTTTTTTCTGCCTTCATGTGAAAGTTCCAAGTATGATTTTTCCTTTATTTAAGAAGGTGAAACTTCTGAACAGGAGAAAGGCAGTATCAGAGAAAAACTGGTTTATGTCCCTTTTTTATGTTTTATGTCTTCCGAGGTGTACAAATCCATTGCCAACAAATGTTGTGTACATGGCCTGGTAAGTTGACTGTATGTGCATTTGCCTGAACATAATTAATCTGAATGCTCCCAGAGTCCTCTGGTTTTCCCTTTAGCTGCTTGTAGACTATAAAGAGGGAAATTTGATCCATCTCTCCAGTGTTGGGAGCCTCTGGCAACCTGAGGGGAAGGGTAATCGGTTCCAAGGCCCCTGCAAGGCTGGAAAATATTCCTGGTACAAAAGGGGGAAGAATCAGAGGGAAGCAATGGCACTTCCATGCTTGCAGTGTGGGGTTTTCCTGGAGATGGGAGTGACAGATACTGTACTTGTTAGCTTTGTAGACTGGAGACTTTCCATCTATAATGTGAGGCAGAACATAGCTTCAAAAAGTAGTATTCTGGAGTGCTCCCGTAAAGCATTTAGGATCCCAAAATAAAATATATGTGTTATATTTAGACCTATCCTTTTAAAGCAGTGTATCTCCAGCCATACTGTCTCCACAGAGGATCTTGAGCTCTCAAGAATAGCTGTGGTGGAAACTGCTATGCTGCATTGTGGAACATGTCAGTAAGATGGTAAAGGCCAGTTTGAGGCATGATGTCATCTGCTTTCAGTGCTCCTCTTTTTGTTTTCTTCTGAATACCTCCCCCCCTCTGTTAACTGTCAGACTTTTAAAAAATCCTTTCATGTCCTAGGATCCCAACAAAAATTCTCATCAGAATGCAGAGCACTTTCATCCAGATCAAAGATCTGCAGTTCGCTGTACTTTGTCCTGTCTCACTGAGATGTCACTATTTCACACATCAGGGTGTTTTTCATATGATTGAAACATTAGCATAATGAAGAGAGGTTTTGTGGTCTGAACTACTGATTTTGTATGTAGGTTTTATGCCAACAAAGATTTTTCAATGTGTGTGAAAAGAATTGCTGAAGGGGTTTTTTTTTGGTTTTTTTTTTATGTTGAGATTCCTTTAGAGAATTTTTAATTGCATTAGACCCATGACCCACCATGTAGAAAAAAGTATACACAGTTCTGGAAAATGTGTTTGTATGTGCATGTGCTCTGCAAACTCTTGCACAATCTGCCTAAATCTTTTTATTACTATTCCGTGATTGATATTTTTTTGAAAACAGAGCTGTTCCTGCAGGATGCAGGATTTATTACCTGGGGTCTGTACTTGATTATAATCACAAAATGGAACAATAGCAAATGATTAGAAGTTACTCTTAGATGTACTATCTTTTATAGAATCATAGTATTGTTTAGGTTGGATGGTAGTAAGTTACAGTTTTGAGGCCTTTAAATAATTTTGTGGCTGTGTTCTCTGCACTATGAAATTGTGCTTTTTTCCTAATACTATCTGTGTGTCACTGCTTAGGACAACATTACATGCAAAATAAGTTTCCCCTGCACTCTATATGTAATTTCTGTGGGTGCAGAAGTTGCACTTTTACTTTCATGCCAGTCAAGCGGCTTAGTGTCTGAAAATGTTTTTATTCTAAAGTATTGTTTATAATAAATTTTCACAATGGACCAAAAAAAGTGTATTTCTGAATGATATTTGCATGGCATTCATTCTCACTAGTATGGTATTTCGTTTCTGTATGTAAATCTACAGTGCATAATGAATACCATTAACCTGTTCCAGCACAAATAGAAGAGATGTAGACACAGTCCTATAACATATTTAATTCTTCCTTTGAGATGTTTTCATTCTCTTAAGGCTGTAGGTGAAATAGACTTCATTAACTGATCAAATCTTGTTTTTCAATGCCTCCAGAGAAGTATATGGCTTAAAAAAGAAGGGTATAAAAATAAATTAGTTGGAAATAGCTGCTTGCTATTCAAGTTATGCAGTTGCATTTTGGAATGATACTGAGAAGTGGTGGAAGCATCTGAAGAGAAAAATACACTTTGTTGGCAGAATGATATGTGCTACCGGTTTGGACACCTGCTTAGGCTGGGTGCTCCAAAATAATTTCATTTGCAAAAGATTTGAGCAGCTCTTCAGAAGGTAGGGGAAGCACCAGAGAGATTTACTTCATTAGAATATTTACTTATTGTCATATGAATGACAGAAATACCAGTGTTTAGTGCTGTTCCACTGTGGTTGCAGTGTGTGATGCTGCTTTATGTGAAGAAATACTGCTCACTATGCAAGCCAGCGCTGTCAGGTGTAGGTGTTCTGGCTGTAGGGACTCCACTGTGCTTCTGGCTCCCTCATTCACTCATTTCTGCACAGAGGGGCACATGTTCTTAATCTCCTTCTCATCTTTCACAGTTTCTCTGTTGTGTTCATCTATTTGTGGTTTGTCACAGTCTGAACTGTGAACCTTTGGAAAAAAAATCAGTAAATCAGAAAATAGGTTTCATCAGAAAATCAGTAAATAGGTTTCAGAACCCAGAGCCTTATCTTGTAACCACATCAGACTTGGTGTGCTCAGTGTAATATGCTGTGAAGTGCGGTAGAACCATCAATAAAGATAAAACATTGAAGAGCATTCAGAAGGGTCTTTTGCTGTAATACATGTATTTTCACTCATCTGCTTTTCAAAGTTCATCTGTCCTTTTGTGTATATAGTTTTCTTTAAACTTGGCAGAAACTGGTCAAGAATTTTCTAGGCACCGCATATAAAAGCACAAAAAGTTGGAAGACTTTTCATCAACACAATTTTTGTGTGTGTGCGTTGCCAGTGATAGAAAGTTAAGCTTTTGGATTTTAAAAGCTTTATATTTAATCCAAGAGGAAAAGAAGGATTGTTCGACAGAATGCAATATCAGTATTGGGGGTAATCTGTCCTCCTCCTCATCTACAGTATTTCTGGAGTCAATAGAAAGACAAAGCCAGTCAGATTCAGAAATTGACAGAAGTTACTTGGTCTGCATTCTGTGTAGATGCATTTTGCATTTAGTATTGGAGGACAGGCTTTTCTTCCAATTCTTGGAGAAAAAAAGTATTAGCAACATTTCCACATCTTTTACCCAACATGTTTCTTGCCAACAGCTCAAGAGCTTTCTGTCTAGTAGCTTCTCCTACTGGAGATACTTTAAAGTGCCTTGTGACCAGATCTCAACTGTTCGACTCATCTATTGAAGGAGAAAGGGAAATTTTATCTCAGAGTTTGACCCATACTCATCCTTAAAGGTTAATTTTGCTATATCCAGTGGCATTCCAGAAGTTTAGTAAACACTAAAACATCAGCAAAAAGCCTGTCTGGAGGCAGTTCTTGTATTATGTTTTAGAAACACTGAAAGTCCAGACAGAGGTTAAGTGCAGCTGTAAATGTAGAGAGCGAGCTGTTTGTATGGATACAAATGGCCAGCACAGACTAAAACCTTTTATAAGCTTCAGAATTTAAAACAAGACAAGCTAAGATCTGTTCCTTTGCTAGCTTTAGTTCTTTAGTTAATGACTAATATGAGTAATAATTGTAAAGATATACTGGAGAGTTAACTCCATCTAGCTTCTGCTGAAAGGAATTCCTGGTTTTGCTACAGCCCTCAGCAGCAGCAGCAGTGAAAACCAGTCTTCAATTCCATGTAAATAGCAAAAAAAACCCAAAAACAAACAAACAAACAAACAAAAAAAAACCCAAAAGAAACACAAACAAAACAAAAACAAACAAAAAAACACAAAAAAACAAAACAAACAAAACAAAAACCAAAAAAAAAACACCAAAACAAAACAAAAAAACCCCACACCAAAACAAAACAACAAAAAAACCCCCATATAAAGTTAATGTTTTTACTGACTTTCTTTCCTTTAGCTTTTCTAAGTATTGTTCAATGGTACAGCAGTCTTTTCTCTTTGAGTTATGTTGAAAGTGGCAGCTACCAGCATAAACCCATGATTTTTTATTAGGCTTACAACCATTACCAGAGCTATCATGGTCCCTTCTTTAGAAACTGTTAACTTTGTGGTTATTATATCCATCAACCTAAATAAGTCTTGTGCATGGTGCAAGTATGTATTTCCTTTTTGGATCAAGATAAATACAGCAGAAAAAACAACTAGGAACTACTTGTTACTATCAACTTGTTATGGAATAATCTTGACATGCTGTAGACCAGAGCTGTTGTATTGCAAGTATGTTGATTAGAATTAGAATTATTTGAATTGTTGACTTGGTCTTAGTTTAAATCAGCAAGCAAGAAACCTTAATTCAAGTAAAATATTTTAATAATGTTTCATGTTTATAATTTAAATTATCTTCTTAAAGAAGGCTTTATCGCCAGAAAAAAAGTTTTGCAAACAAGTTTCATTTTGTTGGAAGGACTGAACTCAGTTTGGAACTTTGGAATTTTCTTACTGAGCAAAGGGACAGTCTTGTGTAGATACTCCCATGGTTTACAGGTATTTCTTTACAGCTTTGTTTTATATATTTGATTTTCTTCAAAAAGAAGAGATAAATGTTTACCAGAATGCTATTTTTCCAATGTGGACAGCTACCTTTGAGAAAGAACCTTAAGTGAACCTTAACTTTTCTGCAAAAGTTCACATTTTAATGAGTATGTAAACATTAATTATATTAAATACAAGATGGAAAGCATTTCAAACATGTTTTCTATTTCGAATGTAGCAATTTAGGAAACGTTTTTGTTTGGTGAAAAAAGATTGTCAGTATGTATTTGTAGGTGCTAGTTTTTATTCCTGTTGTAATTTAGATGTGGTCCTATTTTGAGTCACATTCATTTTTGAGCTCAACTAAACATAACATAGAAGAGTAAGCAGTATATTATGTCTGCAGCTGTAGAAGTGGTGATAGTTATTAAAAATTCTGCTTTCAGTTGCTTAACTAGTAACCTCTAGTTTTTGTTATGCTGCTTGTAAAGCTAGCTGTACAATGTATGTTTCTTCAGGAAACAAATATGTTTAATACAGATTTTTATTTGCAGGGCATGTGATCTGGTTTATTTTTTTTTAAGAGGAACTCTCTTGATTTTTTTGGCTTGCTTTAATGTACAGAATTGTAGTGGTGAGTAGCATTAGGTTGTGGGGTAGCCATTTTAACTTCATCTATTGTTACACAGCACATATGAAATAATAAAATAGGCTAAAAATGGGAGAGCTTTTATCCTATACTTTTGGAAATTCAAGTTTTTGTGCTACTGCAACCAGCATACAGTTTAAATGCCATAAACAGATGGCCAAGTACAAAGTCAAGAGGCTTCCAGACCAGGCAGAAAATGGCTTAGAAAAGTCAGTGATCAAGATTCTTTTCCTGTAATCAGTAGTAAAGGAAGAATAAAGGTAGTTTTTGAGGCAAGTTGAGATGTTATTTTGTTTCCATTAAAGGTGATGAAGGTTTTCCAAGGGGTGAATCAGGATGTTCCTGTCTTAAATGGACTCTCCAAGCAGCTGTGGATGAGCTTCTGATGAAAACAAGTTTATTAAAAATTGATTTTTGAGATCAGGATGAGTATTTATAGCCTCTGTTGTGTTAATTTTATTATGGAAAAAACAAGTTAGGAGCTGAAGATATGCAGTAAAAAGTGTCAGCTTCCAAATTTCTTCAATCTGGGAAATAGGAGTTGCATAGCCTGCCACAGCTGTTGTGTTTAAAATACATCTTGGGTTAAACATACATCCTGTAAAGTTTACCCACCTACCAGGATTTACTTTGTATTTTTTCTTCTAATCTGACTTGTAATTGAAGGAAGGCTAATAAGAAAGTGGGACTTGACATCGACTCAAAATGTGAAATGTTTTGAAACACTCCAGGGCATATCACATGGTTGTTTAACATGGGAAGAGAAGTCTGCCTGGTTTTCTATGGGTTTTTTTTTTTCTTTAAAATGTTTGAGGAAAGATTTTTTTTCAGGAGGCTAATGTGAGTGCTGGTAAGACCTATGCAAGCAGTTTCATGACATTTTTGATTTTTTGCTGTGGTAACAGTATATGTTCTTGCAGGTTGCATGGAAGCAGGCCTGGGACCTGCTTTATCTCCAACATTCCAGTGCCTGAGAATTCCTATCCTGCACTACACTTGTTAAGAAAACTGCCAATATGGTTGAATGATGGCGAGTTGTGTGTTAGTTTGTAGGGTAGATTGATGGAGAGAAGGACAAAGGCATTAAGATATTTTATCCTGCGGTCACACCGCAGCCATCGTATGAAATACAAGTGCAGTATTTCAGTGAGCACATCCCTTCATTTTACTATATCTAATGAAAAGTCCATATGATCTTAGTTTTAAATTATTGTTACATAAAATACTGGTTTTTCTCACAGACTTTTAAGATGACTGTGGTCTGATTAAGCACATAAAAAAGTGGCTACACCATCTCACTATCTTCATATTCAAGAAAAGTGTTCTGTGCTTTGTTGGTAACGGTGAAGATGTTCAGCTTAATAATACAATACAGTAGAATGGATCCAGTACAATCTGTTGTGCTCAGACTGTTTCTGGTTTTGCTGCACAGTATGTAGTAGCAGGTGGATTATAAGTTCCAGAAGGTGAAGCCTTTGGAAATGGAAAGAACATTTAAGATGACCATGTTAAGAGATGGAGTAATGCACTACAGTTATAGATCTGATCTTACTTTGTTCTTTTATACTCCATTTTAGACAAAATGGTTTTATAACCAAATGAAAACTATTATGATGGGGAGGAGGTAGGTTTACATTAGCATGCATCTTTCTTTAGCTTATAAATTACTGGGCATGTTAATTTTCAAGTAGCTGCCTTTTTATTTTAAAAAATATTGATGTTTATGCTTTTGTAGGACTGAAAATGTTGCATCAGCATTCAGTTATCAAGCCATCTAGAAAATTATGTAATTATTTCCAGCAGCCTCTAGATTTCTTTTTGGCCCCAGTAATAAATAAATTTGAAAAGTCTATATGTTACTCTTATTTCAGTGGTTCAGTTTTTTTCTAAATAATTCCATCTTCTGAAAAGTCCAAAAAGATTAGAGTGGAGAACAAAAGTACCTACATTTATTCAGCTTGTATATTGGCTTAATTCTGCATAAACATTTGTGCCTGTGGAAGAGTCTTCTCCCCAGGGGCAGAAGCTTGATTGCAGACAGACCCACAAAACAAAGCTTTGCTGTAATTGAATAGAGAAATACTGAATCAGTAGATAAGCCAAGGAAATTACTCTTATTGGTTATTACTCTTATTGTTTAGCAGAAAAGGGAAGTTAGGATGCAAATTTCTGAATATAAGATGTTCAGTAGCAAAATTTAAAAAAAACCCCAACAAAATAGTCATTCAGGGTGCTTACTTTCTTGTTGGTTGCTAGCTATGTTGGTTGCTTGGTCAGCTGCTAGCTTGGTTGATTGGGGGTTTTTTTGTTGTTTAAATACTGCTTTAATAGTGAGCTATTTTCAAAGCTGTGTGCTCCAGAAAATGTATCTATATTGCCTGCTGGAATGAGTCCAGTTGCATTTTCTGTGCTTCTCTGTACCAAGCACTCTGCTGAGCTACCTGCAACAATTCCTTCTGTCATAGTTCCTGTTACCTCTTTCTATTTCTGAGATTTACTTGGTAAATCCTTGGTTCCTAATTATGTTGACTAATCTCTGAATAGTCCCTTCCTTACCTTTCTTTTGTGCTTTTTGTGGAGGTCAGAGTGGGGTGGAAGAACAGTGTGGATTTGGAAAAAGCTTAGATAGAAGTCTAAACCTCTTTTGTCAGCTGATTTTATCCCCTTACCTGTTTGCTGAAATCCTGATGTGCCTCTGTCGCTGAAGGAGAATGTGCCCAGGCTTTTCAGCTGGCTCTCAGTCTCTCCATTGCTCCATCAGTTTGAAAGCCTGAGGGACTCAATTAAACGTAGAGTTTGTAGTTTCAGAAATAACACTGTGGCTGCTTTCAGTTGTTCGTTTCCATCTTCACCGCTGATGCATCTCTGTTGGATGCTGTACTGCACATCCTTGAAAGGTGCTGGGGTTGGCCTTGCCTCTCAGCTTTCATCTAGTTAATGATCATGTGCATGTGTGGTGTGCCAGGTTTTCAGCTGATTGAGGCAGGTCCCTGGTAGCTTGGAGGAACTGTGTGTTTTCTCTTTGGACCAGGTGAGGATTAGACCCAGGATCTAGTTTAGGGAGCATTTAAGCAGCAACAAAGAATCCTTTCTTGGAATTAATGTAAAAATTGGGAAGGTATGTAGAAGAGAGCAGCTGATAGAAATGCCTGTTTGCTCAGCTGTAAATGTGGACCCAATAATAATTCCTTTCTCATGCTGAAAAGTGAACAAGGATTTTGGTGATTTCCTCCCTCACTCTACTCTTTCAGCCTAGAATTTGTCAGGCTGAAAGCACACAAAGCCTGACTTCTGGATTTGCAAGTAGATTTTCACCTTGATGAGTAATAATCTGTTTTTCAAGAATTGGTGTGGATATAAAGCTGCCTTTAATCTCCAAATTTAACTTTTATGGTGAGCCGCTTTATGTTAATATTTATTCTGCTCTCTCCTCTGTAACAACTGTTTTCATTTAAAAAGGGGGGAAAATACTCCTTTCTTCAGGGTTCAACTAGGGAGTGAGCAGAGCTGGACTATATCGAGCTACAAGCTAAATAGATGGCCTCTGGCAGCAGACAGCTGGGTGTAAAATGGGCAGCATCTCCCTCCCCCTTGTCTACACTGCCTGTGCCAAAGTTGACAAACCAGACTGACTGCTCATGTGTCTGACGGGGGGTGGACGAGGTGTAGCAGCTACTGTGAGAGCATGACACCAGAGCATGTGCAGCAGGAGTGTTACAGTCCACTTAACCTGCAAAACGTTTTTGTTTTTTTTTTTAATCTTCATTGAAGTTGCTGTCCTCCAGTGATTACTTCTTTTAGTGGTTTTCCTTACCCAGATTAAGCCATAAAGCAGCAGGTTCTTCTCACATAACATACTGCTGTGTTGTTTGGAAAGTCATGATGCACTGGAGAAATAAAGCCAGACTGAAAGGCATGCAGCATATGGTTGAAGTGTTGCTCCTGCTCTTCTGTCTCCTCTCTTCTCCTGTGCGGTGGGTAACATGACGTGTATAAGGGCTCTGTCTTGGGATCATGTAGAATATGCTGTTTGAAGGGATCAGTCAGGTTGCTGCGTTGTTGGGCTCTGCACAGGACACCCCAGGAATCACCTCGTGTGCCTGAGAGCATTGCCCAAATGCTTACTGGACTCTGGCAGGCTTGGTGCTGTGGCCACTATATTTATAACTACCAATCTTGGATGTCTTCCTGTCTCAAAAGGGGAGAAACAGCAAAATACCTTTTTGCGTTATGAAATCCTCTGCCTGTTCTGGGTAGCATGACCTCATTTTACTGTGCAGCTTGCAGCTACCTACGCAAGGGAGCATTTGTCCTACAGTACATGCAGTACTTAAGGAGAGGTACCTGCTGTCTCTTTAAATAAGAGATCTGACTGCAGTCTTTTTCTGAAAAGAATAAAACAATCACATAACTGGTAAGAGCCCACAAATTTCAAGCTGCTGTTTCAAAATGCTTGAGTCCAGTTTGCCAGGTTTATTCTTGATGTACTTGCTTTTTCTTGAGATTGACGTATGCAGTGAGGCGAAGGACATTTTGGTCTCACTGGTCTCAGAAGTTAGACCTTCTAGGAGGTACGCTAAGCTTGATGCCTCGGAAGTACTGTGATTGGGTACTGTGGTTAGAGAAGAGTTAAAAGTGTGTAAAGGGCTTGAGCATTTCTTGTTTCCCGTTGCTAAAAGTATTTTTACTAGGCAAATGCATGGTTGGAAGAAAAAATAAATACCAGTAAGCGTTGGTCACTGAGACATGATTTGAAAAGTAAACAGTATAATGATGAACTGTCTGGTAGTCAAGATCTGCCTATTCACCAATGGTTGACCTTTTGGAAATGGTTGTCTTTTTGACAGTGACTGTGGCTGAAAATGCAGATATCAGGGATTTTCTCCTCTTTTTAGGCGTTATGAAAGCCTTCTTGTCTGCCTCCCCTTCACTCATGGGGCGCAGAAGGAGGGCAATACACAAGGACATCACATTGTAGCAGTGAAAAATGTAAAGAGCACAGGTATTAGGTTAAAATTCGGCTAACTTGAATTGTGTGCCTGTGGCAGCAAATCTGAAAAGGTGAAAGCTGAACTGTGCAAATCCAGTTTGTGAAGTGTTTGTGGCAGCAAATGCACGGTTTGACTCTTCCCCTGCTTAAGTTGGTTACTGAGATCCATTCAGTATTTGTATTCCTGAGGCACTGTCTTCCCAGCACCTCTTTTTGTGCTGATTGCATGTGGTATAAAACTGAGTAGTTCTGCAGAATAAACAGTGTGGCTTGTACACTTCTGTATCGCAGCCTGTGACATACTCAAGACAGAAATACATCATTTATGATCTGTGCAAGTTCAGCTGTGATCAAACTGAAAAGTGTCAAGGGTTATGTCAGTTGGTGTAATGTTACAGTAGTTTGAAGCTAATGTATGATGTGTTTCTGGGAGCTGTTTTGTGAACCATAAAGAATTTGAGTCATAGTTATAATAGAGGCTGCAGCTCTGAGTGAGTTAGCTCTCTTAACAAAATTACCTCAGTTTTGCCCCAGGTTAAATTTACACTGAATATTAGGCATTTTTAAAAAGTTGCTGTTTGCAAATACAATAATAGCAATGTCTAGTTTGAGGCTGGGATTTTTTCCTGCCATAAAATCAAGAAGTCATAATTTGCTTTTTTTGACAGCAGTTTTTATGCATATGCATGAAGTATACCTATTTAATATGGCATGAAAGGGGTATTCTGTCATAGTTTAGGCTTAGTGCTAAAAGGCAGAAACACCTCAATGCGTGATGGACTTCCCTCTTACACCAAATTATCACGGAACTTAGAGTCACTGTTTTGTCTGCATGGAAAGTCCTTGGTGCTACATCTTAGTCTAGCTTGGTTAGTAGTTACTGGAAAGCAAGTTTCACTGTAACATCCCTGCGGCAGTTGGTAGCTTAGAGATGGAAGTTTTCTAAAACATCTGTAGTTATTTATTTTTTAAAAATTAAGCCTAATGAGCTTTAAAGCAATTTAGTCCCTCAAATGACATAAAGTTATCTGTGGTTGAAGAAAGTCCTTTATGTAAGTACTGTTAGGTACACAAAAGAATTTAAACTTAATTTCGAAATAAAGCTAATAAAATAAAGCTAATGGGAGCTACCTTTCTGATGGAAACTTTGTCAGCCTTTAGTGGGCAGTGTCCTGGGGTGAAACCACCACAGCAGTCACTTGGCAAAGTGAATGGTACAGAGATGGTAAGAGTAACTAGAAATTGCCAGCAGGCTCTTGCAATCATTTCTTTTCATTTTTTGAAATAAGTTGATAACTTGTGTGCTAGCTTTCAGCGAGGTTTAATTTGCTGAAGCAATGACAAGGGTAGGTGAGTTAGTAAAGTGGCAACAATCAAGTCAATGCTTTACTGATATGTTTCTTTTTTACAGCCTTGTGTTAATCAGTTTTCAGAGATCCAAGTTAAACCATCCAGCAGAACTGACCCTTTGTTGAGCTTTAAAACAACAAGTTTTATACTGATGCACTTTGAAATTGCTGAGAATAAAAAAAATTCCCTGAAACAAGAAATGTAGTATCTTGTATGGTTCTTAATTTGTCTGGTTTTGTATGCCAGGATACCGGAAAAAGATATAATTAGTGGAAGAGTTGGTTTTAAATTAGACTTTATTGTGGTTGCATGGGGACAAGGAAAGGCACTTGAGAGAATCTTATCAGAATCACTATAGCAACAGCTCACTTCATCATTCCCTGTGTATTTTCTCAGCCTGTGGTAGTTTCTATACAGTGTTAGTGACATTTATATTCAAAACCAATCATTTCAATTGTAAGTCCAGAAGTATTTGTCACAGAGAGCTTTGTCCTTTGCAGTCAATAGTTTGGGCTTTTTGTTATTGTTATTGCTATTATTATGACACAACCTTTTCTTCTTAATTCTTGCTCTTTAAGTGAATTTCATCTTTATGGTGAAAATAGTATAGATTCTTCATGTGTGTGAGAAGAAAACTGGCTTTTTCCTGATTATCTTTTTTTAAAAGGAGTGGGAGAGGTGAAGGGTGGTGGGCAACTATTATCCTGGGAAGAAGAGAAAAATACAAGTACTGTATTCAAAAATCTGTGTATTGGGTTTCCTTCATTGCAGTTCACCTCATGATTTTGTGAAGTTGAAAAGGGGGGTTGCTTTATTCATAGTTTGCATTTGAAATAAAACTGAAAGTAAAAAATACAGTTTCTCCATGAAACAAAGGCAGGCACCACCACCTTTTCTTGGTAGCACTGTTCTTGCACTTACAGGTCATGCTGAGGATCCCCGAATGTCCATTCCTAGTGAGCTTGCTGGTGACCTTCCCTTCAACCTAGAACAAAGAATAGTGTTGTAACTGGATTTTTAAGTGCTAAGGTCTTTAGTTTCTAGCTAGAAAAGGCCTGTGGCTGATGCCATCCTATTTTAGGTTAGGCATACAGAGCATGTTCAGCCAAACTGACACAGACTAGTTCATGTTCTTAGAAGTGAACTTCCATTGGAATTCTGCCAGGAAATGCATAATTCTGAAGTACTTTGAATCTACATGACTACAGATTTTTAGGAAACACATTTAGCAGCCTCGAAGAGTTTTCCCAAGGACAAAGAGTGTGCTGAGTGTATTTTGTTTGAGCCTTGGCTTTGCTTTTTCTGTCTGAACTAATTAGAATAAAAGTTTGAGGCACTTAAGGTGAGCCTGTGGATAATAATCAGGCTGTCTGCAGGATTGCTCCCTTGTGCTTTGCAAATATTTCTAGGAGGTTTCAAGGCTGCTTGGTGGATCCTGGTGGCAGAAAGCTGTGAGACCAGCTCTACTGCAGCTCTGTAATGTTGACTGCCTTTGGATGGGAGGATTGATAGATCATTCAGATACTTTTCAGGAATACCAGTAGTTGTTTAAAATACTGCAATACCAAGAATACCACTAAATTGCTTCAAACTTTGCCATAGGCTCCTTATCTGTTGTAATGCTATTTTGTGCTGGCTCTTACGTCTATTATGTATAAGCAAAGTATTTCTTTCATGATGGGGTAAACTGCTTTTCCATTCATACGTTATTTTTAAATTTATAAAATTTATCTAGGATTTTGCAACTCTTTGATCATGTTGTTTTTTCTTTTAATGTAATAAGGCTCGTTTCTTACTCTCTAAAATGTCTTAAACTCATCAAAAGGAGGAAGAGCATTTAGTGATAAGAGGCTGACAACAGTGGGCAGAAATGCTTGTTGCATCAGAAATTCAGTTTGTCGTCTGTTACTCAGTTAAAAACTGTCAAAATACTTAGGTCAGTAAGGAATAAATGACATCCTAGCTGCTATATGGTGAATGCAATGTGATGGTTATTGTTAGAAAGAGACTTTGTGAAGCTTTCTATGCATTAGTGTAGTTTGGAGTAATGCAATAGTTACCCTGATACTACTGAATAGTGAATTTTCTCCCTTCAGTTGTTGGAAGAAGAGGGTTACCCAGGTGATATTCCTAGTCTTCCTATATAACTGTATAGTAACTTTTAGCCAAAATATCTCCTTTTCCAAACCTAGTCTTATTACTAAGCTTAAGGGTTAAGAAAAAGGTGAACTTGCAACATTCAGTTGAACAGGAATAAAAGCTGCATGTGGTATAACATGAGACAAGAGATGATACTAAAAATATCCTTCAAGTCTGCTCAGCCTTGATGCTGTGGTTCTGTACTGTAGTTTCTCTGTATCTGATCATTAAGGCTTGTTTTGGGGCCATCATCTGACATGCATCAGTGCTGTAAGAGCTCTGTGCAAATCTTGTACAAAAAATGTGCATGAAATATGAATTGATGTGGAGGTGGAGAAAGCTTAATTTAAAAGATTAATTTTAGCATCAAAGGAGTCAAGTTTAATTAGTTCAAAATAAAGGATAGGGAAAGTCAATAAAAACTAAGATAGAATAGGGCCTGAATGTGTTTTTCGGTTTTTTGGGGTTTTTTCAGGGAGTCTGGTCGTGTAAGATTCTACCTCAGCCTTAGACTATGCTCTGTTACAGTTGTCATATCTAATTTTTTAACCTGACCTATTACTGCTTTTGATAATCAATTTCTTATAGTACACATACTACTTTAGGTTTTTATTTTAACACAAAAGCAGTGGGTTCCCTCTGTTTTTGAGTGTAGGCAGTTAATGTGTGAGATGTTTCCTATAGGACTGGTAGGATTACACATGAAATTTTTGAAGGATTTATCAAAAAAAGGTAACGACTAAAATGGCAGGCAAAGAAGAGACTGAAAAATAAAGTTCTGTTCTTGTTTAAAAGGAAATTTCTGTCAATAATGGTTGCTTTTCCAGGATTGTTTTCTTTGACACTGACGTATGAGCGATGCCTCTGGGTCCATTTAAAATGTAGATGATTTTCCCCGAGGCTTGTGGCTTGAAATGACAAACAAAGGGAGAGTTTTGGGTGACAGCCTTCCAGTTTCCATGCTAAACCTGCCTGGAATCCATTTGATCATTATGCACTGTAGCTGAAAAAAATGTGCCTGGGAAGAACAAAAACAAGGCATTGCTAAGATGCTTCTCAGCCCTGTATGATTCATGTAAAATACGGAGTTGCTTTGGATTTATTCCATTGAGATAGCTTCTTTCTGGTTTGCAGAGACATTTCCTACTATATTTATTCATTTTAAGTCTCTCTACATTTTGCATTGGGACTTTGTAGAATTTTAAGTGGATGAGAAAAATCTGGAACTCTCCCAGCCTTTTGAAAGTGTATGAACATGCAGACCTATGTTTCTCTCTAGTTCTAAAAGAAGTATGAGAGATCGGAAGTGTAGGGTGTGTGGATCATTACAAGATGCTTTCTCATTAGGTCAGGTAAAGGTGGAGAAAGGAAGGGTCTCTTCTTTCTTTTTCACAGATCAGGGGAGAATGGGGAAGAGAAAAAATAGTGTCTTGCACGGGGATAGCTTCTGGGAGTACCAGTCGTTGGACTGGCCCTTAAGAAAGCCACAGAGTACAAAATGGAACTTGTGATGGACAAAGAATGGGAACCGATATGCTGAGCTGGCTTCCCCTCTGTACCACCAGGAGGAGCAGAGCTCTTCCTCATGGTATGTGTACTTCCACAGCACTTTCTCTTCTGTCATGCAGCAAATTTTCCTTCACCATCTTCCTCATTTGTGACTGTCCCCAAAGGCCCCTCTATCAACCTAGGGAAAAGAATGCAGACCAACAAGGGGAGGTTCTGTTTGCTCTCAGGTTTGCTGCATTATTTCCCTTGAGAAGACAGGGTGTGCAAAAGCAGCTAGATGTCACAAACAAAATTGCAAGACTGAAATCAATGAGTAGGGCAGGAATTTAGCTTTTCTGCAGTGTGTGAGGGCGCCAATATAAATAAGTCGTGCTTGCTGTAGTAGTACTGCACCCCATGAAGCACTCTCAGCATCTGTTAAACTTTTTTATTGTTTGGTTTCTTTCACACAGCATGAGTGCCCCAGCAGTGTTGAAAATAATGAGCAGTCAGGCTTTATGCAGTAACTTAGAAAACTGACAATATAGCCTAATGTGCTGGCCTATTTGTGAGCAAGAGGGTGTACTTGCTTGGCTAAAAATGTTCTGGGTGCCTTGTACTGAGGCTGTACACTCCTCGTATCTCTTCCAAGTTCTAATCATTTTGCAAGTACAAACCAACTTAGTGAAAATCAAGCTTCTGGACTGCATAATTTGGAGGACTTTTAAAAATAAAGAGAATTCTAGAGTATTGCATTGTGTGCTGTTAGATTCACAATGACCTTGATATTTTCAGGATCTCCCTGTATTACAGAGATTTCTGGTTTTATTCCCTGTGGAGGCAGATGTTCTCAGTTAAAAGACTGGAAGGATGACCATATTGATTCTTTAGCCATTAACATTAAAGTGTACCAACAGAGAGCTTCTCTAATACTGTTACAGTCACTTGTCTTTTCTGAACACATTATAAGAATCTTGGGCTCCTCAGGTTTTTATTGGTTCTCAGAAAAATTAGTTTCAGCACCAGACATCTGTAAGATAACCTTCTGGTCTTTCCATTAAACACACAGCAGTTGCTAGAGGCTTCCTTTATTTAATTCATTCAGAATCCTCTTTTTTCTGTAGTTTTAACTTCCTTCTGTCTTTTCATCTGTCCCTGAACATATTGCCTTGCTTAATTGTATCCTGTTTGGTGGACAAAGAGAAGGAGGAGGATGTTAATGCTTGTCAAAATGATGAGCAACCTCCTCTTCTTCCTGATTCCATTTCAAACACAAGTGCCTGCCACAACATTTGGTTGATTTGTCTAGGTTAACTGTGAAAACCAGATACTATGTTGGTTTCTCTTCTCAGCTGGTACAATAGAGACAGAACTTATCCCAGCATTATATGGATGAGAAACAATTAAGGATTGCCGAATAGTTGTTTCACTTCCAATTCTCCTACCGCATCATGGATTAATGAAAGTGTCTAGTGTTGAGGGATATTTTACATGCATATATTTTGCATTCATGCACCAGTCCCCTCTCTTTGTTCCCAGGCAACTGACTTGTAATTAATCATTAGAATTAACTAGAAAATTACTACATTGAGAAGTTCTTTGCTTTTCATTTGCATGGCACCTAGGACAGGCAAGACCTGATCTAAGCATAAAGATCAGCATTTAAATCTTAATAGTAACTTATGTACAGTAATTGTATCTGAAAGATCCTGTGGTTATCATATACACATGCACAACACATGCAGAAATCATTCCCAGCTGTGGCGGTGCAAGAACTGTTTTATTAGGTTTTTATAAGAAGTTTTATGTTATGGTTCATTTCACTGTATCCCCAGTTCTGTAACCCTTTTGTGTTTTCTGTATAATAAGGTGTTTTGTGTCAGTCGTCCCACCCCTCACCTGACTTAGAACATCCCCTCTGCCCCCCTCGCTCTGGGGCAGCCTGTCACTTTGGGACCCCATCCCGAGATTGCAAAATCATTCAGAGAGGGCTTCAGGTGATAGGTCCCCCCAGGGGAATTCTTTTCCTCTGGAGGTGGTTGGTCAGAGGCTTGGGGGTGGGCACACCTTGTTACCCCCTGAACCCCTGATTTGTTGTCTTGTTGTAACCCCCCCTGAACCCCTCCCCTGCTTATAAGGTGGAGGAGGGAGATTCAAATCCTCTCTGCTCTGCTCTCCTCTCTCGCTCCTTGGCCCCCCTGGCCTGAGGTTTGGACCAGCTGTGGGACTCCCACAGCTTGGCCTGAATAAGCATCTTTTAACCTTCTAAGCTGAGAGCCAGCCTTTTCTTACTTCTGCTGCTGTCACGACACTATTTGGTCCAGCTGCGTGCCTATCCGGACTGGGAACATCTTGTAGCTGTGCAGATCTGAGCTGGCCGGAGGTCAGCGCCCGCCCAGTGCGGGGACAGAGACAGCAACAAGACCCAGCCCTATAAAAGCTGATGTGCAGATTTTTTACAAATTTTTGTAGCATGCCTCTGGGTTTTGTGCATATTGATTCCAGCAATGAGTATTGATTGTGGATCAGCTTCATTCTGTTTCTAGGCTGTATTGCATCCCTATTAGGCATTTTGCTGTCCAAGTCCAATTTTGCTTTGAAAGCTAGAAGCTTTTATTACAGAAAGCCTTAGCAGTCCCAAGGTGCAGGAACTATTGGAGTGCTCTCTCTCACTGTGGTATACTCAAGAGAATAAAGAGACCTGTGAAAAAAGTTGAATATTCAAATGCATTAAAATCTGCTGGTGGGGGGCAGGGGGAGGCGGTTGTTGTTTTCTGAATACTTGCTTTTGATTTGCAAAGACTGTATCAGTAGAAAGCCTAAGTACTTGAGAGCATCAGTGTCATGCTTTTTGACAGACAGGTCTGTTGTTTTCTACTTGTGAAACTATATAAACCATTTAATGAAACTTAAAAAAAATGTTGGCAGCATTACTATTGAGCGCTGGTGTTCCACCTTGACCCTTCTTAAATGGCTGGTGAAAGAGTCTAGCAATTAGATAATTTTTTCATCAAAATATGATTAAATCCAAATTCCTGTAATTGATACTTCCTGAAAGCATTTGTTTGTGACACAGGACTTTAATGAAAGCAAATATACATTCTTGCTCCTCTCAGTATCTGAACTCCAGAGAGAAGAAAAGGGAAAACAACTCTAGCAACAGAATGGATGCTTATAATTTAATATTCAAAGCATGCTTTTCTTTTTCTGTTGAATTCTGATTTAATGGGGAGATTTCATATGCCACTTACAAAAATATATATTTTTGTAGTTGTTTAGCTGTCTTCGTTGTTCTGAAGTCTGTCCAGGCTGCAGCACTTTTCCAGGCTTGGTCATCTGTGTAGCCCTCAGTGATAGACAAGAGATTTACTGAGGGGGAAGGAGGGTTGGTGGCCACATTAATCTGTAAACGTTCTGGAAAGCATGCTCACTCAGATGGAAGAGCCAACCCTGCCTCTAAATGGTGCTGCAGCTTGGCTTGGGGCTGCAAGCATCTGCACATGAGCCCAGCTCAGGCACTGGTGTTCTTTACAGAAAGTGGCAGTCAATTCTGTGCTGGAGACTGAGATCAGTTTTCATTTGAATTGAGAAAGACTGCTTGCATCCCTTCACATGGGGGTGTGAAATTCAGCTCAGGACCGAGGCAGCAGCACCTACCACTGAACTTTTAACTGATGTTTGAATGTTTGCCAAAGCTGAAGTTCCACGTGCTTTTTGTCACCATTCCTTCAAACATGGAGCAAAGTGCATGTGTCTGAATAAGGATGAAATTAAAATAAAACTATTTAATTTAACTAATTGGTTGAGCACTAGAGTGGGTTGCATTGGAAGACTGCTGAAGTCATGGCATGAGGTGTCTCAGAATAGATTAAGCCAGTGCAGAGGGAAAGGGCAAGGCTTTCCAGCAGAGTTTCCCCCATGCATGAGGTAAGCCTCACTGATGAAGCATTTCTAAGGCAAATGGAGCATGCAGCAGCCCAGGGATGACCTGTGCTGAAGCATAATGAATTCTTAACTGGTGAAGTGAGGCATGATTTAGACAGGGTGAGAAACAAGAGATTACACAAACTCCAAACTTTCACATGCAGTTATATTGTGATGTCATTCTGATACTTGGTGATGACATCAGTTGTAGCTCTTTGACAAGATCAGCAATATTATGCAACAAAATGTTATACAATACAATCTTACACAATCAAAAGGACAAGGTAAAAAAATACTGCAGCATTTATACCAGTCTCAGTTGGCCTTCACAAATATACCAAACTGTTATTTTTTGGTATTCCTTTTTTCAGGAAAAAAGCAGTAGGCTTTCTGGAAAGTCAGAAGTTTAAATATTATGTATTTGTGAAAAGGTCAGATTCCCCTTTGTACATATTATTAATCTGTCAGAGTTTTGTTTTTCTTACTTGAAAGGGCTATCTGGAGCTCTGTAGAGAGCAGTGATTGACTGCAAAGTCAGACGTGGAGAAATTTATATCTGACTTCATGAATGGTGAAGTTTGGAAAATCATAGCTGGTTGATTACAGAATTTGTGTTGGTGATAGCAGAGTCATATTGTCACCAGAACTTGTTTTCATCTCTAGGTTTCGCCATAGCCCAAATTCTTGGTACTTGAGAGACTGGACCATTCACAGCTGGATCAGGCAGTGCTTAAAATATGGCGCTCAAGATAAAGCCTTATACACAATACAAAACAAGGTAAGCTTTACCAAGGAAGAGAGATTAATATATTTTATCAGCTTTTTGATTCAAGTGAGGCTTAACAGGAATTCCTGTTGCAGCCAGGTCGTGTAGATTATGGTTTTGGGTTCAGATTTCTTCGTCAAAGTACAAATTACTGTTGCACTTGAATTTTAGTGATAGCCTTTTTACAACTTTAAAATCCCTTCTTTTCTCAGAAAGCTTTTTGGTTTTAAATAGCAATGGTGTCCAAAACATCCAGGTAAGGCATAATAATGTGATAGGCAGTGCCTTCCAGGTCCGAAAGGCTCAGGTAAAATGCTAAAAAATATCCAGTGCATCAGAAGGTGGAGTGCCTACATCACTGGAGCCGTGCTAATCTCGTGTGTTGCTTGACTGTACATTGCATAAGTATGCAGTGTTGTGGTTCTGCTGTTTCTGGTATCTGCAGCACTGTGCTTGGGAAGATTTGAACAGCACATTTGGACACTGAACTTCTTTTCTTCTTCAGGTTCAGTATGGAATTTTTCCAGATAATTTTACATTCAATATTTTGTTGGATTGCTTTATAAAGCAGAAGAAATATGAAGGTAAGAAAATGCATACCAATACTGCATCCTTAGTTGTATGCTCTTATATAAACAGAGCTTTTCTTTGAAGTAAAAACTTGCAGCCATATTTTTTCTGAATTCATCATAAAACACAACTTCACCTTCCCCTGAAGTAGTTTTGTCTCATTTTTGTTGGGATTTTATTCATTTTATAGTTCTGAAACTTGTATGATTCACAGTTTCTACTGTTACTAATCCTAGTGCAAGTGTAAACCATCATCTTCAGTTACAACTCTGACATACATGCTGATAAGATAGGACTTATTAGTGACAATTAGAGTATTAGCAGAATCAAAATGTGTGTTGGTATTTGTGTTCCCTACAGTTAGCTGTGCAGAAAGCTACGTATCTAAACTATTTGTGTTGGCTTTCTGCCTGTCAGTGGAGCAAGCTAGCTATGCTGAATTGTCATACTGGGGCTACCTTTCATTATTGACTGTGTTTGGATGAGTAATCCTCTCATGTTTGATGACAGATATTAATTTTGTTGACTGGTATTAATTTCACTTCAGGTTTTCTGGTACTGTAAACCTGTAGTAAGCTTTCCTTTGCTTAAAGCTCTTACAAAACAGATAACTGAAAGGAACTGAAAGATTTTGCTAAACAATAAATTAATACATGTATTTTTTTTATTTTGAGGCACACCCCCTCCATTTTTTAATTCGCCTTTATTTTATCCTTATTTCTTTTCTGTGTGAAACTGAAGGCCTTTTTACAAACTGTCCTTCCTGACAAGGAGTGTCACTGGAACTCCATGTAGAGCTCCTCTAGAGCATTGCTTGCTGAATAGAGAGACCACTGTGGGTGATCTGTGACAACTTTTCTGCTCCTTTGTACTCTCCTGTCACCCTAAGGCTAGTGAAGTTAAGCCAGTCTTCTCTTGTTTGTAATCAAAACACAAGAACAAAGAAATGTATATATATATTTTAAATGATTGAAGAGCTGAGGAAAGAAGAGCCAACTGCAGTGTGTAGAACTAAGATGATTTTGAGAGCTCCTTGGCTGGAGTTTCGTGCTGTTCAATCTATTCTTCATTCTTGCAGTATGTTTGAGCAACCTAAAGGAATAAGATTAATTCTATATGCGTATTCTAGTTTAAAGAAATATTTAACTTTCTCTTAAACTATTTCAAAGCCTTCTACAGCAATAAGCTGTCAGTGAACATGAGTGGGTGCGAAAGGAAGACATGTATTGGAACCTATGCTGATTAAGTATCATTTTCCTCCATAGATGCTATGTCAGTAGTAACAGAGATCATGCTCCAAGAAAGTTTTGATGAACTATCAACACAGCTTCTTTCTCTCTATGTTTTATACCAGTACCTGGCAGCCAAGTCTGAACATACGGTAAGCTGACCACACTCAGATTAATACACAGAGCCTCTGCTTCCAAGTGCTGTGGTGCAGTCAGTTAGACATTCAATCATTAATATATTTTATTTCCCCTAAGTTTACCTGGGGAAAAAAAAAAATGCTTCATTTTCTCTTTATTTTTGCAACTGCAGAAGAAAGAAATAAAGGGTAAAAAGAAACAACCAAGTATGAAAATTATTGTCACCCCATTTGCTCCTTTCTCTGAAAGGGAGGGTATGTAGGGATTTTCAGATTGAATATATGCCCTTTTGAAGGATGTGAATTGATACTTCAATTCAAAGCGGACTCTATCAATTACCACCAGAAAAGAAGTGTCATCTGTGCTGAATACTGATCACCATTAGAGCTTGATAATGGTGATGTTGCAGAATTATAAATTTTTACGAGCTTTTTTAGTATACCATTTGGCTTTAGGTGTACTACTTCTTATTGCATGTCTGTTTTAAAATTAAATTTGTTACATTTCTCCTGTCTCCAAGGATTACAGGTTTATTATTTACAGCTTGCTTGCTTAAAGTGAAAATGACCTTCAGGGTCTTGGAACTTATATTATTCTGCCTTTGCAGAAGGAGCTCAGTCAGTAAAGGACTCTGCCATGATCTCTGTGGGAGGCTATTTTTAATGTAGTTTGGCATAAGCCTTCAATAGCATGTTGTCATCTATATGGCAAATGCTTGAAGCCTCCATCTGTGTTACATGAAGCATCTTCCAAAATGCATTTTACAGGTGCCTTCAGTTTTTACCCAACTGGGTTGTAATTTGAGTTCTCAGCAAAGAAGAGAAAAGTGCATTTACCCTACTGGATATTTTCTTAATTCCCTAGAACTCGAGTATGCTTAGTCACTTGTATGTGAAAAGCAAAGGGATAAAAATCTCATTTTTCCATTGTGTTTGTCCGTGTTTCCATATCCGTGCTGCAGAGATAAGCATTTGTCAGTATGTGTAGTGTTTCATGAAAGCTGAATGTGCAAGCAGGGGTGGTGTGAACATAAGACATATTTAAGGCAAGCTTATTTATATTCTGTGACTTAATATGCATTTTGAAGTGATCCCATTCAAACACAACAAAGAACTCATATTTTTATTTGTTTGCACTGTTCAAAATACCATTCAACACCTCATAATGCTCAGCACCAGTTTTCTGTGTTTGGTTTAAGGGGTAAGGGTGGATATAGTAAGGAGAACTTTCTTGCAAAATTTCAACCATTCATATTTTACAGTTTTCTGCAAAGAGGGTTGTTCCTCAGTACAATTTGTACTGTTCAGGACAGATATACTGTAACTGAACACTGGACATGTTTAATATTCTTTATTGCTGAGATGTGATGAAAGTCATGCATGCTGTCTTTGCTGCCATTTTATATTTGTGTTTGTTAAGGGACACTTGCTTATATGTTGATATATTATTTGCAGTGGGAAGAAGAGAAAAATATTGGAGCATCACTATTGCTTACGGGTCTAAAGCAAAATAACACTCTGGGTTTCAGTTCCCAGCTCTATGGCTATGCATTCCTTGGTAAGTTTTACCTCCCTCATTGTCAGCTTTCCCCTCTTGTCTTCAGTGGCTGAATTAAATTGGCACCTTTGCTTTACTAAAATGCAATCAAGGAGAAGGCAAAGAAAAAAAGAAAAAAAAAGAAATAGTGGTAGGACAATTTCAGAGTTACAAGTGAACCTGTTTTATAGGCCTGGAGGGTAGAACTGATTTGAATTTGGTTAATCAGACAGCTTCAGAATCAATTTCAGGGCTCCCTGCAGGTTTGGGTTAGATGGTGAAAGAGAGAAGATATTCTTAACAGTGGGATTGGTTTGTTGGTTGACCAACAAATTTTAAAAAATACTCTAAAGTACAGATTTCTATGACACACATTATAATGTTATGGACAACAGACTCCTTTGCTAAATGAGTATCTTAAGATAATCTTTAAACCTTATGAAATGGGAGAGCACAGCCTGGAAAGCACTATGTTTAAAACTTTTACTAGTCACTATAAGATGAGTGTTGGGGTTGTGAGCAGCAGATAGTGCCTTTATCCTGTATCTGTTAATAAATTAATCTGTTAATAACTTGATGTATAGTATTAAAGAGAAGCTAGATCAAACTACATTCAGAATTGAAGGAAAGGGAAATGGGCAAACAATTCTGTAATGTCCTCTGTATCTATAGTGCGATACAATGCAGATTGGTTTTGTTCTTCTCTACAAAATTAATATTTACTAGAAAATAAGTAGTCACCAATTTATAGTAAATTTTTGTTTCATTACTGCATTATTGAGGGTAATAAAAATTGAATTTGTTCTTCAAATGTCACCTCAAAATGTGATGTGTAGTGGCAGAATTGGGATGGTGATTTGTATTTATCGTGACTGTAAACAAAAAACTCATTTTCAGTCAGAAAGGGGGATAAATGTGAAAACTAATCTGACAGCAGGAGTTTTCATAGTGCTGTAGTTTGTAATCCAGTGGAGATACTGGTACAAACAGGGACTTTGCTGTCCAATTGGCATTCAGTTTGGAGAGTTTTAAATGTCATATAGATTGGTAGAGTAGTGGCTGTATATCAAAAATGCACTTCACTCTTGTCTGAGAGCAATAGTGCTTGGTCCATGACATTGACATTCAGTGGATCAAAAGCTATTTACTGTTATGTCACATATTCCAAAGTCTTGCCAACACTAATGGAACTGACCTCTGAGAGAGTAAAAGATGTCTATGGGCACAGAGTGGCCTCAAGCACATCAGCTGTTTTAATTTAGCCATGGTCCATAGGCTTTGTCGGTGCTCTTATCACCTTGGCTTTCCTAAACTGTTCTCTTCTATCTAAAGAAGGTGTCTTTCATAGTTTTGCATCATAATAGCCAGAGTGCAAATTGGATTGAAGCTTGGACAACTCCTGTAAGCTACTCTTGAAGAGGTATTATCTGTTACGCTAACAATAACAAAATCAAAGCACAAGAATCACAATCATTGAAAAATTGCATCAACAGTGTGATGTGCATTTCCTCTATTATGCAGGAGTTTCATTAAGTTTCATTAATAATTAATTTAAGTAGTTGCTGTCAGAAGAAAGCCACATTGTAAGTGATGCAGTCCATCAGAGGTCCTGCTAAAATCAGTGAGTGCATTGTCTTATATCGAGAGCCAAAACTTCCTTTTTGGCAGGTGTCCTGTATTTTCTCTTATAGGGGAGAGACAGCAGACACAGGGGCAGTAAGCTGAGAGCTTAGCCATAACACGTGCTGTTATGGGTGGATAAACCCTAGAGGCCACAGAGGTAAATCTGGAGAATCAGATTTAGTGCACACGCTCCACAGTCAGCTGAAAGCCAAGAAGACATTTGTCTGAGCTCTTCAGGCATCCTTCTACAAGCTGCTGTTAAAAAGCCAGACAGCCAGAAAACCTGGCCGCTTACTCTGATTTCCATCTGGGCAAAATTTCTGGCTGAGGGAGTGGGGAGGTACCAGAAACACGCACATAATTAGATGAAGTTGAGCAAAAAGAAGGCACCTTAATAAAATAAGACAATGGAAGTTCTATCAGAGCAACTTTGTAGAAGTGTGTTGTTTTTACCATGGAAACCTAGACACTTGCTGTCACTGCTAGAAACCAGAGCCAACCTGTACAGGTTCCGTTACATTCAGATGTTGAAGCACTAACAGTGAAGTGTTTTTATATCACAGGTAAGGTGGAGTTGACAAAAGGATTAAGAGCTGTATACAATCTGATGCCTCTGATGTGGACACCTGGATATTTGAATAGAGCCTTGCAAGTGATGGAGAATGTGGCTTCATTGTCGGGGGACATCAAAATCTCTAAAGAGGCTGTAAGTATTAAGGCTATAACCCACTGAACAAGGGGAATTTTACATAAAAGGAACTTGACTAAAACCTGTGAATTCTGTACCTGTTAATGAAAAGATGCTTGCAAACTTCAGAGGCCTCTACAAGACAGGAGAAGTAGTGTTTAGAACAGAATCACTGCTTAAGTTGATGAGCCGATGATAATGTCTACTGGCATGTCCTTGGCAATGAGTGTGTGTTACTGCCACAGACCATTTAAGTATGTTTTCTAAGCCTTGCCCTCCCTTTAGAGACACCTGTGTCTGTGTCACAGGAAAACATGTCTGCAGGGAAGGGAAGACACCTTTGTTTCTCAAGTTTTTGAAACCACTCATGGACATACTTCTTTGCAGTAAGGGTAAACTATCACATCTTCTTGCTGTCATGGCTAATTGCATGTGTTCTGTACCCTCAGATGATGGCCTGAGTGGTACAAGTCCAAAAAGCTGACAGAGTGGTTTCTAGAAAGTTTGTACTGCCCTCAGTCAGGGAGGATGGATAGATTCAGTCCATGGGGTCGGCACGAACTAAGGGACTTGGGGTTTAGGAGTGTTATTGGGAATCAGGCTGATCCTGGAATCAGACAGCTTAGGAGTAACTTTAGTATATCACAACCCCATGGGCTGGAGCATAGTCACTGAGGTCTTCCCTCCTCTTGATACCTTTTCCTGAAGGTGTCCCTGATGATGGGAGCCTCCTTTTTGCTCATGTCGCTACGAAACTTGCAGTCTCCCCTGACAAACAAAAATCCAGGGCACTGCTCTGCAGTGACTCCTACCTATTGCTCTGTTTTTCTGAAGCTTCTCTGTAATACTGGATAGTCAAGACAGGTCACATCTGTGACCTCCACCATCTTCAGGTGTGTGGTTTTGAAAGTATCTTTCTTTCTTCAAGTCTGAAGAACTCAGCTTAATACACTTGTGATTTTTTTTCTGCACACAAACCCTAGACAAATTAAGGAGCTCCTTATCTTGCTCTGGGTTGCAGATGGACATCCTGGTGTTGAAACAAAGCTGTATCTCTCTCTGGTATAGTAGGTCCATAGAAGATCCCATCTGTCTTGATACTGATACTCTAAAAATAGTAAATGCTATTAAATACCTAGAAATGCTGTCTGTATAGTGGTACCTTTTACTTTGTTCAGTGAATAATTAAGAACTTGTAGAAGAAGGTTTTTGCTGATTTTTCACTAATGCTACATCTCTGTACATATCCATTCATAGAGCCCAAAAAGCAATGCATGGACTGAGAGCCACACACTCCAAGATCCCAAGCACAGTTCAAAATTCTTCCAAGATTGTCACATTTCCTTTGAGAATTTGGTTTTCTCTTTAGCATATACAGAAGTCATCTCAAAATACAAGGAAATTCATGAAGCTGTGTTACTTAGATTGTATTTCTAAACTCTTGATGCTAACCATGACAAATGTGATTGTTCAGATTGATGCCTTGGAGACCATTCTGCAGTCTGTCCTTGAAGCCAAACCCGATCCAGAATCTGCTGAGGAAGGCAAGAAATTAGAACAGAAGTCTCAAGGTGCAGAGTCAGAAGAAACAGAGCAGTCTAAAGTACCTGAGTACTACAGTCGATTCAAGGTAAGACAGTTTAACTTACCTAAATACTCTAAGCTGTGGTAGATCTCTGTGGTACATACTAGAAAATGCAGATGCTGACTTACTGTGGCTGGTAGACTGACACCCCTTCAATGCATCAGGAGTTCTGTTTGGCATTTTTGAAACTAATGTCACCTTACATTTTCACTTCTCCGAACAGGAAGCAGCAGCCTACAAAGACGTAAAAGCTCAAGGCCACTTGTCTTTTGTCTGTCTGCTGGAATTTTACCTTCACTTTTCATACATCAAAATGATAACTCCAGTCCTATCTGCAAAAGTGGCCTGTCACTAGAGACTTATTATCTGACCTTGTGTGGGCTCTTGCTCATTAAAATAAATTGTAATGGGTGTGAGACTACCCTGAATTTATTGTTCATTTGTGTACATTATAATTATGTAGGAATGTTGTATCTTGTACCTTCAGACTGGAGAATTAAGTCAGGTTCACATCACCTTCCTTTTACCATTAGATCTTCATGCTGATTATAACATTAAGAAACACAGAAAGCTGTTCATTAGGGCATATCTTTATAGTAAGTGTATTTTATTTGGTCATCTCATAGCTATAAATTAGCTAAATATTATTTTATCATCTCTAATTTGTGCTGTGGTAAAAATCTACTACTTCAGATTGAAATTTACCTGGCTTACAGTTGCAGGAGCAGTGCTCTTTCCATAGCCCATCAGTTTCCATTGTTTCTGCTAGATGGCTGTGACCTTGGACAGTTTTGCTGGATACAGACTGTTCTAAAGAAATTTCAAAAGTTAAAAGACAAGTATTCTATGGTTTTAGCACACACACACACACTCCTCCTTGCTTTAATTTTTACTTACATAACTTTGCCACTAGTCTTTAAATACTGAACTTGTGTTGTAGGGATTTTAACTTTTTAACTGAAGTGTTTGGGAATCAGTGGTTATTCACCATATGGCAATTAATGCCTGGATGAATTACAGTGAGTTAGGTAAACACAAGTGTTCTTTGAAGGAGGGAGTGGGACATTTTTGTGTCTCTTATTGTGTATCCATTGTCTAGTCTTGAAGAAAATAATGTAGAGTGATCAAAATGAGGTCTGAATATCAAATTGGGAATGAGTGGAGTGCCAAGAATGTAGTTTTCTTCTCAGCTCAATCTTTCCACAAATTCCATAATCAATCCCAATTCAGGCATTCCCTGGTGTGGCAGTGAGTGATTTTTGGCCCAAAAACTAGTGCCAATGTTTAAAATCTGACCAGAAAAGTCTGGATAGGAGACAGACTTAGCCACCATGTGACTTCCAGGCATCCACCAGTAATAAGCCAAAATTTCTGGTTATGTGAATGAGAAAAGGAGCTCTTGAGTTAGAATGCCATTTCAGCGAAGCCTGAAGGAGTTCCTAGATTCTTCTCTCAAGTCCATTAGGCCAGCATTAGCAGCTCTTCCTGGCTGAGCCCTGGAACACTTAGAGGTGTTTTTCACAGGATAGACTAGTGCACTAGAAATCTATACAAGTGTGAGGGAAGGTGGCAGCTCTGGGTCAACCTGGTGATGTGTGCATTCCCAGCTGCTGTCCCAGCACAGACCATCTGCCCCTTCTTTGTAACCCCAGCAGAGGTTTTGCACTTCTGCTGCTGAAAACAATTCAATTGCACTTTGTTCAGCCCTGCACTAATTAGCTGGTATGTCTTTCTTCTTGAGCTCAAAACCAATTGCTTCTGCCCCCTGCACTCCCAGTTCTGTTTCACAAATCATACACCTCAGAATGCAAGGAAAAGCATGTGGTTTTGCTCTAGACATGCACATGTTCCTCTGTGGTAGTCCTTCGAATGGCCTCTGTGTCTCATGGCAACCTTCAGAGCAACCATTTGTAAAGTACCTGAAAAAGGCATGGAAGTCTAGCAGATCTAGATACTTGTCCTTTGCTTGCACTAAAACAGAGGACCTGAGGGCATTTGGCTCTTTACAGAAAAAGCTCTGACACTCTTTGGTGTTGTAATTACCTGTTTTCAGATCCTGTATGCTGAGGCTCACTGCTCACTATAGTGTTCTTGCAATTTGTTCCATCTGTGTCGATGATCAGTAGGCAGCAAACATTTTATCACATAAATGCTGGGAACACATTCTCCAAAAGCAATGCACCTTCTTCCCTAAGCTGTCTGCCTGCAGAGCCCTGGAGACTGCTTATAAAAATGTTGATTTAATCATTTAAGAATGCCCCTTAGGTACCTGTGGTACATACGGCCTGTTGCTTTCCTGAATCAGTATCTTGAATGTATAAGAGCAGAGCAGGAAGTATTCCAGGATACCAGTGATACCAGTAATGGCTTAGGAGACAAGACCTGCTAGTTTACAGTTTGTTGCCTTTCTGTATTTCAGTTTCCTGTGTTTAAGTTCAGCCCTCTCCTCAGTAGAGTTTAATAGGAATAGCGTGAATGTTCTAAGCTATTTACATTTAAACTAAAACATAACTAATCTGCAATCATAGTTGTCAAATTTCTTCTTCAAACCCAACCGTATACAGTCTCTTCAGTTTTCTCTCTGCTGCCTTGTGTATTTACTGACATCTCAAACAAAGTAGAGACTAATACACCTAAATACATTTATTGAGTTTGGTTTTAGTCTATTAGCAACATTGACTTTGTCTTCATTCTTTATCACAAAACAAACAAAAAAAACCAAATCAGAACCAAGTACACAAGTATGTCTGGCATTTTAAAGAGTCTTTAATTTGCTGTCTGTCCAGTTTAGACCTCCAAGGTAAAGTACAACAAAGCGTGCAGTTCTGTAGGCTGAGGAGAGAAATGTGGAGAAGCCTCAGAGGGGACATTAAATAGTTTCCTGCCTAGGAACAAGGCCGAACCCCAGACAGGAGCTGAAGAGACATGCATTTGCAGATTACTGCCAGGGTGAGCTCAGGTAAGAGGAACACTCTGAGCCACCAGCACAGTGCATAAACTTTCAGTGATAACTGGAAGTCTGGATTATGTACATGGCTCTAGAACTGCCATTTAGTTTGGAGAACAAGTCCCCACATCTTCTTTCCACTGTACTGCAATGCAAAACAAGTTTTCTCTCAAATGAAGAAAATGCGGATGTACCTTTCATTAGAACACACACTTACTTTAAACAATTTTGCAAGTGCTAGGCTGAGTAAAATCTTTTATTTAAAAGAAGAGTTGGGAAAATGTGTTTTTACCTAATGAGTGAACAAGGGATAAAGAATTTTCCAGTCCTGTATTATCTCCTTGGTTGTGTATCTGCACTTTCAAGACAATTAATTTAGAATGTTCAGGAGCCATCAGGCTAAAGATTACAGAAAGCCAGAAATAGTATCACTGGATGATTCATCATTTTAAGTGAATTAACACTATATGCTGTAGGACATCTAGATAAGTAAAGCTTAAGAAAAAAACCTGGAGTTCCTTACTGAGGCTCTGCTCTGTTTCAGTGTATGACAAAATATCCCTTGCTTTAACAGCATTGTATAATCTGTGGAAGTGTAGTCACGCCTCAGACACAGTAAGCTGGGAAGAAAAATTATGGGAGTTACTTAGTATGCTGTTAGAAAGAGAACATTTGAAGTGACTTGCACCTCTTAGGAGTGATGCTGATGCAGGCAGTGTGGATGAAATAACACTTGGTTTTGAGGCAAGACACAAACCCAGAGTATCTAAATTATATATATTGTGGTTGACTGGTCAGCTGATCTTTGTTAATACCAGATAACTGAACTTGGAAAAAGAAGAGGATCTGAGTAGTTAAGGAAAATTAAATTTCATTAGTTCAGTTTTATTGCTAGAAAGATGAATACTCTAGAGGTTAGCATTTCAAGAAATGGTAGCAACTACCACAGTTGAAACACTTTTCTGTGATAGTTACCTGGCCTGTATAGCAGCGGCAATAATAAAAATAAATAAGCAAATAAATAAATTTATTATTGTTGTTGTTTTATTATTGTTATTATTATCCAGTGATACGTCAGTTGTAGAGAACTATTTTGTGTCTGATTGTTTTGTGATTCACTGGCTTTCTCCTTGACACTCCCTACCACATCTCTTTTTCTGACAGGAGCTGTACTCCAAACTGCATTCACTTGGCAAGATCGAATCCGAAAGCCTGTTAACGCTGACCACCCAACTTGTCAAGGAAAAACTGCCGGAGTGTGAAGCAGAAGACATTGCAAAATATGAGCAGAACCTGAAGCAGTGGGAAGAACTACAAGTACTTCTGACAGAGAGAGAAAGAGAGATGAGAGAACAGGCTAAGCAGGAAATGGAAGCTCGGAAGCTAGCTAAAGCATCTGCTTAGTACTGGAACTAGGAGTGCAGTGGTATGCATTCCTCTGTCAGTGAACTGAAGTACTCACCATTATTAATATTTCACTTCAATCATGCTGCAGGTGTGACTGCTGACAAAATTAAGCATCCCATTTTGTCTGATTCCTGAAGTAAAGCACATGTGGTTTAGAAATCTTCGTCCTGTATATATGATGTGTTTTCCTTCTACCATCAGACAGGCAAGAGATGGGATAGAGACAACACAAAGAAACAAAGGCATAAGGTTGCCTATGATGAGAGGTCTAGAGGGTGGAAGGAACAAAAGAAAAGGGAAGAATTTCAAATACAAGTTGTTTCAGTAAGGATTTCTCACAGGAAAGAATGCCTTTGCTACTCTAAACTGCAGACACTAAGAGGATTAACATATATTGATTGGAGTTTTTTTCTTTTTCCCAACTCATTTGGAAAATTCAAGCTACTATGCATGGAGTTGGAAGCCTAACTTTAGGCTGTTTTAAAACTATGGAGAGTTTCAGCCTACTGAGTTAGCACTTAATATTCAGATGTGTCTTTACTGTAAGGATGTTAGAAATTTCTGCATTTACTGGTGCTGCTTTGCTTCATTTCTAGTCACTAGAGAAATTACCTAGTGTAATCACCTCGACACACACCAAGGAGCCTCATACTGCAGTGCACTTTCCTTTTATATTCTGGGCGCTGCTTCATGAGTTTTTTTGACCTAATTCCCTTCACGGTCCCGTGCCCCATTCTTCAGATCAGTAAAACAATGTAGCTATTCACAAGAGCACAAGGAGATGGCAAGGGAGGGAAGAATCATAGTGCATTTATTGTGGTTGTGATGCATCAGCGTCCATCCCTTCATATATTCCCACTGAATCTTGTCAGCTGAGCCAGCAACTTTTTGGACTGCATAGTGGGACAAGGTCCTTTAAAATAGGAAGACCTGGGCAACAGCCCTGTCTTTGTTAAGGCAACAGCACTGTTGTCTCACTGTGCTTCACCACAGGGTCTAAATAAGCATTTTGAGTTTTATTATGCATCTTGTCTAGTTTTGCAGTGATAAAGCTCACACCACAAATCCACTGTAAATTAAATGAGAACATGCTGCAGACCTGTGAACTTGTTTAAAGTGTAGGAAAGCATATATGAAATACACCAGATACCTTTCATGAAATTCCCAGTGAACGCACTCAGAGCCTGATTGCTCTTTCATGTCCAAGAAACTTGATACTAAGGTCCTTAACCCCATCTTGTCAGCAAGTCCTGTAGTTTCTCCTGTAGAGCAGTAAGTGAGTGCTGTCTCCTGCCAGGTAATTGGATCATTTTGTGGCTTGTCCAGCAGTGGAGTTTCCTTGAGAAAACTTGAGAAAAGTCTCTGTAATTTTTTTTTTTTTCCCCCCTTGGTCTAAATGCTTTCTGATTACTATGAGAAGTTAGGTAGCCTCAAGGAAGGGTAGAAGGCCAAATACACTGTTAAGAACAATTTCCTTAAAACTGGTGGCTTTAAAGAGGTCATAGTCACTCCTAATTGAGACACAGGAGAATGCAGTGCCCTGACCATGCATTTCAGTTCTTTAGTTTCAGAACATGGGCTGTAGCTCCAAAGGTTTTGAAATCAGTCCTGCATCCTGATTCCTGTATCAGCTTCTTGGCATCAGCTCTTGGGATCTTCACTACACTAAAATCTTACACATTTCTCCTTGATTATTGTTGGCCTCTTGGCAGCACAAGGAGCCTGTTTCTGGGGGCACCTCCACCCTCCCTCCCTGAGCCTGCTGGTACATACACCAGGCTGCTAATGCTAATTGAGCTGCAGCAAGCTGCCAGCTGCTGTGTCCCCGCTGTCTCACAGGGCTGCCTTCCCTTCCCCCACAACTACCCTCCCTTTCAATTTATTTAGACTTAACTATTATAACAATAAGGAGGGGAGAAAAATCCTCCTGTGAGCTCTAAGTAGCCTGTTAATGAATATTACAGGTTGCCTCTTTGTTTTATTCCAGGCGTGTGGGTTGGAATCTTCTGACCGCAGTTCAAAGCATAAACTTAAACTTTCTCTGCCTTTCCCCCAGTCTCCTCCCATATCCCCCTCTGCCCTTGGGAGAAGGGGGTGTCTTAGCAAAATGGTTTGCAGGCAGCAAATCAGATTCATGGGGCCAGATGAAAGACACCAAACCCAAGACCTGCAGCAGAGGATCCAGATTATTTGTGACATTCGCCAAAAGCCAAGCCCTCTCATTTATCTGGCTCCTCAGTATCACCCTCAGTGAGAAGCCACTTTTGACACTTTGACCAGGTGGACCAGCTGCACACCAGGGACCTTCTTCCCCTTAAGCCCTAGCTAAGTATTTCTCCATGGTCCAGTGGCTACTGTCCCGCTGCTCCCCACCAAAGGTTTCACCATGGTCTCAGTAGCAACCCTTTTCTAATGTTTTGTCTAGCCAAACCATTTTCACACCTAGCCAATCCTTACATGTCCAATACATGCACCTGCATCCTCCTGAATTCTCCAGCAATCCTCGTTGCTTCCTTTTTGATCTCACCTGTGATTCCCTTCAAGGTTCTGCTATGTATCATCTCACATTTATTTGTTTTCCTTCTCCAAGGAGGCTAGCCATGTCTTTGCCCTGCATCCACATCTCAGTAGTGCAAGCGGCTTGGGGTATCAATTGCTTGGGAACCCTGAGGTTTGAGGACCATGGAGACAGCTGAATCTCAAGATGCTCAAAACTTGTATTACCAAATGAAGCTTGAGGGAGAAGAGGAAGGTACTCTCCTCTTTGGTGCTCTCTCCTATCTGCTGGCTTTAAGGAAGGTCAACAGTAAGACAAATTGGGAGACAAGCTAATTCAGAGACCAATGCTGTTCAGGTATATGCTCATCTTCCCCAGGAAGACACATACAGTAGCTCTGTACTGAATGCAAGAGCATGAAAAATCAGCAGAATGTCAACTAACTTGGCCAGGAAATCTTGATTATTTGCCCCCTTGCCTAAATCACATTGCACACAGAACCTGTTTTTTACCTGCTTGCTGAATTTCTCTTAAAAACAGAAGTTTGAAGCAGTACCTAGGAGTGAAACTGAGCCTCAAGTAGTCAAAAGCCCTTCTGTCCAGATGCCTGCAGCCATGTGTGCTCTGCAGTGTTCGCCATCGCCTGCTGTGATGCAGCTGTCCACATTTAGAAGGAGGGGAATGGAAGTCATACAGCCGCTTTTGATGTGCTGCTGCTTAAATGAGAGCTCTGGTGCTAAGGGAAGAAAGTGGATGGATACATATATATATGCATATTAAAAAAATAGCTTTGTGCTCTACAAACACAAAAAGCTCTTGAGTTCTTCCAGCCCTGCTCCATTGCACTTGATTTGATGTTTGATGCAAGCTCACAACCCAATGTGTGCTTTCTCACTAGTATGCTCTCAAGCTTTTTGAAGCATTTCTAGTTCTTGTTGTCCTGCTTCAGACAGCTGTCTAGACCTTTCTATATGTGAATAGGACTGGCTAAATATATCTTGGATGGGACAGACCAAATTCTTTCATAGTAGTAACACTAGCTCATATTTTTGGAACACCTCTCCTAGAAACGTTCCTTCACATCCTGTTTTCGTTTGGCTGCAGCTGTGATTAGGATTAAATCTATTGCAGTTTCTCCCTTGTCAGTATATTTCTAAATCACAGGAGTGCATCTTTGTGCAAGTTTTTGAATAATTTCCCTACTCATGCTCCTGGTGTTTTTATAGCTAAAGGCAGGGGGAAATCTCCCACTGCTATAAGCAGTAGTACACTGCCATGCATAGTCACTGAGCTGTGAGAGCAGCCCAAATATTACCTGACTGTGGTAGTGTGAGTGGTACAGCATTCCCAGACTTGTACATGCCGAACAGCGTTAACAGCTCTCCCATGTTTTCCCAAGGCTACGAGAGACCCTTCAACAATATCAGCCAAGAGAAACAGAGGCCAATATCAAGGCAAGGCCTGCTTGCTATGTTGGTAAGAATTTGACTGCTCTTAAGAGAAGAAAAAGCAGCATCCCAATTCAAACCCATGGCACACACCAAATATGCTGCTGCTGAGGCAAGCAAATGTGTAACTTCCTCCCTTGAGTGTTACTGGCAGAACAGTTCCAGCAAAGCACTGAAGGTCATTATCCATTATTCACAAGAAGAAAATTACATATTTATACCCTTGCAGCTCGAATAAATGTTGCCAGAAGCCTTGCACAGATGGGCCTTATTTATGGTAACACCTGACCTTACCAAGATGAGGTTACAAGATGCTTTCAGATCTGGTCATATGCTGTGTCCTACACACAGTGCTGGTGTCAAGCACCTGTTCCCTCCCTGAGTGGCCTGTCCCAGTTGCTTGCCTGCCCATCCCAGGGTTCTCTGGTCGCCCTTAAACTGTAGGACTAGGACAATGACGCTTGCCAGCTTTGGGTGAAGGTTGGCTGGTACGAGGGGATTTCTGACCTGAGCAGTTATAACTGTGCTGTTGAGACAGACAGAAGACAGCCTGGGGCACATACTAGCAAGTGTCCTCTCTTTCCCTGCCTCCTTGGGAAGCTGAAGTCAGCAGTTACAAAAGGGAATTGCACTACTGGTTGCAAGATCTGGTCTGCTAAAAAGTGTCCACTTTGGCTGAGGTTCCTGGGTCAGTTCATGTACAAACTACAGTTCAGCCCTGCAAAGTGTATTTGAATATTTGAGCACATCTGTGGAGAGTAAAGTTAAATGTACCTTTCCAGAAATTTAATAATATGAACTGTTGAGATGAGGAAAAGGCTTTTTAACTGTAGAAGAGACACTACTGCTGTACTACTGAAAACCTGAACTTGGGACTGACTCTTTCAAAATACAACCATGAAGAATGAAATATAGGTCAAAATTAGTGACAAAGAATTAATTCAAAAGTAATTTTAGATGCTAAACATGGTAGAAAACTGCAACATACTCTAGATGGGTGTCCCCACAGAAATCAAAATTGTCACTGAACTCAGCTAGCAACTGCATAGTACTGAGTCTTGCTACTCTTAAACTTTTCTGATGAACTCAAGCCCACTCTACCCATTCCAAATTGCAAATGCTCCAGGTACAGAAATAACTTTAGAATTGGAGCCCCAACCCAATGACAAGCACAGGACAAAATTCAGCATTCAATATATCTTGCTTATTGCAAATCTTGACAATTCCTCCCTTAAGTGATATGGGATTTTAAGCCTGTCCTGATCCTTTCACAGGGTAACTGCTGGTATAATTTCATCTTTGGAAACTGTAAACTCTGGGTATACTGACCTGCTCTCTTGAAGAGGGTTCATATTAAGTATTAATTGGCTCAGCGGTTCAGTTTACCTTCAGCTGTTAGAAAGTAACACAGGTGACCTGAGGTAAAATAACATGAGGTTTGTAAAAGCACAGTCAACATTTTCTGGACCTTTGCAGGTATAGAGGAAGCAACTCTAGTGCATATAGAGGTGTTGCTATGTAGGTTTAGCTTTGTTTGTATTAGGGCATAAACTCCAGATATTTCAATTATCTTTTCTGTGTGATTCACAAGCATAGGTGATGGACCAAACTGCAGTATGATGTGTAAATCATGGCATGCAATTGTTTTGGCAGTGAAGCTGGCATCAGATGCACAGTCAACCTCCACCTTTTCAACAATTCATACCGGGGTTGGTAATGCTGGAACTGTTGAAGTGCAGAGAAGCACCTACATCAGGTGTAAGGATCCATGAGGACCCGTAAAATATGTTTGTGCAGACTATAGCACCTGCTGATTTAGTTCTGTAGTTTTCCTCTGGATGTTTTATCTTGTGAAAATGATGCTGAACATAACAGTCAAAAACCAGCAAATCTGCTATCATGAGGGCAGTCAGCATTTTGCCGCCTCTGGTAGTTTTAGGCTGAATCAGAATCACAGAATCACAGAACCACAGAATCACAGAATCAAGAACTATTTAGGCTGGAAAAGATTTGCAAAATAGGCTTTTGAGATTAGCAAGTCTCAAGATGACTTAACACCACCTTGTCCACTAGACAATGGCACTATGTGGCACATCCAGTCTTTTTTTTTTTTTTTAACGCCTCCAGGGACAGTGACTCCACCACCCCCCTGGGTATTCCAATGCCTAATTACCTCTTATGTGAAGAAATGCCTTTTAATGTCCAACCTAAACCTCCCCTGATGCAGCTTAGGACTGTGTCCTCTTGCCCTGTCACTGGTTGCCTGGGAAAAGAGCCCAACACCCACCTGGCTGCACCCTCCTTTCAGGGAGTTGTAGAGAGGGATCTGGTCACCCCTGAACCTCCTCTTCTAAACAAACTCAGCTGCCTCAGGAGCAAACATACTCTGCTCCGTACAGGACTTGTGCTCCAGATCCTTCACCAGCCTTGTTGGCCTTCTCTGGATGTGCTCCAGCACTTCAATATCTTTCTTGGAGTGAGGAGCCCAAAACTGGAACACAGATTTGAGGTGCAGCC
The DNA here is from genome assembly GCA_025960845.1 of Tachycineta bicolor. Taxonomy (NCBI): domain Eukaryota; kingdom Metazoa; phylum Chordata; class Aves; order Passeriformes; family Hirundinidae; genus Tachycineta; species Tachycineta bicolor. Next base: position 2,932,965 of record JANEHK010000052.1, on the reverse strand, counting down.
TCACCAGTGCCAGGTACAGGGGACAATCCCTGCCCTGCTCCTGCTGGCCACACCATTGCTGGCACAGCCCAGGATGCCACTGGCCTTCTTGGCCCCCTGGGCACTGCTGGCTCATGTTCAGTCCCTGCCACCAGCACCCCCAGGTCCCTTTCTGCCTGGGCACTGCCCAGCAACACCATCCCCAGCCTCTGGCTCTGCCTGGGGTTGTTGTGGCCAAGGTGCAGGACCCAGAACTTATTCTTGTTAAACCTCATATGGGCTTCTGTCCAGGTCCTTCTGCAGAGCCCTCCTACCCTCCAACTCACTTGCAGCTTGGTATCATCTGCAAATTTGATCATGGTAGACTTGATCCCCTCATCAGTAAAAATACTAAGCAGAATTGGGCCCAACACTGATCCCTGTGGGACACCACTAGAGCACAGCTGGATGCAGCACCATTTACCGCCACTCCCTGGGCCTGGGATCCAGCCAGTTCATAGCAAAGGGTGCACCCGTCCAAGCTGTGGGCTGCCAGCCTTTCCAGGAGTGTGCTGTGGGAGACGGTGTCAAAGGCAGCACACACAGCACAACAGAGGATGGTACATGCTAGTGTGGACTAGTGACGTCTGTGGAAGAGGAGCAGTGACTGCAACAGCAGTCTGTGGTCAAAAACTGCTTGCTGAATGAAGAACATGGCAATGCTTATGGGCTTAGAGATGCTTTAGAAAGCCAAGAAGTTCTGTTGCAATGTTGGGCACAAGTTGATCTATGGCATGTCACTGTAGCTGTTAATCAGAGACCCCTCAACACCTCTTTTTTGCCGCATCCTGGGAACAATGAAAAGCTAAAATTTCCTCCCATCCACTAGAACACTATAAGCACCTACATCAGGTGTAAGGATCCATGAGGACCAGTAAAATATGCTTGTGCAGACTATAGCACCTGCTGATTTAGTTCTGTAGTTTTCCTCTGGATGTTTTAGATTTATAGAACACTATAAATCCAGAATGAACAGTGGAACAGTGTACTCATCTAGGATGCCAGAAGACACATCCTCCATTTCTGACAGACTGAAAAGATCTGAGGAAGCATCATGCTCCCATGGAATCTGAAATAACTCGTAAGCTGATTGAATTTGTTAAGCTGTGTTGAAGAAAGCAACTTTCAAGTGGCATCTAGAAGTAGCAAGCCAAACACCACACACCAGGCTGGCCTGGCCCCTGTTACACCTATGCAAATCCAGAACTTTCCTATGCAGCTACAAGTAAACAACTGGGATTGAAGCTTGACCTACTCTCCTTTGCACAATCATTTTAATATATTTTAAGTAGCATTAGTAACTCTACCGCAATGGCTTAGGAAACCTTGATGTACACATATGCAGAATTATACTTAGGGTATAAGATTTGCAGCACGTGACTTCCCTCATCTAGTCATAATTTTTCTCTATTTCACCATGCTCGGCCCCATTCAAGCCAAGTACAGCATTTTACTGTTGTAAGAAGCTACAAATAAACCCTTGGACTTTGGAGATGAATAAGGGCCTGCAAAAGAAGACTGCTGTCTGGGGGTGAAGGAAATCTCACATGACCTCTGCTTCCCCTGGGATTGAGCAGCCCTTGCATTTTGCTGCCCCAGCCTTTCCCTGCTTTCATGCCATCACCATTGACTGCTGCACCTCAGTACAGCAGGCATTGCAGCAGCAAGCAACTAGAAAGGCAGAAAGCCTGATCTTACAGCATCCCTCAACAGCAGTAGAGGAATTCTAACATTTATGGAGTAAAAAACTCAACAGAGGGCTCAGCTTCCCCAAATGCTCTGTCCCCTCTAATCAAGATGAATGGGCAGTGATGTTCCAGGAAGGGTCTCTTGCATGGAGACAAGCTGCACACTCTTGTTGAACTGCTACAGCTTTGGAAAAGACCCCAGGGTGGACTTTTTGATGTAACTTTATTTGGCATAATCAGTGACTGTGTACTTACTGAAAATGAGGTGTTTTCTCATTCTGCTGAGGAATACAGAAATGAGAACAACAAAGAGAAGCCATGTCATGGTATATCATGGTAATACCTTACACCACAAGATAAAAGTATCCTTCCACATTTATTTTCCCGTTCCTAAAGAGAGATTGTTTTTTTTTCTGGCATTCAAACAATCACAGATCTTCAGGGGAAAAAAACCCCATATACTAGGTAATCATAACTAAGAGAAAGGGGGAACTTAAAAATACATACATACACAAAGACAAGAAACATGTCAACACCACTTTATCACTTTTGTATTTTATTGTGGAACTGAGTTTGATTCCTTTACATCAAATATCCTCAATGGAAGAGGGGATATTGCACACAAATATCATAAAAGCACTACATATTACTTTCACTGGAAACTAATTTTCTACATTAGATATGACTGGATAGAATAGAAGGTGATGCAGGATTATAAGACATAATACCATACACAGCTGCAGACTGACACAAACACCATTCAGAACAAGAGAGAGGAGGTGTGTGAGGTGCTTCTCAGCCAGCCACAAGACTTTCTTTCCATAGTTTGGAAGATAATGGCTGCATGCAAATGCGTGAAAGCATATTTCAGATTTTGTCTTTTACATTGAGATTACAGCCCAGTCTTGAAGAGGTAGCTCCTGCTATCTGGAGCTCTTAGCCTAGTAGAGAGAAACTGCTTCTTAATTTTTTTTCTTTCTATATTTTATGCCGTTGTTTTATTTAGTCACTCATTTTTTTTAGGTTTGTTTTTTTTTGTAAAGTCACAACAAACAAGTTTTTCTCTTTTTTTTAAATTTTTAAATAGCAAACATTTTTAAACCAGGTGAGTAATATAATTGCATTCTAAGAAATGCTTATCCCTAGTTGATTTTAGTATTTTGTTCAATTATTAAGTGAAAAGATGAAAGCTTTTATTTCAAGTGTAAACATTATATTTCTTCATATTCTAGTAAATCCAGACCAAGAAAATTACTATTTCTCTCAAAAACATTATTACTGAGCAAGAACCTCTGGCGACAGATGAACAAAGAGAAGCGCATGACAGAAATGTTCCAAATGCACAGCAAGTGCTCTTTGGAGCTCATTTGCTTATGTTGGGAGGGACTGAAAATTCAATTAACAAATTTATTAAATCTTAGTAAAAGAGTACCAGAACTCTCCTAAAATGCATAAGCTATCATAGACAATTAAAAAAACCCCAACATTCATATACACAGTTATCTCCATTCACCACAGTATGTAAAATAAGTAAAAAAAAAAATCAAAAGTGATTTCTATGAAAGATGGGGTGAAAATAGAGGTCAATGAGTCAGGCCCACCTCAGGACTTTGAAAAGGCATGCAAGAGAGGCCCTATCCAAGTTCAAGAGTGGGATGGGATCCCCAAAGTTAATTCTTCATTTAATTATATGAAGCATTATATTAATAGCATAAAGATCATGACTGGGAATGCTGTTATGGGTAATACCATCATTGAAATGGAGTGTTCTTTGCACTCAGATATTGAATCTTTACAATTAGAGTAATCAATAACAAACCATGCTCCTAGAAATCTATGCTGATCAACAGCACTCATCGTTAATGTACACAGTACATTTTGATGACTGTTACACTAAGCTAGTTGTGTAGTACTAGGATTAGCACAGGTAGATTAGTTCCACAGGCAGGAAAGTCATTAAGGGCAAGAGGAGCCAATGGAGGAGCTCATCGCTGTGTTGAATCTAGGTGCCATTGCCATTTGGAAGGGAGTGGATGGAACAGGCATTACAACACCTCAGAATAGCCAGACCAGGGTTTTAATATTCTTGTAGCAGCAAAAAAAAAAGCAAATGTACATGTTAAGGTTAACTGTAACTGTCTAATTATCATTATTATTTCAGAAGTAAAACAAATGCTTCAGCCATCATAAACTTGCTTGGGCACATTTAAGGCTTGATTCCAATTTAATTTACAGTAGGATCAGATGACTGTAACTTCCCTGACAGTAGTGAATTTGCTCCTGATTCACAGGAGTAAGTGGCATAAGTGAGATTAGTCACAAGACCACTGCTGTACTTAAAACAATTTTCTACCAAAGCAGAGATACAAACCATTTCAGGTGTTGTCAGAAAATCAGGCAATCTGTTCCCACCTACTCAAAAGGTTTGAATTCTGACCTATATAACAAAGTAGACAAATCAGAAAGAATTGTAGAAATAGTAAAACTATTCTGCCAAAAATTTTGCCCATATCTTTGTAGACTGCGTATTACAAAAGCATTTTTAAGTGAATGACAGGAGCCCAGCAAACATGCTTGTTTTCACAATACATTTCCATCTGTCTTTTGTGCCATAGTCACTCTGAGTTATTCTCAACTACTTAAAAGGTATAGCAATAAATAAATCAGCATTGCTAGAGAAACCCAAAAAAAAAAAAAAAAAAAAGGACATTGAAAAGAAAATCAAAACCTCAACCACTGACAAACAGTAATTCACAGCATTAAATGGGCACAAGAAGCCCACATTTACAAGACCCTAAACCAGTATTAAAAAACCCTCATAAAAATTAGGAGTGCAATCGTACACCTATTAAACAAAAATATCCTAACAATGTAAAATTGAAATAAATTATAAGTAGAGAAAATAAAATGAGGTCATAGTTCACTACATTGTAAAACTTAATACCAGCCATAACGGGGATTCTTACAACCAGCATATAAGTCCATGCTGGAGGCCTTTACACCTTCTTAAATTCAGATTAGCAGACCTTCTGCAATACAACAAGATTTTTTTTAATTGGGGAAAAACTTCTGAGACCAAAAAATCCAAACTGTCTTAAATCACAGAGCAGTGGTGCTGCTCCTCTGCAAGCAGTCTAGGGAAAGGAAGGTGCGGGAAGGCGCAGGAAGGAAAGGGGCAGGAAGGGAAGGTGTGGGAAGGGGCGGGAAGGTGCAGGAAGGGAAGGGGCGGGAAGGGAAGAGGTGAGAAGGGAAGGTGCAGGAAGGTGCGGAAAGGCGCAGGAAGGGAAGGGGCAGGAAGGGAAGGGGTGGGAAGGGAAGGGGTGGGAAGGGAAGGGGTGGG
>JANEHK010000052.1:2795600-2927819 GCA_025960845.1 Tachycineta bicolor | reverse complement strand
AAGGGAAGGGAAGAGAATACTAAAGGAAGAAGCAAGGAAAGGAAAAGAAAACATGGAGGAAAGATGAAAGGCAAGGGGAAGAGAAGGCAAAAGACAGGAAGGAAAAGGAAAAGGAAAGAAAAGGGACTTATTTTAGCTTATTGCTTGTTCTATTGTTTTTCAAGATCTCATGAGGATTGAGAATGTAGGTTACAACCTTTTAAGTATTGGGCAATCAGTTTCTCAAATCCCATTTTTTGTCATCATCAACAGAGTAATTTTACAATGAGAGTATCTTTCCATATCCCTCAGCCCCAAAAAGATATTGACAGTTGACTGTTTTCAATAAATTTTACCTCAATATCCATTCTCACTAGAATCTTAACACTACTCATTTATCTTACAAAGCTACTAAAAAAGTCTTCACCTGAAAAATTTTTCTTTGCATTTACCTGTAAATGAAAATGTTTGTTAAAGATCATGTATTAAAAGTTAAAAGTTCACGCAGCACTAAAAAGGAAGGCTTCTGTACATTTGTTCCCATGTTCACCCTTAAATTAAACAAATAAAATCAGGTAAGACAAAGGAAGGCTGAATACTGTACAGGCTCACAGGTGTTTTCCATCATTCTGAATATTTCACTAAGTTTTGTAACTCTGATACTGGACACCACTTCAATCTTGCTTCCACAGTACGAAAGGAGCCTTCAAAAAAAAAGCTCATCTTGCCTTGTTGAGCTGTCCAGGTGCATCAATGAAGTGTTCACATAATTAATATATGCAATTCATAGCACCAAACCATTTGACCAGTCAGGTAAGTTCCTAATACCACACATGCACACTCAAGCCTCTTTACCGGTGTAACTATGATCCTACACAGATGTTTTATAAATTTGCTGTCTTAGCATTAAAAAATAAGTGCATCAAATTTATTTGTACATTCAAGTCACTTTCTAAGGCAACTTGTCTACTGTATGTACTCCCGACTGCTTTGGTATTTTGCTTCAGTTATCGACAGTGGACATGGGTGTTCAAGCATGTGGACTGGTCAGTTCTGGCTGGAGCGAGTGGGCTTTCGCTGGAAGCATGCCTTAGATCAACAATTCTGCATGTTGCAAGAAAAGTTTTAGACTTCTGGATGGGGTGCAGACTACATGCATATCTGGCCTATGATTGTTACGGTGTGTCAGTATGCAGAGCTCAAATTAAAGTGGAAAGCTGCTGATGAGTGATTAGGTCATACATCCCTTCCTAGCCATGTTCTCTTTCTTTTTATTTTTGAGCTAACTTAATTCTTTAAAAAAAGGATCCCCATAGTGATAGCTCATATTGATAAAAATTTAAAACTTTCTTTTCATGTGAGAACATAAGCAGGCTGTAGTAAGCGATACACCTATTGCCATGAGACTAATGCAGACCTAATAATTTACTACTTTCTCCTCCTACCCCTCTCTCTCTTTCTTTTTTTTTTTTTTTTTTTTTTTTTTTTTTTTTTTTTTTTTTTTCTTTTTTTTTCTTTTTTTTTCTTTAGAGGACAAATGCCTCTATCTGGCAAAAGTCAGTTGGGGTTGCTACTGCATGGTTTCAAAATGTTCAGTGGCGATGCAACTGGATCTGTATTTTCGCAGTAAGTTGTACTCTACTATGGGAAGACTGTTATTTCCCCTAGCAACCAACAAAGACTGAAAAATATTAGTGACTTGCATCACTGTGACACAGTATAGCATTTGGCAGATATATAGTTCAGCAGTTGAAATAGATGAGTTGAATTTTCAGAAAAGGTGTTTTCAAACTGAAGAATTTCTGGAAACAGAGTTTAATCTTGTGATGTGTGGTCTTGTTCTTACAGTTCAATCTTGCATGCAGGAAAAGATTCATCTTGCATGACAACAGTGCTGCTGCTTGCCAAAACCATGATGTTGAGATCCTGCTGCTTCTCATGGGTCTCTTGATACCATTCCCTCATCACTTCTGAGTCATGGGTTGGGATTAAAGTCACCTGCAACACAAAATAAAAGTCCTGTTGAATGGACCACAGAAACAGCTGATATGCAAAATGTCATTTCAAGAAGCCCCAGCCAACAAGTATATTTCCCTTTTGGAAGGAGTGGATTTTTATGCAATACTTGAATTTAAATACTTGAATAAATTGATGGATAAAAGGAAATCAGCACATAGATAAGGTAGAATGACTGCCAATAAGTAGTTTATTAAAAGAAAAAAAAGAGTTGGTTTTGTATGGTGCTGAGATTCTGCTTTCAAGAGAAGGTTCTCTTCAGGTTGTAATCTCATAACTCTTCAGATTATAGGCAAATATTTTGTTTACTTATTCATCATAACAGAAAGGCACATTAAGTTTCCAAATGCATGTAATTACTCTATAAAGTGTGTTATTTCTTCCCTACTTAAAACAGCAACAATGCCCAACTCAGATCATATATGTGGTGTAGTAAATTTATGAAACAGTCAACTGGTCCTATAACCTAGTTCTCAACTGTTTTAGAAACCAGGAACTGGCCTGAAGGGCCAGAGATATGGGAGCAGCTGAGTGCAGCAGCTCTGTGCAACACACATCATCAGTGGTTTCCTTGGTGCCCAGCCTTGGCACCTGCTGTGGTTTAGTATTCTTCCTTTTGTTTCTTTCTCTCAGGGAATTTTCTCCCATATGTGTTGCTAGAACTCAATAAAGACCAGGTACTTTAGAGAGGCAAAAGAAGTTGCTACACCTCAGGGCAGTAGTACAGCTAGCTACTCTCTGTACCTGGGGAACTCTCTGGGAATGGCAGAGATACCAGGAGAATTGGTCTGGGGAAAAGATGTTGGGCTCAGGTCCCAGGTTTCTCTTTCCTCTCATCATTTGGAAGGGAGAGAGTCTGCAGTCGCTGCAGGAAGAATTCACCACCACAGCAGGGCTCTGACTCCTTCTGCCTTCTGCCCTGAGTGGAGCTCTGCTCCTAAGAGTGGCAACTGCACTGGGACCTTATCAACACCATACCTCACCAGACAGGGGACCCTTCGCCATATGCTGGGTGCCTCAGGGCACCCTGCGATCCCTGAGACCCTTCTCCCTCCAAGGGAGTCTCTCTCTGCCGCCTCGGGGAGCTGGGCTGCCGGGGCAGTACATCTCATTTGCTCATTCCTGCCTTTCCAGCTTGGTACTCCTCAGAGTCCTGCCGGGGCACCATGATCGCCTTGTTATAAGTACTTATTGTATTACTGGCTTTTCGCAAATGTTAAAATGAATGTTAGATGTATAATGTTAGAAAACTTTGCTGTATGAATATAGCTTATTTTATTCCTGCTATTAACAAGAGTTAGAAATAGTAGTGATATATATATATATATATATATATATATATATATATATTTCTTGGGTTATAACATGATCTGTAGAATGTTTATTTTGTTCATGTAGCTAACACAGAGAATGGTACAGATAATCAGGAAAGTCCCCACATTCTTGGATTATCCTTGTCTGGATGAATATAATGGTGACAGACCCCAGAACCCCTAAGGAAGAATTTATTGATCCTCTGTTATCAGAGAGTGGGATGCAAGGAGCTGTAATCTGCAGGATGGAGCCGCAAGGAGAAATAAAAATTATTGATCTGCAAGACGGAATGAGGGCAGGTCTGGAGGGGGGGGGTTGAAACCAAGAGAACATCTAAACTCAGAGGAATGTTTGAATTATGCATGAAGGTCTATGAATATAAAACATGCTGATGCATTTAAAGAAATGTTTTCTGAGTTAGCCCTGTGCTCTTGGCTGAATGCCTAGTACTCAGCAGTATTCTGCTTTTCTGTCGCCTTATCTTTTTTATTAAACTTTTTAAATTTTAAATTTTACCAAGGAAGTGAACCTCATTTTTCACAGGCCGCCCCAGGGGGTTTGTGAAGCAAGGCCTCTCCTCCATCCCTTCCCGCCTGGGCCGCTCCGCCATTGCCGCGTGCTCCCTGTGCCCGCCCCACAGCGCCCCCTGCAGCCGCGGGGGAATCATGGCACCCACCCTGCCCGGCCGGGAGCCAGCAGCGCCCCTGCTGGCTGTGACCGGAACTGCACCGAAGGGGAAAGTGCTTAAAGAGCAGGGAAGAGACTGCCCATTGGGTTTTCTGGGGTTATTTTCTTCTGTTTGCTGTTGTCGCCGTTGTTGTTGTTTGCTTGCCTTGTTATATATGCTAATAAAGAACTGTTATTTCTCTTCCCATATTTTTGCCTGGCAGCCCCTTAATTTCAAAGTTACAATAATTTGGAGGCAGGGGTGGTGTCATATTTTCCATTCCAAGGGAAGTTCCTGCCTTCCTTGCCGAACACCTGTCTTTCAGACCAATACAGGTCCCCATGCTCTGGCAGCCACCATCCACTCCAGAGTTGCTCAAGTTTCTCACAGGTAAGAGAGTTTAGATTTCCAGGTTGAGATAGGAGTGTAGAGCCTACCTGCACGTTACTTTCCCACTGTGCCTTGCCCTCCAGCAGGGAGTCCAGAACAGCCCTGCTTGGTTCCTCGGCTGCAGCATCATTCCCGCTCACCACATAGTAGGATGACCGCACCCTCTTGAAAAACTCAGCATCAACATTCTTGCTGTTGCTGTGGTTGGGAATGTACACCAGATCCAAATACACTGGAGGTCCTGGAGGCACTGCTGTAGATTTTGCTACCTTAGTATTCCCAGGTCCTTTGAAATCAAACAACAAAAGAATATATCAGAGGCTGGTTAAAAGCATGCATTTATTAATTACTGTTATAACCACTGAGGTCAGATGTATCTAATTATGGAATTACCCACCTACATCTAATGACAAGTTACAGCTTTGTTGTACCCCAATTATGATTGTACTGGGAGGAAAAACCTGAAAAACTGGAACTATGTAATACCATAAAAAAATCACTACCATGCAACAAAAATGTGGCTGAACCTTTTCCAGTAATATATTACTATTATCCAACAATTACTATGCAGGGCTATGATTACTAATTACCATTCAGTAAATGGTGGTATTATTTTCCTGATGAAGAAGTGCAGCTTCCCGAAAGTCTAATGTATGAAATATTATAAAATCAAGTATCACACAGGAAGCCATGAAAATCTGAAGCAGTCCTGAAATCCGAGGTACCTAGCCAGTCATGATAGCAATTGATATACTCAGGCTGCCTTACAGATGAATCAGGAAGCTACTACTTGCAAGCACAAGGAGGGTCAAGGAGGAACTTGGAAGGAGAAAGTTGGAAAGCAATTCAGGGAACAGAGGCAAGTATTTGCCTGCCCGCTGTATCCTTATTTGCATATACAAATGAGCCATTTATTGCAAAAAGTAAGGGGAAATGTTTCTTTGCTGCTGTGCATCGTATATATACTTGTTCTAAGAAGAAGAGCTTCAGTCAAAATGAATTGCAACACGTAAACACATTAAAAATATTACACAAAAAGCTTGCATCTTTTGCTCTAAACTGAGTCATGATATAAACTAAAAATCTGGCTTCAGCCAGTAATTTTACCCAGATGATCAACATTCACGATTCATTAACTTTCTCATGTTGGTTAAGCTTGGTAAACAATTATTTGAGCAATATAATCAATTTAGGGTCAAACAGTGTAAGGGCAGCAAACTCCCTTACAGTTGTCCAGCATCTCCTGGCACTCAACCACAGGGCAAAATGCCAAATGAAGTGATAGGTTTTCCTGATTTAGAGAGTTTCTGCTATTGGTGTTGTTACAAAATATTCTATTGTCTTTGATGATAAAAAAAATTCTCTGATATATTTTTTAATTGTGCACACCAACACTGATTAAGATACTTTTTGCTACATTTTTACAATTTTACATCATAACTTATTATTCCAGCACATACTTGAGAAGTAGGTCTAATGACTTTAATATACAGCTGAAGTGCTGCAGAAATGCGCAGCACGAATAACTACATTGCTGCTTTGAAATGCATCTTTTAACAGAGAGATGCAAATGATGGAGTGAGAAAGGAACAGTGGACTACCAAAAACAGGGAAGCTAAAGACATTTGAATGCTGGTTGGTTTGTGCTGAATCCTAGAACTGCTCCTTGTAAAGAAGCGTTCAACAAAACACCAGTCCTCACAGCAGAAAAATCAAAGTATCCCCCAAATAGTCCCTAACAAGGTCTGCCGGAAACAGCAGATTAACGCAATACTTCCTTCAGTAATCGAATTCGTATTTTATTGCTACTTAGAATGTACAACAGACATTCAAAATTACATTAACCTTCTGTTTGTTTAGTCATCACTAACGGCATAAGACTGGATCATACGATGTACATGCTTAGTTCACTCAAAATACTTTTACTAATGTTAAATATTTTAAATGCTGGTCTTAAAATCAATCCATCAAAGTAGTAAGAGCATCACATAGTGACTTTGCGTCTCACGATATTGAATTGTATTAATTTATGTTAAAGAGAATTGTATATACTTATTTCTAACAATGAATAAAGGGGTTCACTTTGCTACTGATTTTACTTTACCTACAGAAGTGATACTTTCAGTTCTATAAGGTGGCTAACTGTTTAGACAGCCTGTATAAAATTATTTCTATTTTATGTACTCTCTGGACAAACTGACATCAATTATCTCAGATTATAAAAGCAAAACTAGTGAATTTCGTGCATTTAAATGTGGCATTTACATGTTGGATTTATACTTAAAACCCGAACTTCTTTGAGGATATGCCACAAACCACACTCTCAGCTGATGTAACAGCAAACTACAGTGCAGCATCTAAGAAAATTGTAACACTTATGGCATTGTCTTTACCTGTGGTTGCAGTCTTCGCTGACTTGGATGTTGTTGTATTTGCTGCGTTCTTGGTATCCTTATCTTTCTCTTCCACTCGAGACTTTACCTCTGGATTAGAGATATTTTTGGTTGCCTTCTCCACAGATTCCTTCTTTTTTGGAGAAGCTGTTCTGGAGATTTTGTCTAAAGATTCTTTCGTAGCTGGCTTTGGTGAAGCCACTTGTTTCGATTTACCATCACTTTTTTTAACAGGAGAAGACGACTTGGTCTTTGGACTCTGCTTTTTTGTCTTTGTCTTTTCTTTGAGGTCCTTCTTCAAAGGCTTGCCTAAATTCTGTTCAACTGGCAGAGCCTCCGGATCAACCATGGTGACATCAGGGTGCCTGGGGGAAGGACTACGATCCTGCATTGGGACAGGTGGTGGGTCAATGTGTTTGTACGTAATTGTCTTGTCAGTTGGAATGGTTTCTGATTCATCTTCTGAGTCAATGTTAGCATCTGCAGTGATGGAGGGGCATTCCTCAGTCTCCGGGGGAACATCTGAATCAGTTTGAGATGGGGCAGACTCACTCACAGATGTGGGAGGGGTTTCATCACACTGCCGCCCTTGCTGCTTTCCCCCAGAGGGAGGCTGGGCTCCCCCAGACTGAGTCAGCGGCTTCTCCTGATCTTGAGACTGTTCTTCACTCGCAAACCACTCAAGGGGATTTGGGTTGATAAATGAGGGTGAAAGTTCAGTTTTGGGATGTTTGTACTCACAAGAGGACACGAGGCATAAGTCAACATCTTGACGGGATTCTGCTAACGATTTACTTGGAGTAAAATGTGCACTTGCTTCATAGGAATAGCTGGCAGCTTCAGGTGACCTCCCAGGGGTGGCTCTCCCAGTTGTCTCAAATGAGTAATCTGTGGCTTCAGGTGAACTGGAGGCTTTCCCAGTTGTCTCATAAGAATAAGTCATGGCCTCTGATGACCTGGTGGTCCTCCCAATTGTCTCATAGCAGTAGCCAACAGCTTCTGGTGACTTAGAGGTTTTCCTTGTTGTCTCATAGGAGTAATCCATAGTATCGGGTGATCTGGTAGCTTTCCCAGTCAATATATAGGAATAATCAGTGGCTTCAGGCGATTTGGTGGTTTTCCCAGCTGTCTCATAGGAATAATCTGTGGCCCCTGGTGACCTGGTAGTTTTCCCTGTTATCTGATAAGAATAATCTGTGACCTCAGATGAACTCATGTTTTTTGCAATTATCTCATATGAATAGCCTGTACCCTCGGGTGACCTGGTAGTGCTCCTGGTTTTCTCATAGGAATAATCTGTGGTCTCAGGAGACCTAGTAGCTTTTCTGCTTGTCTCATAGGAAAAATCCATGGCTTGAGGTGATCTAGAAGATTTTCCATCTGCCTCATAGGAATAGCTAATATTTTCTGGTGACCTAGTGGTTTTCTCTCTGGCCTCATATGAATAACTAAGTTCTTCTGGTGACCTGCTGCTTTTCTCTGAATCTTCTTTATCTGGGCTAAGTAAAGGTTCTGGACTGTGCTTTGATAAGGATTCCTGATAACCAAAGGCTTTGACAGAAGACATTTGCTGTGACAACAAAGGTGTGTGACTAGCTGACACTGCTTCTGTGATTGCAGGAGGTGAATCTGGAAAAGTAGGAGAATACAGGGGAGAAGATTCCCTTGGAGTTAACGGAGATAGGTCAGATTTTGGTGACAGCTTTTCTCCTAGGCTCTGCACCTTTTCTGAGGTAAAAGAAGAATGCAGTGACATCTCTCTGGGTGGAACACCACCTGAAAAAGTTTCGTCTGGCAGTGGTGAAGCTACCTGGGAAGGTGTATGAGCTGATGAAGTTGACGATGATGCTTCGATTTGAGAAACTGAAATAATTTCTGAAATATCTTTCTCTTGAGAGTAAGATGACTGTTCCACAGGTGAAATCTTCCGTGCAAAAGGAGATTCCTGTATATCTGAAGGGCTATAATCTACTTCTGTTGGTCCATTTTCAGATATATGATGTATGCTACTGCCTACAGCAGGATAATCTGGAGACTGCCTACTAAAATCCATTGCTAAAGACTGCTCAGGTGACTCCCGACCATATTCTACTGACATAGCTGACTGCTCAGGAGATCTGTGATCAAGCACTGGTGTACTTGATTTTGCAGTTTTAGGTGAAAAATCTGGTGGAGAAATCGACATAGGCCTTGGGCACTCTTCTTTAGATGGAGACATTTCAGTTTCCTGAAAAGTTGTTGGTGTTTGTACAACTGACACTGAAAGGGAATCATCAACTTCAGTAGAGTGGGGAGAACCAACCTCAGCATGCAAAGAAGGAGATACATCATCAGTAGTTGGTTCTGGAAATGAACTAGTGGCAACAGATGCTGTAGAGACAGAAGCTACTCCTTCTATATGGGAATAGGTGTCTTCTGCAACAACCTCATCAACGGGAGTTGCAGACTTGTCAGAGACGGTGCCTTCAGAAATTGACATTTTGGTGTCTTCTTTTAAAGAACCAAACTGACTGATATCTATTTGAGTCGGTGAGAGATCACTCGCTAACTTTCGCTCATCCAAGACCAGTGAAGACTGGGAGCTGCTGGGTTCTGTATCCTCCATCTTCCGTTCCAGGCTGAAGCTTTCCTTAATTGCCATAAATTCCATGCTTTTTTCATCTTGTTTTTCTTGGAAGAGGCCTACAGAGCTTGCTTCAGAAGCTGGGCTCATCTGAACAGGTGATTTGTCTTTTCCAGGTTTTCCCTCGGAAGGACTTCCATAATCTCTGGTGGGAGACTTCAAATCAGCACTCAAAAATGTATCATAAGTGGTCTCAGAACCTATCAGTGGCGGACTCCGCAGAGGCGAGAGAACCTTTTCAATGGGAGATTCTGAATCTGGCACAGGCTCATCCATAGGGCTTATTCTGCATTTTGCAGACTCATCTTTGACTTCACTAAACTCAAAGCTGACAGGAGCTTCTGTTGACTTTTCACTGGTTTCGGAGGGAAGCTGACTGGACTTCTCATCAGTGGGAGACTGATAATAAGGTGTGTGGCCAGCACTACCAGCAGCAGACTGTGAGGGAGATGCTACTTCTAATGTTTTATCTTCAGGGCTTGCACAGTGCTCTTCAGCAACTTCTTGGTGTACATCAGGCGATTTAGCAGTGGGGACAGACTCAGAAGGAACCTTGATCTCATTGGGAGTGAGCGAAAAGTTCACACTGCGTTCACTCAGTGGTGTTTTGGCAACAGGTGATGGAGGGGACAAGCTGTCAGCTGGGCTCTTTGCTGAACTATGTTTTCCACCATCTTCTTGATAGGGTTCTTTGATTTCTAGTTTGTCAGTGCCTTGGATTTCACTTTCTCTTTGCCGGTACACATCTTGGAATGCAGATTTGCAGAATTTGTCTTCCTCTAATGAAGAAGGTGGTGAGATGGTGGATGCTGAGGCATTATAATCCTTACCTTCTGTGGCTTCTGTTTTGGATCCTTCAGATACTCCATTAAAAGCATCTGGAAGTGGAGAAAGTTTGGCTCTGCTGAACTCTTGGGAGTACAGCGATGTCTCATACTTGGTAATGTTCACATACTCCTGAGAGGGTGACTCGCTCTCCTCATTGTTAGTTTCATCACTCATGACATCTCGGGGTGTTGACATTTCATCCATTGGAGTTGGTTCACTGGATATTTCAATGGTGGACTGTGTGTAGCCTGAAGTAGCAGTGAATTCCTCGGGTTGATCTTCTCTATTTTCTTCATCAGAAACAGTGGCTTCACTTTCTGAACCACCAGGTAGTGTCTCATCATGGATAGAAGAAGCTGGCTCAATCACTGGAGACTGAGACTCTGAGCATTTAGTTGGTGTAATTACAAGTAAGCCGTACTTATCCTCGGCTTCACCAGATTCTGCAGCTTTGTCTACCACCGCCATCACATAATCTTCTTCCGCTTCTGTTTTTTCAGTTTCTTCTTCATCTCTGATGTCTTCTGCTTTGTCTTCTTCATCTTCTTCAGTCTCTTCAGTTTCTGCCTTTTCTATTGCTTCTTCCCTGTCTTCTTCAGCTCGTTCATCGGATGCTTCATAATCTGCCTTTTCAATATACTTTTCATCTTTAATGTTGGCATCTACATGAGTCATTATGTTTTCTGAGCCACCTGCAAGTTTTTGTGATTCTTCCATATATGTTTTTGTGGCATCCAATCGTGTTTCCTCTGCTTCATTTTCATCTCGCTCTTCAGCTTCTTCTGTCTCTGCCTTTTCTTCATAATCTGCTTCAGATGATTCTTCCAAGCCAGTTCCCTCATCTTCAAACTTTTCATTGTCATCAACCTTGTGTTTCTCCACAGGTTCCAATTCTTCAGGTGTCTGTTCACACTCACCCTCAGCCTCTGTGGTAGTTATGCCTTCATCGGATGACTCGGCAGGTCCTTCATTATCCAATTTTTCTTTTTGTACTTCAAAGGCATCTTTCTGTACTGTGCCAGTGAGTTTCAGATCATCTGTTATAAGTGCAACTTGAGATTTTGTTTCTTTTATTGTTTCTACTTCTTCAGCTTTTAACTCCTCAAAATCCTTTGTTAAATCCTCTGGTGAAGACATAAGGGATCTCTCTGCTTCAAGCTCCTTTCCACCAGCTGTAATTTCTGCAGCTGCTACAGTTGTGGCACCAACTGCTGCAAGGGCGGCTTGTGCTCCACTGACTTTGAGATCCTTCTTCACACTTTTAACTTTCCCTTTTTCCTTTGGCTTTCCAGCAGGTACTGCTTCTTTCTTAGCAGGTTCCTCCTTCTTTTGTGGCTTAGGCTTTGTTGCTGGCTTTTTGGCTTCACTTGAAGGAGTAGCTGTCTTCTTTGTTTCTTTAGGTGTCTTCTTGATGTCCTTTTTGGCTTCTTTGTCTTCCTTCTTGATTTCCTTCTTCTCTTCTTTTTTAGCTTCTTTTTTGGCTTCTTTTGTTGAAGCTTCTTTCTTGATTTCCTTCTTAGTTTCCTTCTTCTCTTCCTTTTTCACCTCCTTTTTAACTTCTTTCTTGATCTCTTCTTTTTTTGGTTTTTCCTCTTTTTTGATGGGTGTTTTCTCCTCTCTTTTAGAAACCTCTTTCTTTGGCTTTTCTTTGTCCTCTTTCTTTTCTTCAGGTTTTGCTTTGACTTCCTTTTTCACTGTCTTCTCCTTTGACATTTTCGGTTTTACATCTGTACTTTGTTTTTCAACAATTTCATATTTCACTAGTTGTTCTTCCTTATTTGCTATGTCTTTTTCAACTGTTATTGGCTTGGTCTCTACTTTTGCTGGTTTTTCTTTTTTAACTGGAACTTTTTCTTTGCTTTCCATCTTCTGAGGCTTTTCTGGTACTGGACTAGGTTTCACAGGCTCTGGTGTTTCTTCTTTAGATTCCTTTCTGACAGGCTTATTTGGTGGTGTCTTTGCAGCAGGCTTCAGGCTCTCCTTGCTGTCTGTTCGTTGCTTCAATTTTGTTTGTTTCACAGCTGGACTAGCAATGTTCCCAGTTAGGTCTTTTTGTGTAACCATCGGTTGTTTAAGGAAGTCTAAGTGTTTGAGCTTTTCTAGCCCCTCTAGAATATTGTACTGTGTGCTGTTCCCAGGAAAGAGAACTCGGATTATTTTTTCTGCAGGATTAGCAGGATGCCACACAATGAGGGATGAGACAGAGGTGAAGTAGGATAATGGAATGTCTAGTTCTTGACCATTGGGTAGCAGGAATTCAGCTTTATCTCTGTTAGTACCGCTCCACTGCTGCATAAAATATTGCATCTCTTTGCTATTTTTGACAGGATTAAGCACATACATCTCAAGTTTGCCAACTCCCATTTTCTCAAATAAAATGATAGGGTCAATGGTATTTCCTGTATTTCTGAAGAGAGGTTCAGGTTTCATAGACAATTTATTTAAATACTGGAGAGTAAAACAAGCTTCTTCTACGCTCCTTTTTACTCTAAAACTAGGATCCAGGTTCTTCAGGTTCTCAGGTACATTAAGGAACACAACTCCTAAATCAGGTGAGATCAGGTTTTTCATCCAGTCACTGTTGGTAGTAGACCCTTGAGACTGTTCCTCTTCTAGTTCAGCTATCTTTCTCTGAAGCATGCTATTGATTCCTGGCAGATTGTCATCTCCAATGTGAGTGAGTAGAATGGAATCTACCCTGTCCAAGTGCCGGATAAGTTTCCAAAAACAAGACTTTCTTTCAGATCCTCCATTGATAAGCATATTGAATCCATTCACTGCGAACAATGCAGAGTCTCCTCGTCCCCCTGGGAAAATGTAACAGCAGGGTTTGGAGAGCTTCAAGAAACCTCCTGAGGTTGGAGGTTCCAAAATGTCAAAAGGTGATGGCACTTCTACTGACTCTGACAGATACTCTGTGAATTCAGAGAGTCCTTCCATCTCGGGCAATATGGAAGCTGAGTTGAGTTTAATGTTAATAAAGTCTTGAAGGTTGTGTCTGTCAAGGTTGGAATTTTTCCAGTCACCCTCCTCAGGGCAGAAAAGAGTTAGGCTGGCTTTGTTGGCAGGGTGTGTAGTGCTCAACAATTCACCAATCTAGGGTTATAAAACAAAAACACAAGAAGATACAAACAAATTCATTTTTTAATGACAATTAATGTCAACACATATTATTTCCTGATCAGACAGATAAAACCTTTTTCATTTAGCTCTGCACTGGTCAGTCCCCACCCTAGACGCTAAAGTAACCTGGTATCACAATTAGTTTACTGCCGCATTTTTTAAAATACAAAGGTATTTTTATTATTCTTATTTCTGGCCGGTACTACCCAAAGGACAGCAGGATAAAAGGCTCCCCCTTCCTTCCTCCATACTTTATATAAGGATGTTACTAACTATTGCACTGAGAGGGTATGAGGGGATACTGCAGCCTGAGCTGCCACTGTATGACTGCCACGGGCTCATGAGTCTCCCTCCTGGTCCAGTCCATCCAGCAGAGAGAGTCAAGTATCTAAAGGACAAAGTACAAGCTCTTAACAGTCAGAGAGCAACTGCAACAGAGAAGGCCAGCATCCTCCCAGGGGCAGCTGCCATCCTTTCTCCTTCTCTCATGGGATATATTCCACCACTCCACTGTTTGTGCAGGTCTTTCTGTGGGCTGGCCCCTGAAAAGTCAGTATTGCTCCCAGATTTATCAGGATTGGCTGCAGGAGGGTTTTTTTCAGAACAGTGACCACGACATGGTGGAACTCAGAATCTTGTGAGGAGGAAGCAAAGCAGTAAGCAGGACTAGAATCTTGAGCTTAGACCTCTTCAAAGACTACTTGGAGAAATCCCAGGGTTTAGGGTTCTAGAAAATACAGTATTCAAGCATCCTTCCTTCCATCTCAAGACCAGTGTATACCCATGAGCAACAAAACAGCCAAAGGGGTCAGGAGACCTGCATGGAGAACCAGGGAGCTTCCAGAAAATCTCAAATGGAAGAAAGAAATCTCTGGGATTTGGAAAAAGGCACGGGACTACGGAAGGACTATAGGAACATTGTCAGAACATGCAGGGATGTAACAACGAAGATCAAGTGCCCATCAAGAATTCAGTCTGGTAAAGGCTGTCAAGGACAACAAGAAGGACTTCTACAAGTACATCAGCAGCCAAAAGAAGATTAAGGAAAATGTGGGGTCACTGATAAATCAGACTGGTGTTCTGGTCAAGGAAGTCTTAGAGAAGGTGGAATTACTGAATGCCTTCTTTGCCTCAGTCTTTACTGCTGAGGCCAGCCCTCAGACCTTGAGATAAGGGAGGCTGGAGAAGGGAAGAGTTTTCTCAGTTGTAGGGAGCTGCATTAGAGATCAGCTGGGCAGACTTAACATTCACAAGTCCAATGGTCCTGGTGAGATGCACTCACAGGTGCTGAGGTAGTTGGCGGATGTTGCTAAAGCACTCTTCGAAAAATCATGAAGAAAAGGAGAGGTGGATGATGACTGATGACTGGAGGAAAGTCAGTGTTACTCCTGTCTCCAAAAGGGGCAAGAAGAGGGACCCAGGAAACTACTGGCCAGTGAGCCTCACTTCTACCCCTTGAAAGGTGATGGAACAGGTCATGCTGGAGGTCGTCACCAAGAAAATAAAAGAAATGGAGCTCATTGGGAGCAGTCAGCAAGGGTTCCCCAAGGGGAAATCATGCTGACCAACCTAACAGCCTTCTGTGATGGCCAGGCAGGATGGGTCAGTGAGGGGAGAGCAGTGGATGTTTTCTGCCTCCACTTCAGCAAGGCTTTGGACCATCTCCCATAACACCCTCAGAAGAAAGCTCAGGAGATGGGAGCGGACAATGAGGTGGATCAAGGACTGGCTGAATGGCAGAGCTCAGAGAGCTCTGATCAGCTGAGGAGAATCCAGCCAGATTCAAACTATCAACAACATGAATGAGGGGATGGAATGGACCCTGCAAATTTGCTGATGACACTGTGGCTGATACACCTGAAGGCTGGGCTTCCATTCAGCACCACCTCGAAAGGCTGGAGAACTGGGTTCAGAGAATGAGGTTCAACAAAGGCAAATAGAGAGTTCTGCACCTGGGGAGCTGTAACCCCAAGTACCAGTAACAGGCTAGGGGCTGAACTGCTGGGAAGCAGCTCTGCAGAGAACGACCTGAGAATCTTGGTGGGTGACAAGTTGACTACACGCCAGCAGTGTGGCCCTGTGGCCAAGATGGTCAATTGTATCCCTAGGGGATACCATCCCTGAAAAGCCAGCACCACTCCTTCTATCAGGAAGAGTGTAGCCACCAGGCTGAGGGAGATGATCTCTACTCAGCCTCAAGTGAGACCACATCTGGGGTGCGGTGTTCAGTTCTGGTCTCCGCAGATCATGAAAGACAAAGAGCTACGGAGGGTCCAGCAGAAGCCACAGAGATGATGAGGGGACTGGAACATCTCTCTTAGGGGGTGAGAAGGTGGGAGCTGGGCCTGTTTAGTCCAGAGAGGGGTTCTTGTCAGTACATATTAAATATCTCAAAGGCAGGTGTCAAGAGGATGGTGACAGACTCTTTTTGGTGGTGGCCAGTGACAGGACAAGGAGCAATGGCCATAAGCTAAAACACAAGTTCCACTTCAAAATGAGGAAGAACTTCTTTATTGTTGAGGATGGCAGAGCACGGGAACAGGCTGCCCAAATATTCAAAATCCACTTTGATGTGTTCCTGTGTCAACTGCTCCGGGTGACCCTGCCCTGGCAGGGGGTTTTGACTGGACAATCTCCAGACGTCCCTTCTAACCCCAATTATTCTGTGAATCTGTGATTTAGAAATGAGTTAATAGTTCAGAAATGGAAATAGCCCTAAGTTTTTGGGCTCCTCCCTCCAAGGAAGACACTGAGGTGCTTGAGCATGTCAAGTGAAAGGCAAGAGGGCTGGTAAAGGGCCTGAAGCACCCATCTGACAAGGAGTGGCTGAGGTGGTTCAGCCAGAAAAAAGGAGGCTCAGGGGGATCTTATTGCTCTCTGCAACTGCCTGAAAGGAGGCTGTAGCCAGGTGGGGGCTTGGTCTCTTCTCACAAGTAACAAATGTCAGGATGACAAGAAATGGTCTTGAATTGCACCAGAGGAAGTTCAGATTGGGTGTGGGGGAAAATTTTTTCCCCAGCTGGGTTGTCAAACACTGAACCAGGCTGCCCAGAGAAGTGGTCGAGTCACCATCCCTACAGCTATTTAAGATGTGTAGATGTGGTGGTGCCTGGGCACAGTTTGGTGTTGAATTTGGCAGTGCTGGGTAAGAGCTGGACTCAATGATCTCCGAGATCTTTTCCAACCCAAGCAATTCTGCGAATTTGTCTTTTCCAGCCTTAACAATTCCATGAATCTGTGATTCTAGATTTTCTACTTTTGAGATTAAATGGCCCAGAGCCAAAGAAAGATCATGGAAAAAATATATAGGGTTAAAAATGGTCTTGTCACTAGTTTGAGTTAAAATTCATGGACCACAAAATTTGAAAACTAGAGTAATTCCATTAATTTTGACAGTATTAGTTAACATTCTAGTACCAAAACCAAGTGCTGCAATAAAGGCACAGAAAATACGAATTTCCATGCCACAGTACGAAGAGCTGTTTTCCCTTCAAGGGTTCTGAACTAAAAAACAGTACTTAATGGTCCCAGATAAATAGACAAACATGAAAAAGTATGATATATTTTACCTTATCCCAGTTCCACGGGTACTTTAATTTAATTTTTTTTAACTGACAATTCAGTTAAATGTAGCTCATTTCTGTTCTATTTGCCCTTAACAAAGAGACCACCAAACTTCTATGAAGAAGTAATTCAGATCTAAAAGGTGAGTGGGAAACACGCCTGCACATCATCATCCAAAATACCATAACCTCCTTTGAAAAGACTCAGCTGCCAGTTCAAACTGTAAGAACAGTTTTTATAAGGATGATATAGGTAACACTGCAGCTGAATAACTGGAAATTCTTGGACCACAAGCTGTATCAACAGAGGAAATTAATGTATAAAAGATTAATGATGTTTGATTGTGTTAGATCTCTGTGGGCCTCTCTGTGTGTAGGTCTTGCCTTTTTCTTTGTGTTATGTAACTTATTTTTAGCATTTACCAAACACAGAACTCAATAAAGATGAAGTGGCTGTTATAAAACAAAACAAAACAAAACAGTCCAACCAAGAGATAAATAAAGCCCCAAATAAATATTTTCCACCTTCCTGTATCATTGTTACTGAGTATCTAAACCATTTGACAGGCGTATAAATAAATCTCACCCATATGTCAGACATAGCCCTGTCTGAATGACAACAAATGAAAAAACTAAGCAGAAAGAATAAATGGAGAAAAGGCTGAAAGATAAGGACAATAGGGGAACCATTGCTGTTATTTATTACAGAATTAAGAAAAGAGGGGCAGCAGGGATGACAGCTTTGAAATGGATTTAGAATCTCAAGAATATGCCTCACGACATGTCTCTGACCAGAGCTGAAAACACATTATTAGGAAAAGCCAAATGCAATAAAAAATAATTTCCTCTGAATAAATAACTCAAAGTTTGTTGCATACATAAGGAAATAAAACTGGAGTACAGAGTGTCTCTCATAAAGGGCTGATCTCCTGTCTAGATTAAAAAAAAATAAAAAATCATGTTATTACATACTAGGCTAATGATAATACTGTGTCAAGGTTTGGGGTGAGTCCTCTCCAGTTTATATTATACTATATTTGGATTTCTGCTTGATTCTGACTTTTTTGCTCCTTACAGTTGTCTGCATAATGCAGACAGTGTTAAGCCATTGGAAGCCCAGGCTAATGAAAAATTAAAGAAAGATTATTCCAGGCACAGACTGTAACTGCTAGGAATAGCAAGTTCAGTCATACCTCAGAAAAAGTATCAATGGATTTGAATTTCAAATGGCGACACTAGGGACAGACAGTATCACAACACAAAGATGTAGCCACTCCCTCTCTTCTCCAAATTCAAACCCATTGTGAGAGCAAAGAAATGTACCTGTAAACCTGAATGTCTTTTTAAACATTGAGAGACATCTTTTGAGGAATGCTTAAGTTCTAAATGTGCCAATGCTGTTGAAGACAAACAGTAAATTGGCTGCTGAGGGAAAATGCAATTATTGCTTCCTACCCTGAATGACGAAGGTACAAAGAAAAATTTTCCTGTTCTAGCTGTTGTTGAAAGAAGCAGGGAAATGGGACATTTTACAATTTCTCAAATAGGAGAAATTGAAAATCCTGCTTTCAGGCTTTGCCGGAAGAGAGCTCTGCATGCTAGAGATTGATTTCTGAATTAGACTTTTATATAACTATCTCCCAAAGTGTATTTACTTATTTGCAAGCACATTTCTTGACCTTAGTTCAGGTTTGGCCCAGTGAAGTAAGAATGGGCAGAGGCCAGAAAGCCCTACTCCCACCTTACATGGTAATGGAATCACAGAGTTGTTTAGGTTGCAAAAGACCCTGAAGATCATTGAGTTCAGCTGTAAATCTGGCACTGCCAAGTCCACTAGGATCAGGACAGCACAGTAGTTCTTTCATCTCATCACCACATAGAAAACCACTAACCACTTTTTCTAGACCCTCTTTCCTATTTTTTTTTTTTTCCCCCCAACTTTTTTAAAAAACGCTGCACGCATGAACTGCAGTATGGCAAACGTGATCTTTCTTTGTTTTTGTGAAAGCTTGCAGACACACCGAGACCCTGAGGCTTCAGAAACAACAGGCTGGGAGCCAACACTTGCTGAGAGCCACGCCAGCTGGCTGGTGACCACACTGCCAGCCACAGAGATGAGCCAAATGAGCCTTACTCACAGCCCATGGGAGTGTGCCCTGAACACACACTACTGCAGCAATCCCACAGCACCTGCAGCTCGTGGCCAACCCCCAACCTTCCACTTTCCAAGCGACAATTTTGTTTTCTAATTGGTAATGGGTAGCATTCGCCCCTAGTTTTGCACGTAGTAATTATGTGTTGCTAATTAGACAGAGACATAAGGAACTTGAGTTTGTAATTTCATAAGAAAGTAACTCTGAGAAGTGCCAGTGAATTTTAAGTGCCAGGACTGTCCCAGAGAGTGGGAATCCAGCTCTCTTCCCAACCATTTGCTGAAGAAAGAGGCTTTGAGGACGGATCATATGGATACAATAAGGTCAAACTGGAGCTCACGCAAACTATGCTATTTCAGTGCTGAACTTTCGTATCTCAGTTTACTGATATGCTCCTAATTAATAGTGGAAACTAAATTTGTATGGATGCAGCCATACAGTTTATTTAAATATATCATTTGCATGGCAGCCAAATTTAAGTATGACAGTTTGTTTACTTTGGATTTCTGCCCTCTGGGAGCTTTCAGACACAATGCATTAAGGAAGAGAGCAAAGTAACAAGTCATGAAACAAACAGCATTAAATACTGGTCTATTTTGTGCTTATCTTTTTGGTACATAAAAACCACAAGTTTTACAGATTCACTGGCCGTATTTTAGACTCTACTATAAAAGAAGTTAAGCAGGTAGATGGTGTTAAAAGAAAGTTATTCTAACAGCCACCCTCTGTCTTATTAATGCCACTTGCTAATTGGCCGCAGACAAGAACCTGGTGTCAAGTTCCCTTTGACTGCTTTGTATGTGCACCTTAGATTAACAACTTGTGTATTTTAAACACAGCACTCTCTCCTTCCATTGTCGAGGGTTCCCTGATTTTCTCTTTCTGAAAGTTGCAATTTATTCTCCCAAATTAATATTTATTCATTTTCTCAGGCAATTTACATGAAATCCAAAGTGATAGAAATAAATGTTTTGCAAGAAAGCCTATAATGAAGAATACAGACCAGCAACACCAGGCTGCCTGTGGTAACTCCAACCAGTTCTCTCTAAGACAGAGAGCCACTTTTAGTCTTCGAGGAATCTCTGCCAGCACGTAGCACTGCACGGAAAACACTTTTCTAAACATACCTCTTGATCCGTGAAGATCTCAATGAAGTTCTGGAAGGAGAAGGACCCTGACTGAAGGATGAGCTCTCCAGTGTTTTCGAAGCACTGTCCAGTTAGAACGAGGAGCTTGTGCCTTGCAGCATCTGTGATCATTAAGCGCACCTAGAATGAAGAAAAGAGAAGCGCATCAATAACGGGAGTAACGATGTGTTTCAAAGGTCCATTGGGAGCACACAGGTTATCTCTCCTAATTTAAAACCAGTCTCTGGAACAGGACTCCCAAGACACCATGGAGTTACGGTGCTGTTTACAGAAGACATTGAGAAAGGGGAAAACACGAATGAAAAAAGGAGGGGGAAGATGCAATTAAAAAGAAGGTCTGAAGAATAAACCACATTAATGACATGGATAAAACAGCAAGGAGCAGAACAGAATACAACTTGAACGAGGAAATATTTTTTTTAACAACAAACTTATTCGTAGTACAGCTCTTGGTATACTTTTACAGAATTGTATCAGGACAACCTTGGTAAACTATTTAAGAGTACATGATTGTTACTTTACTTGACCCTCACTACAGATAGTAATTATTCTTGTTTACCACTCCCAAGGGGGATGCATGCTAAGAGAAAGCCATATATATTCTCAATTTAGGAACGAAACTAAACAAAACCTGTGTAAGATTCTTTACTGTTGAATAAATGCTTTGCAAATCCTTCAAAAGTCTTACCCACCACTGAAAAAACCAATCCAGTCTATGATAAGCTATGAATTTCAAATGCACTAATTCCTCTATTAAGGAAGAATTAAACAGAAGCAGAACAGTGATTCCAGAACAAGGCTATCCACATACTAAACTAATTGAGCAAATGAGCAGAGTCCATCTGGGACAACTCCACACGATATTGCATCCAAGCTCCATCTCCATGGAGGTGACACAATCAACTCAGCTCTCCTAGCAAGATATTCTTTCCAAGGCTTATATTGATTGTTAAGCAATCAATTTTTCTAAAAAACTCTTGAGAATCCCAGGAGGCTGAGCCAGGAAGGCCTAACCCGGATCTCTGCTGAACAACTCACGTTTCCAGTACAACCAGAAAACACACACTGAAAAGTATATATCTTAAAGAAGATCCCAGCTCTACCACATCTTCACTGTTATTTAATTAAATAAGTGACCCTGATGCAGAGCAGCAGAAAGTTACTTTAATTAAATGTAGGACTAATGCTGGTCTGCCACTAATTGCACTAAATAATTATAAATTCAGAAATTTGATGTATGAAGTGTATCTATTTCTATTCCAGACAAAAATATAGATAAGTGCAAACATTTGTCTGATTTGCATTGCTCAAATCTTCTCTGTTTTCACTCTATTAAAACCGCATCAGAACTGGTTTCCTCTTCTAAATTTTCTTCTGCTGCTGCCAGCAGTGCTCATCAGTCTGACAACTTGTGTGTAAACTCATCAGGTTTTCCAACAGTAAAACTACTTCCTGACTTGTGAATCACTGACATGTGACTGTCATGTAATTCCCCTTCAACCTACTTTATTAATTGACAACAAAGAGCATTCTGTAGAGTTAGCAAACTACGCCAAGAAAGTAAGTAAACAGATATTTGCAGGTTACAGACCATAACGCGTACACATGGAAGGCCTTAAAAGACACACAAATTCTGTGTCTGGGCACAAATAAGGTTTTTTGAAGGACTACCAGAAATTTGTCTCCCGATTTCAAGACCACTCAGCCTTGAGTGGTCTATTTATTTTTAGAATAAATACTGCAGGGTGATGATTCCATTCAGTTCAACTGTTGGTTATAAGTTCAAAACTGGTTGAAGGGAGTGCACAGCAAGATGTAGGCTCAGTCAAAATAGAGTTTAAGGTGGAGTGTGAACAGGGACCTGATCAGCACATCAGTGGCTTCCCAGACCTATGGTGCAGTCACAAGAACATTGAAGCAACGGAGTGGGGACTGCCTAAAAAGGAAGTAAATGTTCATAGCAGTTCTCTTCTGGAAAAACCAACTGTCCTCCTTTGGGCCTCTTTCTTATGGGAGGTGTTTGACATTTGACAGAACACGACAGGAGTTTTGGGCACAATCATGTGTGGACTGCCACCAGGTAATGCTAATAACAGCCATGTTACCAAGTATATTGAATTTCTTTCTCTTTGTTTGTTTAGCTTGGTTTTTTTTTTGATGTGGTTTTACTTTGGTTTTGTTTTTGTTCCTTTGTGCATTTTGTTTTTTTTTTCCCTGAGTAAACAGATTCCAGTTCCACCTCTGGTGAAGTCAGAGCTTCATGATATATCTCTGTCTCCCCTAGATGCACCCTGGAAATCTCTGATATATGAAATTAAGTTTTCTATTTGCCATAGTGAAGAGAGAACGTGTACTCCAACCTCTACTTTAATTCTGCCACCTCTTTCTGATCGTCTCTTTCTGAATTGTGTCTATTCAGAGCCTTGCTCAGCCAGCCAAGTTAAATCTCGTCTGTCTGACTGTGACCAGTTTGGCAGGATGAAAGTGAAGTCAAGATCGCCTCCCACAGTCTTGTGAGATGAAATTTACAGTATCACAGCCAAACATCTTCCAGAGGCAAAGCAGAAAGCCCAGGATTCAGAAATCATTAATGAGTGATCACGAATGATCGTGTTCTTCCACGTAGTAATCCATCAAAAGAACAACAAATAAAAGAAACATCACTTCCCTGCATTTGTCAGCTTTTCATCTCTTCACACATGCACACACTTGGTGGCTTTTTACTCAAAATGAATGCACAGAGCTGCTGTCCTGCTGACTCCCTTGTCCTTACCAAACACCTATAATGGCTTGTAATGAGATTTTCACGCATCGTATTTTAGTAAGCTCCCATTGGCTAAGGTGGCTTTTAAACTTCTTCAGGTTCAGAAATTTCATTTGTTTTGGAGTCCTTTCTTCTGTTTGTGTTCAACAACGTTTAGCAATCGACAGGGAAAATAGTTTTTTCACCAGTGACCACCAGCAGTATCGCTTCATCTCCCAAAAGAAATGAGACTGCGGCAGTGCTTCCCAGCACAGACCAGCAGTGCAATTGTCCCTATTATTTCAACCTTCAGACTCACTAGCTAAATAAATTACTTTTGTCTTTGAGCAACACCATCAGTTCTTCTACTCTACTGAGCTCATAAGGAATTGGCAGTCCTCTCATGGGCACTCCCCAGGGTTCACTTATCATGTCACATGCTTTTTGAAGGACAGAGATCAACCTAGAGTCGTCACCACGTGGTTGGCAATTCCTCTCAGAGCCAAATTTGTCCCCAGGCACCTTCAGACACCTTCTTCACATGTAAAATAAGCATTTAGAGCTACCAAACCGTGGCAAAGCAAAAGAAAAGCGGAGGCAGCGTAACTATAGCTGCCTGCACTCCATCAAGAAGAGAATTTGATGCATTATGAGAAAAGGAATGATGGGATCAGAGGCATGTCTGTCCTATGCTTCTGACAGTTTGTCAGGAGTCTGGGAAGCCAGGGAAAAGATCAAGGGATGGGTGACATTTTTCAT
The DNA here is from genome assembly GCA_025960845.1 of Tachycineta bicolor. NCBI lineage: Eukaryota > Metazoa > Chordata > Aves > Passeriformes > Hirundinidae > Tachycineta > Tachycineta bicolor. Next base: position 2,904,120 of record JANEHK010000052.1, on the reverse strand, counting down.
TATATTTATTCCAAATATACCCACAGTCAGGACCTGCTCTCAGCATCTGCTAAGACTTTGAAAAGTAGGATTTTAGTTTGTCAGTCTCTAAGCTGGCAGGCAGTGACTGATGCTCCACAATCACCTCAGCTACATCTGCTTCAGTGCCCTCATCATGTCCACTCAATGGAGCTTTTATGACATGCCCAACAAAGCATTTCCTACTTACCTCAGTACTAACTGCTTCATCTGAGGGGTTGATGAGGACTACGGTCTCTAAGACATCACTTCTGTGGTGAAGAATCTTCTGACCTGCAAGTGCAGAGAGGAAAAAAGAAAAATTAAATTCAACCATCACCAGGTAAAAACCAGGACTTTCCATGAGTTTGCTGTATCTCATGTGTGGTATTTCTGTGGGGCAGCCCTCTGGCCGAAGGGGTACCCACAACTCACCCTGGCCTCACAGAGCTGGTGCACGTGATGGAGCAACTAACCATCATCAGCTGAGCATCTGGCCCTGACAAAGCAAGAGAAAACTAGAACCCACGCTGCCAAAACGCTCCCTTCAGCCTTCCACTGGTATTAACGCTGGGACACTGCAAAAAGTTCCCCATGGGGATGGTTAGGCACTTGCCACGCTGCCCTACTTTATCTCACTCCTGCTTACAAAAGCCATAGCAAGCAATGTCAAGCAACAAATGTGACAGGGCATACAAACAACATCTAGATCCTGAATTAGTAAAGTCTGGGCAAGTTTGGAGCAGCCTCGTTACTGGCTTTCATACTTAGTCTGTCTCTGTATTTATTAGTGATATTCATCTGAGTGGGAGTGATTGCCAGAAAAACAAAACAGGACTGTTGATTTTTTTTTTTTTTTCCCCCTTTATGTTAATTGGCAAGTTCTTATCAGGGTCTCTTTCTGTGAGAACTGCAGCGAGATTAATTAGCATTGGATTGTCGTTCAGAAACCCAGACTGGTAATTAGTCTAAAAAACCAGAAGAGCTGTCCCTTCTGAGCAAACTTCTTGGCGCAATATTAATCAATTAAAATAATTAATTAGGCTTAAAAGGGAGTACGGGACACAGACCTATTTGCCAACTCAGAACACCTCCCCTGTAAAGAGACATAAATTAACAAGGCTGAGGACAGTCAGGCTGAAAGGAGCTCCACATGCCTGAGAGCATCGTGTGAGAGGAAGGGCGGCCAGCCATTCCCACAGTGTCCCTGGCTGGGTGCTGCCCTACCTGCCCTGATGCCTTAAGTTTTACCTTTCACATGTTTCAGACTCTGTACTGCCCAGGGGTACAGTTCTGAGCCTCATATTAAGTGCTGGTGAGCTCCCTTCACAGCGCAGGGACACAAAACAAATCCTTTTCCTGCTGAGGACCAAGGACAACTTTCAGCCCAAAAGCACAAACAATGGTGGGATGAAGGGAGGAGCAAGAAGGATGGGACTTCACAACCTGAAGTTGTAACTGGACAATTAAACCCCAATATGCAAATGGACCAAAACTTATAAAAATGTAAGACCTTGTGACCGTTTGTCCATTTTGTGACCAATTTATTCCACTTTGGTTGTAACCTGGTCAGGCCCTGCCCTGCCTACGGTGTACCCTAGAGGCCTTTCAATAAATACCTGCTTTATTCTCTAGCTCTGGCCAGTCTCTGTTTCAGATCAGCCTTCCTATGGCATCAGCCCCAGCGATGTCCTCTTCCTTCCTCACTGACCTGCCTGCACCTGTCCTCTGCATTCCTCCTCCTCCTCACCCCCTGAACTCCCACCGTGCTGCCTCCGCTGCTGTTGCTCTGGGGAGCATCCACATTTATAACCACGTGAGCTTACAACCAAATGATAGAAAGTGATGGAGAAGGAAAACAGTGCTCTCCATATAAAATGTGAGATGGGGTTGTAGTCTATTCTTTTGTGCATGACAGTGCCTAGAAGCCTAGGGATAATATCTACTTTGTTTGAAGAAACCTAGTTTTCTTACTATATATTCTTTCTGCTATACTTTCTTCAAAGAAGGATACAGATTATATATCATGAAAGGGGAAGAAAGGCCTCACTTCCTCTGCAACATCCACTTCTGATACTACCCCTTGCAATTCCATTTATTTTTAAAATTTTGCTTCCTTGCCTATCAGAAATGCACATATAAAGCTAGAGTCAATTAAAAAAAAATCCAGATGGCCCTGTTACCGCAGACTCCTTCAGAAGATGTTCTGTGCTCTGACATTCTAGCTGTTTGTCAGATTTCCCTTAAATTAAGAGTTTAGGAGGAGTTTATTGAATCTTACCACTAAGGAAATGAAAGGAAGGAATGAAAAGTGTCCATCTTTAGCGGACACTGAAACTCCTTGCTTAGTAGCCGGTGACACTGACATACTTTGCTTCGGGCTAGACTGAGCCTCACCACCCAGAGATGCAGGTGTGACTGCCTCCCTCCCCAACCCCCTGGCATAAACGTGGTAGTGATTACCACACAGGGTGGGGACCCAGCACTGGCGGGGGTGAGTCGCTGCGAGGGCTCCCACCCCATGGAACACCTGGGATGCTTGCAGATACTCGCCGACGTCAGTAACGCGGTCCCAGCGTCACCGCTTGAGAAATGGGAAAAGACTTGGGAAAGAAAAAAAAAAAAAAAAAAAAAAATTTGCAATTTTTTAAGAGAAACGTGGGCTTGCTGCCCAGATTGATATCCTGAGGTGCTCAGCTGGAACGAAGGGAAGTCTCCCATGGGAACAGTTTTATCAGACAGGAATTAACTACCACCGTGTGGGAGCAGAAAGCAGCAACAGCACCTCATAAACTGGCAAGAGACTGTGAGTTACTGAATTACAGATGGGAGTGGGAGAACCTGAGACTTGTGTGCATCTGGGGCTGCTGTACTGGATTTCTGCAGCCTCTCTCTACACGTGACAGATCATTCCTGTGATTTGACAGAGGAAGAAAGGAAGAAATTTCCACATTGCATGGAAGTGGTTGGGTAGATAGATTTTACCTGCTTATAATTCCTAGGAAGCAAGTCAAAGCCCTTTCTAAGGGCTTTAATATATAAATATTATTTGTGTTTGGAAGAAATCCAAGTATGTGGTCATCTTTTGCTTCAAATTAAAAACTGATATGAACAGAGAGTCTGGCAGCTGTTTGATTCAGAACAAGAACAGAGAGAAACAGCATGTGAAAATTGCTTAAAATTGCACTCATCAACCCAGTTTCTGTGGCCATAGGATCCTAATGCCCCCCTAGTCATCCAAATATCAACATTTATTGTGTGATTGTTGAGATGGGGATGGTGTTAGTCACACTTCCTAGAAAAGTGTCAGAACGGTTTTCTTAACTTACACAATCAATTTTTCAGGCCAACCAAGCAGCATGAACAGGGAGGGAGCCTTTTAACAGTGACTATACGCTAAATTTTGTGCAAACACAAAATGCAAATGAATGGCAAGGGAAAGAATCAAGTCCTCACTGAAGTTTTGTTTAACCAAGCATCACCATTGACACACTTTTTCCCGGGCATGCCTGTGCAACTCAGCCCACAGGTGTGCCTGCTGTAACAGGCTACTCAGTAGAGGGGTTTCCACCAGCTTCTCCTGTCATTCCAGGTAGACATCAACATTCACCTGCTCCCTTTTAACACAGTTCCTACACAAAGGGAGGAAGCAGGCGAATCCTTCCTGTGGTCGCTCTTGGCAGAAAGGGTGAGAGGAGCATTCTCCCTGGAAGTATGCCTTCTCCCTGAAAATGCTAAACTGTCTGACACCTGACCTGGCATTTCACACTCATTCCGCTGGCAACTCGAAACACATCTCTCATTTTTCATCGCAAAGAACTTCAAAGTCTCATTTCGCTGCCAGGAGACGTGGCGGGGCCGTCTTGCGTCAGCCGCCGTGCTGGGTGGTATTTACAGATGGCACAGCGTGCGAGCCTGGCTAATGAAACTTCCCACACACCATGAATATGCAACGACCTCCTGCAGCCAGAAACCCTCAGTGCTCTGCACTTGTAAGCAGCTGCAATGCCCAGGTCCCCCCAGCCGGTCTTGTGGAGGAATTTCCAGACACCGAGGGGAGAAATCCTCCAGAATGAACCATAAATCATCCATCCCTAAAGTTCCAAGGGATGCTTAGACTCTTGAAAGACAGTATTGGAGCGTGTCAACCACTGTGCTGGGAAGCAAAAACAGGTGTTCAAGAATCACCTCAACTACAATCTGTTTCAGATTTACCATGTCTGATGGAGGTTACTGGGAGGTTATCATAGCCCTTGCACATGATACATTGAAAGCAATAAATTCCTTTGGAAAAAAAGAGCTTTTTGCATAGCCAACAGGAATCTAATAACTCATGCATTTTAAGTAACCTCAAACTGCACACTATTTCATCTGCTATTTCTAATGTGGACTTTAAATTTTTCCTTTTGAACCAGATGTGTTAACTTCGGGGTCTTTGCGTTTGTTCTATATTATCAACAGATCTGATGGTTGCTACATTTTGTACTACCTGAATAAATCTATTTTTCCTTGTTTTCAATACAAATATCAATGGGTATAAATTGTCAAATAATACTGAAATCGTGACCAGCCTCAAATATCCTCTCTGCCTGGCAGTACTGCCTTGCAACAACCATTTCACACCATAGAGAAAGGAACAAGATCCTCTTTTATAGCAGAATATCAATTATCTGAAGAAATCTTGCATAAATGATATGGAGCACTCCATCCTCTTCCCCTTCTCTGTTGAGAAAGGGGTACCAAAGCTTCCTGCTGAAGTAAACTGAAAGCTGGAGAAATAGGTAAGTGTCTAGCACTGAGCAAGGCAGTGATTTTACAGTCACCAAAGCAAATTCTGATGCTGTAAAACTCCAGAGTTCTGTATCTGCAAGTAAGAAGAAAATGATTTGCAGACCTGATGGAGAAATGTCTAATATCCAGGCGCTGGTTTATAAGAACAGGACTTCAAAAAGCTCCTTCCAGGAAAGGTCTGAAAGCCCTGCAGGTGATGCCAGGGACAAGCTACATTCAGCCTTGTAACTAGCTGACACAATGGGGTGTGCATAACACAGGCAGAACTTCATTTATTCCAGAGAAGATGGATTCACTGCCTCGGGGCCTCAATTCAGCCCAATGGCTTCTTAAATTTAGGCTGTCTGTGAGGGAGGTATAATCATTTTTTCTCCAGCAATAACTCCTATATATGTACACATATCAGAATATTTTATGCATTTCTAGGTGAAAATAAAACCCTGCTAGGATACTGAGCTAATGAGACAGCTGTGGACAAAGCTAATAATGAGTTAACATTGCTGAGTCCTCTGATGGAGACGAAGATTTGGAAGAATGACACTAACTGCAAAGTGTGACTATTTTCCTTGCCATCATTTAAACCTCTTTGCTCTGGACATGATGTTAGGTTCAGATTCATATCTTATGTTACATGCTTTTTATAGGGAATTACTTATGTGTTATCTCTGCAAAGTTAGGTTAATCTTTCTGGCACCTGATCAGCTGGAATACTGAACTGCATTGTGGCTCTCCAGAAAGCATAAATCTCTAGTTTATTTCCTCCCTCTCCCTGCATAAATGGAACTGATATTTGAATTTCATTTGGTTCAGCTGCAGCCTGGTGATAGTTAAACATTTTTCCTACCCATATATGACTTTGAACAATTTATTAACTACAAGTCCTCAGAGGCAATGTCCTCCTGTATTGTATTTTTTCATTTTTAAGCTCACATTTATTCAATGAGGTAAAAGCCCATTGCATACAATTTCATTTTTGTTTTTGTTTATGTCTTTATCTGTCAGATCTCATTTGGGTTTATACCTCCAGATGACAACAGAGCCCTGAAAGAGGCGAGACAGAAGATGATCATGCAGCCTCAACAGAGATTGCAAGATTCAGCCTGCAGTTACTGTACACAAACCCAGCTCACCAATCCTTGCTCAGGACTCTTAGACAGCACTGACAGTATGCAAGTCGACCTGTTTGCACTAATTTTCATAGCTGGATTCATATTTTCTGCCTCAAGCTGTAATCTCAAGTACTTCCAGACTGAAGAACTGAGCTGTGCTAGGAGCTGTTGGAAGAACTCTCAGTGACTGCAGGGACCTCACTGCTCTGCAACCACTCACCCTGAAACAGCCTTCAGGTTAATTCAACACATTACATCACCTTCTTCACACCCTGCTGATCAACTAATCAGACTAACTGTATCATCTTTTCCTACTAAATATCGATTCCTTGCATGCTTGCCAACTTTGTGTGCCATCTAATCTGCTGTCAAAATACAGCCATTTATCGAGTAGAAGCAAACTGCTGCCCTTTCACTCCCATCTGTTGGTGTTGGGCAAGTTAGTACTCTCAACTCTGATTTCTCACCCTCAGAAAATGGTATTTCTCACTTAATTCTTGATACTTTACAATTTCAGGACGCTATGAAGGACTCCTAAAGCACTAAAAATCCAAGTCCACCCTGAAAAGTAAATCTGAAGCAAATCAGTCTAAAGTAAAATAACAAGAAAAGCTTACATATTATAATTTTAATGCCTACTGAAATAGATTAATCTCCCAAAAGAGGGAATATGCTACAAAAAAACCCTGAACCAAGTAGCCTAGGGATTTCACTATTGATTTCACTGAGTCTCTGGACAGAAATGAAATTCAAAACCAATACTTCTGAAGACCTCAATAAAGTAAGAGTTAAAAAACAACAACAACAAAAAAAAACACCAAAACAAAACAACCCCCCCCAAAAAAAACCCCAAAAACAAACCAAAACAAAAAAAAAAAAAAAAAAAAAAAAAAAATAGAAAAAAAGCAAAAGCCCCCACTTTGCTGTTCAGCCACAAGGCTGAACTTGCAACAGTAGTGAAACCCAATGCTCCCAATAAATGGGATCACCCTTGACTTTGCCTAAGAAAAAATACATTCAATCGTCAGTTAACAGCATCAATTTGTTCAATGCCTTCAGCTGCAAGTTATTGCTAAGGAGCTCTGAAATTCACTACCAGTGGGAAATCCATGCTCATTGTGAAATGAGTGATAGCCTTTGATTGTTGGAGTACTTTTTGGATAGGAAATGAAACATTCCTGATCTACCCCATGACAACCAATTATTCCCAATACATAAGATTTCATCTTTCTGGGGGAACTACACAGTATTCCAACCAGCTGTAGAGACAACAGATCCCTGGCTGTAGTATTTGCTTTCTTATACGATGCCACAGGCTTGCATGGCTGTCTCTGAATTCTGCAATTTCTGTTCTTCCACTGACCTGGGTCATTTACAATTCACATGACAAGCAAAGCTCAAACTCCAGAAGCCTTCTACACCAGTGTTTAGCAGCTCTGTGGTTTCAGCAAGAGGATGGCAAGCACAGGACATAAATCTGATCTGGAACAGCTGGAATTATACTTTCCAAAGGGAGCATGCAGCTTTATGATTCTACTCCAAGAAATTATCTTCTGTGACTACAGAAAGAGGTAAAAAAGGAGTGTTTTGAGAACAGAGTAGTTTTCCATCAGGGCAGAGAGAGAATAAAGAGTGATGGGTGTTTATTAGAGGGCTATGCAATGCTCCTAGTCACGAGAACTGCCTTAACCAACCTCATGGCTGTAGTCAGTGTAGCTTTGAGAAGAGAGCTCTCTCCAGCTCAAGTGTCTGACATGGGCTTTCATCAGCAATCCACTTACCTGAAGCCACTATCTCCCTCACGAATCATCACTTTTCCAACCTTGAAACACACAGTTTCAGAGACGCTAGAGGACTGCTCAATTCATCAACTGGTTTGCCCTTTGATCCTTTCTATATGAATTATATAGCATTTTCCATTATTTTCAAGGCAACATATAGCACTTATTAATGTTCCAGATAACTAAAATTTAAGATCTTCCTCCAAAACATTCAGAGTTTCAGAGTGGCTTCCTGAAATATGTATCTTAATTGTGTTGTAGAATATTTCCACATACTGGTTTTGCAGATATAACTCTATAGATACTCTGCTCTCTAAACAACCACTTCTACAGTTTATTTTATCTTTAGAACAGATCTGGTAAGTGTGACAGAATTTTAATCCCATAAAATACATATAGGGAAACAATTTCCAAGGTCATATAGAAACAGAAACACGAACCTTTAGAAGCCATAGCTAGAAAATCCTTTTGCTTCTGCAAGTACATGGCAATTTTATGTTTTAGAGAGTACTGAATACTTACAAAGCTAAGCTATGCATAATAGATTTTTTTTTAATAAACCCATTAGCTACTTCCCAGAGCTGAAATTTTTCATTAACTACTTCCCTGACTGCTAAGACACTGACATTATTTAACACTAACAATCTTATCACTGCATCCCTTGAAACCCTAGCTTCAAACAGCAACAGAAAACAACATCCAGTGAGCCCTGTGAGGAATTTGTCCTGGACTACCCAGGCAAAAGCCAAGCAATTTCATCTTTTCCTCTCACAGATTCTGCATGTCACAATATTGAGGCGGGCAGGCAGGTAAATGTGAGGTTCTCTGTAAGCATTTGTCTTGAGTTATATTATCTCTAGATTACGGAAGTAATAATCTTAAGAAGCTCTTAAGAGCAAGACAGTAAATTAATGGCATACATACCACGGTCAAACCTGTATTTTTAGGCTTTTTTCATCGTCTCTCATTAATCTCCCTCCCTTAAATCTCAATTACATAGAAAACAGCATTGCTCTAGGATGCAAAACTGCAGAACCGGTCCTAGAGGTGGAGATGTATTTTTCAGCAGCACAGCACAGTGCCCTAGCACTGCACAGAAACTGGCAGCCAGCACACACTGCGATGGGAGACTGCAGTAATGCAGAGCTGACTCATGACTCCTGAAGGTCAGTCAAAGTCCTCTGATGAAACTGCATTTGGCAGGGCTACTAACCAGGGAGGGAAGGAGAACAGCATCAGGCATCTTCCACAGCCCTCTCTGTCTAGAAAGAAAGAAAATTTCTTCTTTTGCTTCTGGAAAACATCTTTGACCCAGGAATTAAAATAATCCTGAGCAGAGCAGACTATTTCCCAGTGTAATTTATTTAAAATAGTTCCTGCAATGTGATATTTTAACTTTGGTCAGTTATTCAGAAAAGGTATCTCTCATATCTCCACTGTCAGACAGCCAAATAAAATCTTATTTGGGAAAAATGTTACTTCTTTCTCAATACCCCTATCTCATACTTTATGGTTTATCGAACACATCATATTTCATAATTCACAGGACTGGGCAGAAGCTTAAGTTGTCTTTTGTTATGCCAAGTGACCAGAATATTCACGTTACAGACAAAACTGTTTACTGAGCTGTTAAAAAAGCTAAGCAGACTTTTGCACCAAACATGCTTGGCACTTTTCCCAAGGCTGCTTTTTATGGGAAAAAACCAAACCCAACCAACCAAACTATCAGATTTATTTTAACTACTTCTTAAAAAAAAAAAAAAAGTACAGTTGTGCCAATCTCCATTAGCATCTACCTCAAATCCAAGTGTACTCCATAGGAATACTGTAACTGAGGTCAATGAGGAATGGAAAAGGTTCTTTGATTATAAAGATCTGCTTTTGAAATCAATATAGGAAACACCAGCCATTATGGTTCTCCCTAGTGGTATTTAACCAAGTAACCAAGACCCTTCCTGTATTTCAAAAGAATGCCCAACAACCTCCGTTAAATTTATTTTATTTTTAATTCCTTTCAAACACTGCCATTGCTAAAACCTTTTTTTTTTTTTTTTTTTTTCCTTTAACATCCTTTTACTTTGCCTCTCTGTGCTGCAGTGCCTGACTGTGCTGTTCAGCCCACAGCATCCTGACTGCCAGGGGAGGGAAGTTTTTTCCTTCCCTCTGCAGCACACTCTGCAGATGCTTCCTTGCCCTTCACCGCAACTCCCACTTTTATAAGGAAAATGGAGCACAGCAGCATCAGGGAAACGATGACGTAAATTTAAAATGCGCTGCAAAGGGATAAATACCGAAATGAGTATTTCAGAAAAGAATTATTTCGGAAGTTTGCCTTTCCTCTTCCCAGACACTTCTACCCCTGAATACATTTTTGGTCTTTCATATCTCCTTAGGGAGAAGTATCTGAATTTTGATCACTTCAGAAGGTTTCTGTTAATGTCTCTAAATTGCTGCAGCCTTCTTACTAATGGGTTTTCATCACTATGGCAGCTGAAGCCAAGCCCAAGGCTCCAATTAAAATCCTCTGGAGGATATTTCTGGTCCTGGTATCATTACCTTACGTGCAATTAAGTTTTAAGTTCATCTGCCATTCCTGTTGAAAATCTGACAAGTCAATACAACCTATAAGGGCTTCACACATAGGGAACCCATTCTTTCCCTAGAGCACGTTTTCTTTGCCATGTGTTTATTAAAATGTCTCAGTTTAGATACAATTTTTATTCTTCCTCCTAGTCCAAATCAGAGAGGTTTTCCTCATCTTGGCAGCCCATGAATAATGAATGACAAGTGCTGTTTGCAAGCACTAAGGCTGTTCCAGGAGCCTTGCACTGCAGATGAGACACTTTACTTCGCAGTATTTTAAAATTACTTATGTTTGAACCTTCCTATGGTCTGGGAATCAGTGTATTTTCTCAAGAAAAAACCCCTCAGTTAATAATCCACCCTTGATCCCCGTACTGTAAGGTTTATTTTGTACCAGAAAACCCCTATGTTGCTCGTCAAAATATCTCCTAAACATAATTTACCTAGTGAAGTTACCTTTGAAGACCTGTGAAGTTCTTCTTTCTCAAGTATTCTCACAGCTTTATTGCTATTCCCCGAATAAACCACAGAATCATTAAACCCGTATTACAGTGCAAAAGTTGTATTTTTTTTTAATACTTGGGATTGCTTTTGTGCATTTTGGGGAACTGGGATTCTACTGAATGCGGCTAATTCATCAGCTACGGAATATCCCTGAGTCTCTGCAACCAATACAAAATACAAGATGCTCCGTTTGTAAGCCTTTAATGAGAACCGGGTATCAGCTCTTCCCCTGACAACTGCCCAGCTTCATGGCTCTATAGCAAAACTTGCCCAAAGCTTTTATTCTGCTTTACACACAAACAGTGTTGCTAATCAATTCCTGGATTAAATTCACTGTCTCTTTCTAGCTGCAACCTCCTTCCTGGTCTGAAAGAGCAGAGAAACTGTTCCACCCCAAGGCAGAGACAAGAGAGAGCCTCTTAAAAGCCTCAGAACGGCTTCCCCCACTGACTCTTTACCAGATGTGTGCAATTCTTCACCGTGATGGTTTCAGACAAACTGCAAATGTAATATGAAATCGATTGCCTCTGTGTGCAATGCAGGCAAATGCTATTAATTAATGCTAGATTTTACGGAGACGACAGTGAGAAGGCACACCTGTTCCAGTACAAACTGTTTCATTTCTGGAGATAAAACAAGCCATAAAGTAGTCCCTCCAGTCTTTGGCCTTTAATTTTGGGATAAGTAAGTGCGTAAGTACAACCACTATTATAAAGCAGAAAAAGACAATACTATCCTCTAATTAGATAATTAAAAACAGGGAGAGGGGAAAAAGCCAGCACTTATCTCCAGGAAATACAAACCCATATTCAAACATTAGGTTGCAAATACAACGTCTTTTAATACCTAACCTCTAAAATTTCACAAGCCAGTCACCCTTATCAGTGGTTGAAATTGTAACAACCAAAAGCAATGCATAAACTAGAAACAGTGATACAAGAAAAAAATACCACCAACACAGGGCAGAGGGCTTGGCAAGCAGAAATCAATGAACCAGGAAGTGTGACAGCAAAACCTGGCCCTCTAAAAGACAAAGTGATTCCAGAGGCTAGTCAAGCATCAGTTTCGACAATTTTATTTCTTTTCCGGTCCTGTATCCCCTCCCTAAACCAACTTCTCTACAGAAGGGTGAGTGAGGGACTGGTCTAGTTCTGAAAACACCTATTTTAATCTTCAAATGTTTAACTTGTTAAATCTTCTTCTAAAGAAGAAGCAGATGCCCCCAGAAATTGTTCTGGCAGCCTCTGAGCTGAGGAGGAGAAGACCACTCCCGCAGTAATGGGAGGATCCTTTTTGCTTAAACAGTCACACCTTTTACAGAACTCACACCTGGTGCAACACTTTGTGCAAGAACTGCTGTGGAGAAATGTGTCCTCTCTAACCAGATAAAGATCCACCAAACTTCCAGAGAGCCCATAAAAATGCTCAGCACATATCAAAACTAGTTACTTTAAAATGAAAGAAAGCAAAATCTAACCCTGTCACAGAAATAATTTAATTAAACATTTAATTAAATATGAGCTCTGCCTTAGGTTCTGTCTCTTGTTGCTAAGTCTTCTCACTTTTTACTAAATCTTGTTATTTTGGAACCCCTAATCACCCTTTATGCCTCAACAACACCTATCTCTGAAAATACTTATTACCCAGTAGGAATAGTCATACAATTTTGGCCTGGTCCTTTGTGAAACTCTTGGAAACCTCTAGCATACTACGATTGCTTAGACTTCCAAGTTTTATTCTCCCCTTTTTGTGTGTGATTAACTCCTGTTAATGCAGATGAGAATTATGTGCATGCAACAACGAAAGATTAAACTCTTTTACTAAGGGATGCCATCAGCCCTGTGCTGCTTCAGTGAAAAAAAACCAAACAAACAAACAAAAAAACCCCAAAAAACAAAAACAACAATTCAAGGATACTGCAAATACTATGGGGAGTTAATCTCATTACATGCTAGTAATAGCATTTGTGGCAGTGTTTGCTCCTTAGATCAACCATAGCTGACCACCTGGTGCCTGGTAACTAGAAAGCTGCTCCCACAACACAGGCACTGACCAGGCTTTTCCTGGGGGACTGATCTGAAAGCTGCTATGGCTCTACTCTCCTGACACTTTCTCTCCCACTGAGAAGAGCATGTGGTTTTATTTTCAGTTTGAATTTTTTTAAGTGAACGACAGAGCTTTGTGGGGAGAAAAAAAAAGGAAAAAAAAAAAAAAAGTTTTTTTTAAAGAATCTTGGGTTCAAATACGAAGGTTTTTACTTATGAATTAATATATTGTGATGCTTTCCAGGGCAAACTTCCCGTAGGCTTGTCTTCTTGAGTTACCAAATGATTACATGATCAGCTTCACCTTTTCCTTTCCAAAAGTAAAATTGCTGCAAGGCTGATTTTAAGTACTCTTCAGGAGAACCACCACTGAAAATAAAGGCATCTGTAAAAGAGAAACTAGGATACTGAAAAACACGATACATCTCTTTTATTGGTCAGCATTGTCTTGTCTGTAAATATTACAGAAGATAAGTATTAAATTTACAAAGGTATTTTTAACTAGGTTTTCTTAGTGTATACCAATTAAATCAGCAGGGTCATGCTGGCTTAAAACAGCTAATGACCTAGCACACAAATGACTTTTACTGCAGATTTGAGCAGAAAGGACACAATCACTAAGCAATTGTTTGCAGGGATCAACTGAATAATTAAAGCTGGTTTCATCACACAGATGACACATCATGCTGTGAAAAAAAATTACCTCTGGCAACTCATGTTTCTGTATCTGAAACCTAGAAAACTTACAGTTAAAGCACAAAGAATGGTGATCACCCACCTTTTAAACAAATTTCAATTTCTAATTACATCTGGCAATTGATACCGAGTAGCCTCCAGCAAAGGACTGCCAAGATGACACATTTCTAGTGTCAAAACCGAAATCTCTAAATGTGTTGGGAGAGTAATTTTAATAGGGCTGATGTGCTGATATAGGCATACAGCAATGAGGACTGCAGTTAAAATACAGTTCTTTCATTTCTTGTGTTCTAAAGGATGTCTTGTATCCATAAACCACCTAGGGATTTCATAAGGACGCTGACAATTTATATAAGTGGTATGTCTTGAGCAATGCAGAGTGGATGGTGGAGATATAAAGGCTCTATTTAAATCAGAGGATTTAGAATACTTTTTGACCCCTCTTCCCCAGCAAGCTTCAGGCTTCGCCTTTGCCTCTGTGCACTGACTGGAAATGTGCTCCTGGAATTCTCACCTGTAGCCCTTGTAGCCCCAAAGGTCACACCCAAATGGCCATACCATTTCTGGAGACCTCTTCTCCAAAGTACAGGTTTTTATTCAGGTTTTGTGTTTTCCCCTAGCAGATACATAAAGTCACTGTCATTCAGCTTATGGCTCACACTCTGCCACAGGATGTGCTCCATATCCCACTCCTACAATCCTGCCTAGGCTGGTGAAAACCTCACCCTACCCAGATAACCTGTACCTTCCTCATTTGCAAAAGAACTGGCACTGAAACAGCTGATTTTTGAACACCCAGAAAAAGTAAATCCCCAGTGATTGTAAAAAGAGCCATTGGTTACAGTGGCTGTCTCCAAATAAGCCTAGCCATGTGGCTAAATCCCATATGCTGCTACTCAGTTTTTAATAGGTCAAATTTCATTCATTTTTTATGAATGCTAAAGTTAAAACTGAATTTGACTGCTGGCAGGCATGGGGTAGGAGATTGTATAATTCCCTAAAGAGGTTTATATATTCTCTGCACAGAGATAATAAAGACAAAATGAAAAAAAAAAAAAAAAAAAGAAAAAAGTTTATCCTTCCACTAGGACTGCAGTGCTGGAAACATTCAGTGCTTGTCCTAAAGCTGCTTGTGTGCAGTCAGAAGGACAGAAGCAGAAGAAGACCCATTTACTCATCTGCAGGTCATGGGGATTTTAGGTACACATTCAGATCACCCTTGACGAGAGCAGTACCACCCAGACAAGAGAGGGCTTTGGTACTCCAGGACAGTTCACACTGGGAATCCACAAGGAGGCTGCTCCCCAGTTTTGGGACCCATCCTCAGCAAGAGTCAGCAGATTTGCTGAGGTGAATGGACTCCCCTATCGCTTCCAGGAAAAACCTGGTGGGCCAGACTCATGCTTTTCAGTGCTTTAGGAAATCACTGGCAAGGTAGGAATAAATCAGATTTAGATTGCAAATCAATGTCTCTGACCCCCTCCCTAGCATCCCTTAATTCACATTTCGAGGGTCTCAGCAAGACTGCTGGATTTCCAACAGGTCTTCTTTGGTCTCTTTTCTGCAAATAACATGAGAGAGTGCCTGTGCTTTTGTTTTTAATTTCGGTGGCAATGAAAGATGGGGTAGAGTCCAATCAAATTCTGAGCAAAGATATTATCTGGTATGAGTATTAGACCCTGGCAATAATATTTGATTTGTTCATCAATAAAACCCCCATAATGATATTTACAACTGAGGGAAAAGTTCCTCTTTTATATGCCAAAGATTAAAAAAAGTACGAAAGATTCTCCAGAAAACTGGCACGCTTATTTGCAAACTCTCCTTGGACTGGTTGCTATAAAATAAAACCACGTGTTCTTTGGTGCAGCTCTCATTGTTTATAGATTCAGTTTATTTGCTGTTTGTGAGTATTGGATCTTGACCTGCAACTTTAAACAAATCCCTGCTGTTCACCAAGGTGGAAGCATGGAGACTTTTACTTTATATCATCAAGACAAAGTGTGTTCGCTCTTATTTCAAAATATTTATAAAACATCCCATGCAACTCTCCTTTGAATTCTATTAATTGCTTTCATTTACTCAGGGATACTGAGAATTCAATTGGCATTGCCATATTTCATTTAATGCAAGAAACTCTCAGAAACACCTTATAATATTCAGCTGAGTCAGATGAGAGTTCTTAAAATATTAAGGGCTCATTTATATCTCCAGAGCCTATGTCAGTTTACAAGTCACATGAATTGTATATCCACACGAAGTGCATGGCAAGGATATATTCGTGAGCAAAAATTCAATTAGTAGGTCTGACCTTAAGTTCTAATTACAGTTCTCTTTTCCCTCGTCTGACTTCTGTGTATTAACATTCCTGTGTATTAACATGCCTATGAGATAGTGCTTCACTCTCGTTTTCTCTGAATGTTGATCTATGCCAACATTAATACGCTCACACTTTTCCTACCCGTTCCAAGTGCTACCTACTCCACTATTATCAGACTTACTGCGTGTGCCATTCTTCATCCATATGCACATTTACACTTTCTAGAGTGCCCTTCTCTCTCTTATTTTCATCTCCAAGAAAAACATTCATTGCTCATCTCACCACCAGGTAATACATTAAACAAGAGGTTCATTTACATTTAAATTATGGACTGCAGTTCATCTCCACAGTTGGTGTGGCAGTAAATTCTAAACCCTTCTGAATCACAAAAGATCTTAATTCTGGCGCTGAGCAACTTAATTCCAGTGTTTGAATCTTTCCTGTTCATAAACCCAAGATGGGAACACCAGTCAGACAATCCATTGCTGGATATATGCAGATCCTGGTGGCTTGGAAGAAAACAGGAAAGCAGATCTCCTGGGAAGGTAAGAGACCTTTGTGAAGATGTCCCCCCATAAAGCCAGTCTTACATTAGATGGGAAAAAAAAAAGAAAAAAAAAAAAAAAAAAAAAAGGTGCTTTTCTGGTATATAAAAGCTTTTAAATGGTATTAATTTTTTTACACCGTTTCAGTTTGGAAATTGGGGACAGGGGTGGGGGGGAACGGGACGACAAAATAGAGGTTAAGATTTTACATGTTTGCCTGCATCTGAAAAATCCTGCACATAAAGAAAAATAAGACATTTTATCAAAATGTGAATTCTATCAAAAGGGCATTTTCAATTAAAGTATGTTTTTTGAGCAGTTTTGCAATCTCGATTTTCAGCAACAAAGGTCAAAACTACGCTTTGGTTTCCTTCAAGTGTGCCTCCCAGCTCACTCCCTGGGCTCCTTGGGAGCACTTGTTTGCTTTATTCCTGACAAAACCCCTCCAGGCCACAAGGACAGGAGGCCAGTCCCGGTGTGTGCCCCATTTACATTTGGAGTGAATGTCTCACAGCTGCAGCTGCTGCCCTATCGTTTCTGTCATTATTTGCATTTCAAAGGGGATCAATGGAAGCAATGAACTACAAAACAAACTGAAGTTTTACAGAGAAAAACTAGAGCTTTTTTTTTTTTTTTTAAATTCTGAATCAGCTGCTGGAATACTGAAATACTGAAAACTTGGTAAGACTAAGTTTTCAGTCCCTAATGCAGAGTTCCATATCAGCTGAGACCAAGAGTACTTATCTGTCAAAAATGGTAATTTAAAAACTTCTACAGCTTCTACCACAGCTAGGTGGTAACCTAGTTTTTAACAGGTAATCACCTATGTGATTAAAGCCTAGCTTAAATACTTTGAAATATGGTTCCAAAAATTGTGTAATAGAAAAGAAATTGAGGCTAAATACCTCTTTCCATTTTCTTCCTCCAATACCTTATGCTCCTCTATGTTTCACATGCTGTAAAAGTCTGCATTTCCTGCCTGGAATTTTGATTGGTAGTTCCCAGACGAATAACTATCTCAGCCCTATTGCCATATCCTTTAGGTCATTTCTCACTTGCATTGATCCACAATTTGAGAACCTCCTTAGGAGGCTAGCGTCAGATACAACAGAGAAACTGCAGGCAGTTATAAACCCAGTTATAAATCTGCAGGGAAATGGGAAAGGCAAGAAAGTCAGAGGGAACACCCCAGAACAGCCTCAAGTGTCTAACATTTAATCCTGCTCATTCTCCCCTACCTCCACGCAGCACTGTTATCCATGGCCTGCTGTAGCTCCAAACGATACAAATCTTGTCTAAATACGAAAGAACATTTCTGACAAAAAGCCCCAAACCACAGCTATTCCCCGGTGAGCAGGGCAGTAAGGCAGCACTGGGATTTGAATTGGCCACACTGATGCTGTGGCTATGACATCAGGGCTCTAAAGCTGATGGCTGGGACACTAATTGCAAGAGCACTCTGCTTCCTAGTGGACCTCTGGGTTCTTCAGCACACCCTTAATACAAAATAGTTCAGCATTAATCCTTCCCCTGACTGCTTCCCTTTTTCTCCCCTCTACAGAGCTGACACAGTGCTAGATAAATAATCTTTGCAGAAAGGGGCAGCACCAAGGTTACTATTTTGCCTTACACTCCTTGGTAGCAAAAGTTCAAAGGATCTCTAGATCCTCATCTCCTTACAGATCTCTTACAAGGATGTCTGGATGCACTTGGAACCATGTCTTGGACTCAGCAAGACACAAAATCAAGGTTCTGTCCACAGAGCGCCTCTTGACATCTTGCAGAATAGTTTGTGTGTCACAAATTAATTCCTACCCAGAAGAAACTTTTTTCTCTCTACTCAGAATCTCCCTGGCTAAATTATTTGCAAGTTTTTTGTTACATTTTCTGGATGCTGTGAAAAAAGTCGTCAACCAGCCTCACTTCAAGCAAGGCAATGTCTGTTCACTGCTTACATTTCTGTTTGAAAAGTTGTTTAATGAGCTTTCAGGAAATAATTGCATTTTATAACTTGCTGTGCAACCGGATCATTGTTCCAGTTACAGCTATTGTACATGATTTGGAATAAAAATAACAGAAGTACTACAGGAGAGAAGATGATAGGATCATAGAAGAATGTAAGATGATGGAATCATAGAATGGTTTGGGTTGAAAGAACCTTAGGGATCACTTCTTCCCCATCCCTCTGCCATGGGCAGGACACCTTTTGCTAGACCAGGTGCTCAGGGCTTCATCCAGTCTGGCGTCGAATATCTCCAATGATGGGGCACCCACAACTCCTCTGGGCAACCTGTTCCACTCTCACAGCAAAGAACTTCCTGCCAATATTTAATCTAAACTCTCTAATTTAATTTAATCTACTCTCTCTTCATTCGAATCCATTCCCCATCGTCGTTTGCTCACAAGGGAGGTTTTCTATCCCTCTGCTCATCTTGATGACCTCCTCTGGACTTGCTTCCAAAAGGCTGTTCTAACAAAAATTGCCCAGAAATGCCCTTCTTGTACCGAGGATGTCAGAGCTGGGTGCAGCACTCCACGTGGGATCTCACCAGAGCGGAGCAGAGGGGCAGAATCTCCTCTTTCAACATTTATACAGAAACAATTTGATGGTGTACATTTCTCATGCACCATCTATCACAGGCCAGAAACCAAAGAAACATCCTAAATTGCAGAATAAAGGCAGATCCAACTGGCCCTCAGACAACAGACATTTTCCTCACTGGCATCAGTGAACTGGACAAACTCACAGGATTAATTAAAAACAACAGTCTAGAAAATGTATCTTACAAGATAAAAACACAGGATTTTTCACACTGCCAAAACTATTTTAACTTTCTCATTAGCAAGGCCCAAGAAACTTAATGTTGATAGATTTTAAATGAATTAATATATTCACTGTGCACTACAATGCGAATTTTCTTTTGACTTCAAGAATTGATTGATTGGTTGATTTGGTTCTTGGTCCAATATTGTGAATTCAGACACAAATGATTCATCCTCTCTCATATACCTCCATATCCCATTGCAAATCACATGGAAATGGCCCCTATGGCACAGATTCATCTCATGTAAATTGGCACAGCAACAGCAGGTTCACATCCTATGTATAGCCTGCACTTAAGCAAGAGGCCCAAAAAATTCTGCTTGAGAATGTCTTTAGCAACTAAACAGCCCCTGTGGACTGAGTTCTACAACTTCTGAGTACAGTGCTGGTCCCAGCACAAACTCTCTGATTATACCACCAGATGGATTAAAAGCTGTTGCAAAGAGTGGAAAGAAGAAACAGCATTTTCAGCAGAATGTTGAAACTCAAGTTAAATTAAAGGCCTAGGTCTAATTCTACTAATTTAGGTCCAGGCACCTGCTGATGTGTCTTTTTTAACCACCTCACACAAGCTCTTCTCAGCCAAAACAGACTAAGAAGACAAACTGGAAGACAGAGGGAAGGTTTAAAAAACTGCACACTTAAAATAGCTGTATTTCTGTAAGAAAAAAAAAGCCTGAACGTGAAAATACAAGCGTTTACTTGCATCTCTGAATGATAGGATCCAGCCAAATTTCTATGACCGTGGAATGTCACCTGAGTAAGAAGTTCAGAAGTAGACCGAACCATGTAGTAGTAGAATTTTACTAAAGTTATAATTTTTATAATACTGAAGTTATTATAAAAATTTCAGAAGACAATCTCTTGATTCCATACCTATTCATTCCATGTATTAGCTTTTGATTGTGCCTTAGGTTAATGTCGAAAATGCATTTTGAGGAAAAAAGTTTGCGAAGGTGCTAATTATTTTAAAACACTACCTCTAAATTCTCACAGCTTATTCCTCTAAGTGTACATGCAAACCAGAACCCAGATTTGTACCCTTCTTTGGTCCACAAACACGACCCTCTAGTTCGTGCTCTCTTCTGCTGTTGAAGACAGATCCAATCATATCAGATACTTATCCAGTGACAACTTAAGGACAAGTGAAAGATGAAAAGGAAAGTTATTCCACTTCCCTCTCTTACCTCCTAGCACGTCTGATTTTATTCATGCCTGTCTTTTGTGATCTCCTTTTGTACCTCACAGGGCTTATCAACTGACACAAAAATAAATGCCTAACAAACATTTTACATGACCAGACAGAGGGATTTGCTAAATATAAAGAAGCTGCCTGGTCAGACTTCTACTCTTACCCCTAAGGGTGAATATTGCTGCTTCTGACATCTCTCAAGTTCTTTCAATACCCTCTCAAGTGCTACTGGCAATCAGTGATTAGTCTAGTTCTCAGACGCCTTGAGGGTCAATAGAGGGAAAAAAAAGGCAACAAGTCCTACAAATTACCTTAAAATCAACCTGTAAAACTGGAAAGCTGCAATGGATGGCCATAAACACTGCGGAAGGGATAGGCAAGGAAGGAGAGGCTTTTGGGTAGCCCTGCAAGTTAGGAAGTGTTTTGATTATCTTGAGCTCAATGATGGTCACAATAGGGTTCAGTGTTTATGGGCAAGAATCAGGGAAAGGCCAACAGAGCAGATATCCTGGTGAGAGCCTGTTAGAGACCACCCAGCCAGGATTAAGAATTAGATGAAATATTCCATAAGCAGCTAGGAGAATCACTGTTCTTGTGGGGAATATCAAATTAATGGACGTCTGCTGGAAATGCAACAGAACAGAGACAGAACAGCCCAGGAGGTTCCTGGAGTGTGTGGAAGATAATGTCCTGGCACAGCTGGTGAGGGAGCCAACCAAGGAATGTGCCCCAAGGAACGTGCTTGTCCACCCTGATCTTCTTCCAAAGTGTCCCGCCTAGTGGATGAGGGAAAGGACATGGATGCTGTCTACCTGGACTTCAGCAAATCTTCTGACACCGTTTCCCACAGAATTCTTCTGGAGAAACAGACAGGTCATGGCTTTGGATGGGTGCACTGTTCACTGGGTAAAGAACCAGTTGCATGGCCCGGCGCAGGAGTGGTGGTGCATGGAGTTACATCCAGTGGTGTTCCCCAGGGCTCAGCACTGGGGCCAGCCCTGTTCAGTATCCTTGTAACTGATCTGGACAAGGGGATCAAGGATGCACTCAGTCAGTTTGTGGATCCGTGTTTTGCTCCACTGCAGGGTGTGAAAGCTCTACAAAGATATCCGGATTTTGGCTTGATATCTGGACTTCTGGACCGATGCGCTGAGGCCAGCGGCGTGAGATTCAACAAGACAAATTTCCAGGTACTCTTTTTTAGTCACAACAACCCCAGGCAGCTCCACAGGCTGGGGCAGAGGGGCTGGAAAGCTGCCCACAGGAAAAGGACCTGGGGGTGCTGGTGACAGGGACTGAACATGAGCCAGCAGTGCCCAGGGGGCCAAGAAGGCCAGTGGCATCCTGGGCTGTGCCAGCAATGGTGTGGCCAGCAGGAGCAGGGCAGGGATTGTCCCCTGTACCTGGCACTGGTGGGACCACACCTCAAATCCTGCGTTCTCTTCTGGACCCTTCACTGTAAGAAGGACATTGGGGTGGTGGAACAGCTCCAGAGAAGAGCAACAGAGGTGATGAAGGGTTTGGAGCTCAAGTCTGATGAGAAATACCCGAGTTTCTTACAGTGTTATCTCGTGTTGATTCAGTATCATATTTCTGCGTGATTCTTCTAAAAATCCTGGCTACCTCCTGTAGCAATACATTAAATAGTTTAAGTAAGGCTTGCACGTAGGCCTATCATGAGCTGCCATCTCTGCTTTCTGTGTGGAGCAGGAACAAGTATAAGTCAACATCTGGATCCATGGAGATATACATGAACTGCTCTAGCAAAGGAAATCAACAGAATGGATACAAATATAATATAATTTCCTTTTGTTTTCCTTTATTTCCTCCTGGGATCTGGCTATATTTCTAATCAGAATTCATCTGACATTCTAAGATTATTTGTATTACACCTGTCAAAGCTAGGTCATACCCATATTATGGGAATGACCCAGGAGTTCAGACACAATAAGACATTTTCAGGATTTTTATTCGTAAGCTGGTTCTGAGTGTCTTATCATTTGACTATAGTAATTTGCTTCCCTTAGGAAAAAAAGTATGGAAATTTACAAGTCTATAGTACCATTTTAAAATTAATCATTAAAGTTCACAAAAACATTGGCTTTCAGTTACATTTCCAGTGCACAAATTGCTTTTGTTTCTTCTACAAATACAACAGAACACAAAGTCTCATTTAAAATTACCCCTCTCAGCTTAAAATTTTCCTGTGAATCATCTTTTTCTGGCGTTTACAGTAATCCAGCCGTCTTTTATGACGATTATATACTTCCTGTGCTGATGGGCTTAGAGTCAAACTAGATGGGAAACCCTGAAAAGATGTGGAGTAACATAAGAAACCCATGAGCACGCCCAAGCAAGTGTGACCAAGAGAACAAGGGTTTCCAACAGGCCAAACATACACCAGGGGCTCTTTGACTCCCTGACCCATGAATCCAGAACAAGGGCACACCTGGATGCTCCGTGCAGGAAGTCAGCTCTTGTCTAAGCCTTAATTTCTGTTAGTGTGCACTATACACTGTGGCCCACAAAACCACATGGGCCATAGAGCCAGTGTGGAGGCAGCAGAATTACCTTTGTAGCAGCACTGACTAGCCATATTTGATAACACACGGACTTCTATGAGTTCCTCTGATATTAATGACATTTTTCTCAGCTTTCTTTCTACAGAAATTCAGAATGGAAATCTGTTGATATAAGGCACAAAAGCGCGGCTCCACATCTCGTGTGTTTCATTAAAGAGGAAGGAAATTTAATACTAAAATAACTTTTCACAGTGGTCTCGCATCAACTTTGGCCTCTATATAATTTACGCAAATTATTCGTACACATATAAACTGCTGACTAAGCATTCCTGTGCACATATGGTCTCCCACGTGGGGACAGATTCCATATTTGTGCATTTCATTACTTTGTTAACAAATGCAGACACGTTAGTAATTAAACAGACTATTTAATGTTCTGAAGTACGTTACTACGTCAAGATTTGCTGCAATATATCCCCAGTTATCAGGAACATGCCGTAGAAGAGAGCTGCTAAAAAAGGAACAAGATAACAAAAAACCCCCAAGCCCAATTATAAAGAAACACAATAATGATGAACCTCTCTGCATCCTCAAGTATTTTGCTGCTGATGACTGATCTGAAGAGGTTGTCTGACTAGTGAAGAGCCACTAACCCAGTAAAATTTTAAAGAATTCTCCTTTAGTACTGATTAACCTCAAAATGAAGTTTGGAGAGCACTTGTAACATGAAGTATACAATGCATTTTTTTCTTTCCATGGGAACCCAAAAGCTATTTCCAAGTCTGAATTTCAGCGTAGGCCATTAATAAGAATTGTCTGCAGGGGAAAAAAACATATTACTTTGGAGATAGCAAGATTTACTTTGGGCTGATATAAGGAAATAACGGGCTTTTTAGAAGTCTAGATTGAATTTTTCTACTGGCTTAAGAAAAAAAAATAGAAAAATAAAGTTAAGGCAATACAAGTTTCTCTGTACTTTGATATAACCAATAAAATGTCTTTGGTAGTAATGAATAAAGCCAACTCAGTGAGCCTTTGACTAACACTAGGAAAAATAAAGTTTCCTCTAGTCTCCCACATCACCTGCTTCTCCTCCCCTCACTCAGCATTAGACCCACTCTCTTCCAGGGCTGGCTGAAGGGTGGATGAATGTACCAAGTCCAGCACTTTGGGGTGGTCTTGTTTTAAAAGCCATCTCAAATCAAAGTTGCACAGGAAACAAATCCAAGCCTTTTTTGCAACACCCATGGTGATTCTGGAGCTCTCTCCTTGCGGCCTTACCTTGACGATTATCGATCAGAAAACACAGAAAAGTAGTGGGCAAACTCGGCTCTCATTTTGATGCCTGTATCTATTTCAGCTTCTGTGCCCTGTACTTATGACTGAGAGAACAAGAAAGCGGCTGGCATCTGTGAAATCCAAGGGGATCTCTGGCCATCCCCATCGTAGGGGCTTGGCCATTCTCCTTCAATGCTTGAGCCTGTCAGAAGGTATGAGGAGGTAGAGGTCTGACCAAACCACAGCTCCAGCCCCATGGATTGGTGCCTGGGTGTATTCTGATGGAAAGAGCACACTAACGGGCAGAAAATGAAGGGGGAAAAAAAAAAAAAGCTCCCTCCCCTCTGCAGGGCTTCTTCCAGCAGCAGCCACAAAAATTGGACATAATTAAACCTTAAGGAACTCAAGGACATTCTTTCAGCCCATGTAAAAGTGACAGTAAATTTCTGCCATTTTATGCCATTTTATTCTTTTATAGCCAGGGGGGACATCCAGAGATTGCACAGAAGGTGAGTTAAAAGCCATCTAGCCTGTCTGTTCACCACTGATCTGCCCCTTGATATATTCCTCCGTCTCTACCGCTCCTCCCCTGAGAACTGCTGTCACTAACACATCGCCCCTACTCTGCCTGAGAGGACGGTGTCTGCAGCCCGAGAGGCTGTGCTGGAGCTGATCTATTCATTTCCTGGCAGACCATGCTCTCACAGGCAATTCCATTAGCAATATCCATATATCCATCTCAGTGACAAAGTACATCTTTTACGTGTCTGGTTTCCAGCCGCACAGATCTAAGTGCTATTCTGGGTGCCTTTTTTTCTTTTTTTTTTTTGACATTGTTAATCACTGACAATGTATAATTTGTGTTTATTACCCTCTTTCTTTCCAGCCGCTGGGTTGAGAGAAGTTTTCCTTTAAAAAACATCCTTATATGCTTTGATGTTAAGGACACTGCTCTGGCTGGACTAAGGGAACTAGTAACAATCAGCTCTCCACACAAGGTACACAAAAAATAAAACTAAATTAATCTTTGACACGTGAAGCCGCATTTCAAAAAGATTAGTATTTCAAAATTAGGTTAAGAATATTGGGAAAGGACCCTTGTAAGTTATTTGAGCTCTGTGCTTAACTTCATTTTATAACTGTTGTTTAAATGAAAAAAGTAATCCAGTGAAAATTAAATGAGCAATTTTCATGTGAAGGCCTCTGGGCATTATTAAGATTCACAGCACGAAGTGTCATGCTGCTTCATAATAAATTGATCTGAGTAAGGTACTAAATATCTACTGCCTTTATAACTGAGAAAACATTTTGCATTACCAGTGTTTCTGAAACTGACAACCGATTGTTTTCCTTATATACACAGCCACAGGTTAAATGTTCCAGCATTTTCCAGTGGCAGCATCCATCCTCCTCTACTTTGGCAGGCAAAATAACCCTGATCAAATTAATTAGTGTCTTCAACTACTGTTGAGCTCATTAGCAACCCTCTAACATCGTATGCTCTGAAGATATATGCTTAAGTGCAATAATTGTAGGCATTGGTTCATTAGCAAGTACGATCAACATGGGTTATCAAAAACATTTTTCATGCATAACAAATAGAGCAAATTGCTAAAACAATAAAAGAAATATCTAAGATCTACAGCAGGTTCATCTACATGATGTAACAATTCGTTAACATAATTAGAGGCAGATTTGAAATAACTTAATTTTCCACCTTCTTTAGTCTAAAGGAGAGCAGGGATACTGTCCTGCTTTCTGCAGGAAGTTTGTGCCCTGGCTGGCAAAATGTCAAGTGAAATCAAGACTGTGCAAATGAAGAAAGTGTTATTTCAGATGTGATAGACTCCCTTTAGAAATCTTGCTGATTGCACACAGGCTGTGTAATTACAGGCACTTGTGAACTGCACTTCATTACAATGACAAAGTGTTGGCACTTTTGAGACATTTAACCCTCCCAGTATTAAATGAACACAATTCAAGTACACTTTTAGAATCACCATCATCAGTCAAAAAAAAAAGAAAAAACAAAACCCGACTCTGGGGCACGCTTAAGGAACACAGTAACAACATAGTTGCATTTTGACCCCAAAAGATTAAGACAGCACAGTATTTATTTTCTCCTTCTTGGGCAATAGAAATCTCATGACTTTTAATATTTTCTCTTGACTAAAGAAATATAAATGTTGCCATTAGATTTTCACTGGAAGCTTCTGTTTTTGTGTATTACAGGCAGAGTTGCAGTATTTGTTTTTTCCATAGGAACCATGATACATTTTAAGTTTGGTACACTTAATTTTCTAAGGGAGTTACACTAAAAGGAGAACTCTTACTAGACGTCAGTGAATGGACCTATGACTGATGATAGTTCTAAACTGTAGAGGTACACAAGTATTCTTTCTTAGCTTAAGACAAAAGTATTCACCTATGGAGACGAGAAATATACAATGGAAGGGTTGACCCCACCTTCATTGGGATCAAGTGCAAATTTCTGACTGATTTCCAAAACGAAAAATTTTACACACAGGACTTACTACAAATTCATTTTATATTTGAAGGCTCCATCAAAGAAAAGAGAGATTCATGTATGGTGTACTAGTCAAATCAGATGTATCTGCCAGTTTGAGCATAAGTTTAACTTTATGATTATGATCTTTACTGTGTTTTTTGGAAATGGCTACACTTCCACTAAGTTACATTACTGTATAGTTCATAACTCAAGAAATGCAAATCTAAAAATTAGAAATGTATTTCTAATACAGACTATTACAAACATACATTAAATAAAGCCATACATAAGAAAAATGCACTAAACTGTAAATCTTTCACCTTGAATTTTTTTGCTTAAAGGTTTTGACTTATGGCTTTTGTTTCAAGACCTTTGTGAATGCTCATAAATGAACACAATTTGCATATTGTTCTAACACGTTCCCAAAAGGAAAACTGCTTCCCTTGTGGAAAACACTAAAATTTGAGAAGAAAAATCATGAAAAGAAAATGAACAATGACCTGGTCATGCAAGCTCTACTCATTTGGCATCTATTGGATGGCCTCTGTAAACCTGGCCACTCACGTAAGCGTTTAGAATACCAGACTTAGGTCACAATCACCTTCCAAACCTGGATAATCATAATAAATTTAATGGAATTATGCTACGGAAACTTCTTCCCAGCACAGTGCTTGCAAGCTACTCTATATCTACATATTCTCATTTGGGCTGGACAGTTTTCAGCCAATCTGACATCCTCCCACTAGGCTCTGCACTGCTGCAAAGGGCAGCAGCCCCTGAACCCAGCTCCCTCCATAAAACCCATGTATCAGATGAGAATTGCAAAGCAGAGGAATGCAGATGAAACCGGCCAGAATACATGGTCAGTCAGTGTTAATCCTTTTTAATATTTCACTTCACACCAGAGAGGATTTAATTGTTTCTTAAATGGCTCTAGGGCCTCTGAATGAGCAAACCTGTCCAATGGAGCAGACATTGATTTGAAAGGGGGGAAAAAAAATAAAAAAATCTCTGTAATAAATATTGATCTATCACAACCATGCATCATTCTGGAGTCACAGCAATCTCTCCTTGCCTAATTAAACTGTGCTAATATGAAAATTCGGGCCAGGCCCATAAGGCACAACAGATCTGAGGGAGCGTGGAAATGCCGGCAAGTTGCAAGCTCTGGGCACAGGAACTGTGCCTGCATGCTAATGAACTCCACCAGATCATAATCCATAAAAATGCAATTTAAATTCCCTTCCACATCCTCAGCCTCAAATTCTTCTAATTAACCCGCAGCCATGAGATAAGCAGCCATGCAGAGGGGAGGGGATGGCTCAACAGAGGTGACAAAAGGCAGAAGACAACTCCTTGCCACTTCTCTTTCCTCGGGATTTGAAGGTTGTGTCAATCACTAAGCCAGACTCAGAGGGGTAATCAAAATGTCATTTACTTAATTTCCTCATGACATTTTTAACTTTTACCTTATAGGCATTGCTGGATTTAGGACATTTAGGACAAAAATGTTTTAGCCATCACAAAACACACACTTCCACAGACACGTGGCAGCACTTAAAACCATTTCACTCCCACTTGACAAGTAGCTTTGTTAAAGATGGCAAGCAGCGCTTCACCAGATTGGCTTGCACTTTTTTAGAGACACTCACCTTCCTACAGAGGTTTCAGTCAAATAGAAGTCAATTTTTTTGCCAGCTCCACCACCATGCAGGCATGCAAGGATACCACGGAAGAGAACTGTACTTTATTTTAAGTGGAAGAAACCTGTTACAAACCATAGTTCCCACGGCCATTTCCCTCAAACTCTGAAGATGGTATCTACAAATTGCAATTCTTCAACAGCTGCTTTAACATGTAATAGGGTAGACCTGGAGAGACCTCTTTCAGTAAAAGTCCTCCTAATTTACACTCATTCAAAGCTGAATTTGTCCAAGTGTGTGTTAGTAATCACAATAAGACAAACTGCTGTCTGTGGTTTTGTGCATTTTCTGGTTTTTTGTTGTTTGGGTTGTCTCTGTTTTTTAAATGAGTGGTAACAAAGAGCTGCTTTCAGTAAGCATCGGGAGCCCTGCTACTCCACCGCAATTAAATGAGATGGAAACCATTTGATTATTCATTTACCAGTGTCTGCATATATGGAAAGATTTTGCCCATGCAGATGTATGCAGGTGTTGTTTATTAAAAAGGTCTCCACGTGTCCTTTTTTTTAATACAACTCAGAAATCTGAAGGAGTTACATGATTTCACAAATGGCTAATCTCAGCTCTTCATTTTTATTACTGTCATTTTCAAATCTGAGTGATCCCTTTAGAGTTTACATTAACATCTGGCTAGTATCCTACTAGCTTACTTGAAGAAAGTAAGCTTACTTGGTGGCCTCATTTCGAATTTTAATGAAGACCACACTGCATAAATCACTGGCATTCGATTCCCTACTGCCACACTTGGCCTTGATGGAGAGTTGAAGCAAGACAAAAAGAATTAAATGCTATTACATTACTGCAATTGAATAATCCAAACCATGGGTTGTCCACAGCATCTGAGTATGACTGCTACAGTCACTCCTTACACAGCTCAGAGGCAAAATTAAGAAGTAAATGTCAGGGCTCTTGGTTTAGGATATACCATGTGTTCTACAGTCACTTAGCTGTGATTTTTTTTTTTTCCCCTTTCTGTCTCTGAGAAAGGAAAAATGCCACACTGGGACTTGACTTGTACAAAGGCTTACAAGTATTTTTAGACAGACAATACTGATTTGCTTTGTCAAACTACCTGCTACTGTACTCCTATATTCCTAACAGACAGTCATAGCACAGACTGAGACAGGGAAAAAAACTGAGATACACTAAACTTGACAAGTGAGTCAGACTCTTCTTGCTTAGGTCTCAGGTCTTTTATTCCATGCTGTGCTCTGAGGGAGAGAGAGGCACTACTCGGGCAGATTCTAAACAGGAGAAGCTCAGGATTATTGGACAAATCCAGAGAATACATCACCTGTCAGGCTGACTTTCTTATCTGCATCTAGAGATGTGTTTATTTATGTACAAATCTAGCTGTGGGTAATGATCTTGGTGTTTTTCCCTACTAGTTCTGCAGAGTTAGTGTTATACATTTTCATAAAATGATCAGTATCTGTGGTCTTCAGCCTGAGAAAGTTCTTTACCTGATTGAGCTTTTCCTTCATTGACAATGAGAGATTTGAAGTTTGCTGAGCTCATTTCACATTGAAGGATTTATCTTTCACAGTCAACAGAGCCGAAGTCTCTGAAATTTAAACTCCAAGCAAGATCTCAAGAGAAGAATAGAAACATATGTCTCACATTAAGAACTAATACCTAAAAACATTACAGGAGTATTCTTACTGACTTTAGAATGTGATCATTTTACTGCACAGCAATGAGCATGGTCACTGAGAATGCCATCTGCTGGTAAAAGCAGCATGAGGGAGCACAATTCCTTGCAAGGCAACCTCCAAAAACTGGAAAGGTTAAGAAAGATGATGTGGATTGTCAGTTGTTTGGTTTGGGTTTATTTGGTTTTGGGTTTTTTTTTTGTTCAACTGCTAATTTGAAGGTTTTTTTCAATGAAGGAGCCTACATGACATGATGGATTTTACGTAGAAACTTTGGTGGGAATGGATTTTGAACCAGAAGAAGAGTATTACACCTTTATTTTGCACTGGAAAAGACTAACTTTTGCGAATAGTAACAATTTAAAGGACATCACACATAACAAGGAAATACAAAGAGAGTTGAAAGACTGAGATTTCTTATACTTCCTCATTTTTCTGGAGGGGAAGCCATACGAGGAGCAGCTGAGGACATGTGGCTGTTCAGCCTGGAGAAGGTGAGACTGAGGGGAGACCTCACTGTGGTCTTTGACATTCTTGTGACAGGGGAACAGAGGGCAGGAATTGATCTCCTTAGTCTCATGACTAGTGGCAGGACTCAAGGCAGGGGCAGGGAGCTGAGCCGGGGTTGGATGAGTTTTGGTTGAGTTTCAGGTTGAATGTGAGAAAAAGGTCTTTCACACAGAGAGTGAATGAGAAGTGGAAGAGGCTCCCCAGGGACATGGCCACAGCACCAGCCTCAAAGAGTTCAAAATGTGTTTGCATGATGCTCTCAGGCACCTGGTGTGTGCGATTCCTCGGGTGTCCTGTGCAGGGCCAAGAGCTGGCCTCAGTGAACCTTTTAGCTCCCTTCCAACTCATCAAGTTCTATGGTTCTGTGATTCTCCCATTTCACAGGATATCAAAAGTAATTCTCAAGGCTTTATTAACTATTTGGCGAGAACATTGAAAGTTTAAATATCTACAGTAAAAACTGAAAAAAAACCCAAACCCACCCAACCTCAGCAGTGAATCTGTTATTGTGCCCCCACCTAGAACAACTGTGATTCCAAGCTTTTGGCAGCCAGTTTGCAATTTGACCACAACTAGTGGATGATACCTGTCTGGTAATTCCACTTACAGAACAGTGATTGTTACAGGACTGCAGCAAGGCAGAACCACAGAAGCCACATCTCTGCTGGTTTCAGAACTGTCTCTGCTGGTTTGAAAATGTCTCCTCTTCCTCTTTTTTTCTTTTTTTTTTTTTTTTTTTCCCTTCAGTGATTATTGATGAAGTGTTTTACTGTGTCCAGTTCCACAGCCAACAACCAACCAAGTTACCTAAACGATCTAACAAAAAACAACTGGTCTAATATTGCCCTAGTGTTTTCTGAGAGTGCCCAATTTTTGCAAACCAGTCAGAAACGTGGGACAGTATGTGGGAGTGAGATTTGGTGGGGTTCAGCAAGGACTTTGGTCTAAATACAATTTTATTATTGCTTAGACTAAGTTAACTATCACTGACAGATGTCCATCTGCTCAAAATTAAGATCAATACGAAAAATGTGGAAGTGCCAGATGTCAGCTCCAACATATTAAACAGCAGATTAAAATATGTAAAGTTGCTTAGAAATGGTAAATGTACAAAAGCCTAATTAGCATTGAAAAATATTTAAATCTTCCATGTCTAATCAACTTTTAGAATTTGAGCTTTGCAGCTAGTAGATAGGTTTGAAAAAATCAATAGCACTATATAAATTATTATGCACAATGCCATTAAATTATTAGTTCACGACAAGCATTAAATCCTATCCCAAGATACTCTTGAAGGCTTGCTTTCTATATCTATTTAAAGTACTGGCCACATACAAAATAATTTTTTTTAAGCTTGTCTAAATGCTGTGCAAGCTCTAGAAGACCAGGAAAACTACAGGACATGGTCTGAGGTTGAGAAAGAATGCTGAGGGCCATCATGCCCATGACAGGACGTTTCTAAGCCTTAAGATCAGAAGCAGGACTCCTGTGGGTAGACTCCCTTAGGGCTCTGTCAAACTTCAACCCCTTTACTTTGAGAAGTTCAACAGTGGTGTCAGCAAAAAACAATCTGACCAGAACAGAAATACCTGTTTAGAACATCATGCTTAGCTGATGTTCAACAAAAATTAGAGTAGAGGAGGAAGGTGGAGGTCTGTTACTAAGGTGGGGGCTGATCAGAGACTGGCTGGGCATTATTTTGCATTATTTTATTATTTATGTGAGGCGCTGAGCAATTTCCTTCACTGTGCTAGTTGGTTTGGTTTTGGTAGTTTCTTTGGTTTTGCCTTCACCCATTAATTCAGCTTTATCGGGACTCATGAGGTTTTTGTACTTCTGCCCTTTCCAGTCTCTCAGGTTTAGGGGGAGATACTTAATCCACCAAAAAGAGCTCACAAGACCCAGGAAATCTTGCTCATGACTCGGGACATGGGAGCAAAAGCTGGGATCAGTCTTTTCTTCAGAAGAGCCACAAGTGTCATAATATTGGTCCAGATTCCAAAGGCAGCCTTTGACAGCAGGTAGTTGACTTCCAGGTGAAAGTCTGCACAGCTCCTTAGAATCACTCAAAGATTATACAGCCTAAAAATATAGCTAATCTTTTGCAAGAGAGTTGTCTTTTTTGTTGCTGTTTTGCTTTGGGGTTTTTTTTTGTGGGGTTCATGGCTTGTTTTAAATACAACCCCAAGCCTTCCAGAGCTATAGATGGGCATAACGTCCCACACAGAGCTGTGCAGGGACAGGGGCAGAGGGACACAAGAGAGTAACTCATCTCACCATTACAGACAAGCTTTCAAGTACTAAAATACATAAAATTGCACCACCAAAACAATATCAAATTTCACACAAGTTTGTTTATGGGTTGGTTATTTTAATACAATTTTTTACACTTTTTTTTTTTTTTTTTTAATCAGCGACTGGTTTTGAATCATAAACAGATTAAAACCTGCAAATCCAGGCCACCAGGAGCACTGCTTTTCTTCTCAGCTCTAGGAAGAGATTACCACTAGCACCTACAACCCCAAACTAACCATCTTGTCTTCTTTGCTGGGACCATCTGGGGTGGGGGTTCATGCAAAAAACGTGCACCTTTTGAACTGTCCAGCTTTCTATTTGTGACTATTACTGACTTCAGTGCTTAGCTCTGGAATTGTGATGTACTGTGAGATACTCCTGGCAGCCAGGATCACACAGATCTCTTGTACCTGTCTCTCCCCATTCCCCTCAGTCTGGAGACAAGGGAGTGTCTCAACTCTCCTTACTTTGGTTCTAGTTCTGAATACAGTGGTAGGAAGGTATCTGCAAGAAAGAAGATGAAATGTTCACTTTTTTTTTTTTTTTTTTTTTTTTTTTTTTGCTAATTATGGGGTATTTTTGTCTTTGATCTAACTTCAAAATCCTAGATAGTACTTTCTCTAAGATAAAATCCAATCCAGTTATTTCAGAGGCCTTTGGATCAAGTCTCTTCTCATTATAAAGTCCAATTAAAACCGTTAATGTTTCTCTCAAGTAATTGATAAATTAGATGAAAAAGTAAAAAATTCCACAAAAGTAAAGTACATAAGTCTTAACAAAATTAAGAAAAACTAACATCTGATAAAAATGTTGCACATGACAAAAAGGAATTAGATTTAAAAAGCGGCAATGATACCCTGGTTACACATTTATCATAAATCCATGATGGAAGAGATGAGAGGTAAGTAATTTGTAAATGATACTGGGCAGAGGTCAGAAATAAAGTATTCAGTTTTCAGTTTCAGAAATCCCACATGGACAAAATATTACAAAAAGGATTGAGGAATCTCACAAGCAACGTATTAAGAATTATAATTTCATCATATAACCCTTAACAAAGTAAGCTTTGTGAATATACATTAGGTATGCTTATTTTCATTCTAACAAAGTGGAATGGGGATTCAAATTTCATAATTCTATTAAATAATTAGGTTAAAATTCTATCATTATTCATAACTAACTTAATCCTGTGTCTCTGGTAGCTGCCTCACACAAGCCAAAACCTGTTCCCATAAAACAGGATATTCTAAGATGATTGAACTTACTGTATTTAATTTTGATACAAGGCATTTAAAAATAACCTTTCATTAATTTTGCTGATTCACACTAACAGCTTAGCATCAGCAGGTACCTGTGTTTTGGCAGCAATGCAAATTCATGCTAATTCTCTTTGAGGTCTTTCCTAAAAAAAGCAGAAATGGAAGTCAATACCAAAATGATTGTCACGTAAGTGCAACACCTTAGAAGGTGTAAAAAAGATGATAAAGAGACTTATTAGCACACCTCTGGAATTTTAAATAGTCTAAGAAAATAAGGCTTTGACGATTCTTGCATCCAAACACATAGGCTATTACACTGTAATCCTCTCCCGAACCAACAAAATCCCAGCATCTCCCCACAAAAAGCTCAGGAGCGGTCCAGCACATTTGTTCCCATCAACATCCTCTAAGAGGAGGACCAGGGGCTGCTGGCTTTGTGCTGCAGCCCTGGAGCACTGTCAGCTGCAGGTCACCCTGCAGGGACACCACTCGCAGCCACTGCAGCGTGAGTCAGCTCAATTACCTTTTCCAGCCTGCCTCCATTTTCTATCTTTCAACGCCCAAATACTTTCAGACACAACGCCAGTCTGGCAGCCAGCTAAAATTAACCTCTCCAAACACACAAGATAAAATGATTCCACTCAGCAGCTACTCCAGCAGTCATCACAGCCTCTAAACACCTGAAGAATCATCAGCATGTCCCCGAATGTGCATACCAGGCTATCTGAGATC
Source organism: Tachycineta bicolor (assembly GCA_025960845.1). Taxonomy (NCBI): domain Eukaryota; kingdom Metazoa; phylum Chordata; class Aves; order Passeriformes; family Hirundinidae; genus Tachycineta; species Tachycineta bicolor. Next base: position 2,869,273 of record JANEHK010000052.1, on the reverse strand, counting down.
TTAAGCAAAATTAATTCCTAGGCAGTTATGGCACTCTGATAGCACCTGAAAAATCTGATCTTGACTTCTTGTCCCTTTTCTCTTTCTTTAATTTCAAATGACAGGTTTAGCTCAAGTACCTGTGTCCTGACTTGGGGAATTTTGATGAACTGCAGTTTTCATTTTTCAAGTAAATCGGCACAAACCCCATGCTGTTCAGGACTTCATTAGTTTCTCCACAAGCTCACACGGCAAACTACTAGGTGTGATGGTGTTAACTGTTTTTAGGTCTGCTCTGACAAAGGAAATGGGACTACACACCACTTTGTCAAAGAATGGAGCTGTGCACACTGGTGACCGAAACTCCCAGACCCAAAAATTCTCCACAGGTTATGAGCAGTCCTGAAGTGGTAACTGTCAGAAGGGAAGTTGTTAAGGTTTTATGGAATAGCGACAGTATCACAGGGCAAAGACTTGTTAGGAAGCCTGAAGGAGGCAATCCCACTGATGCAGGTGGCTGCCAAGAGGAAGTAAAACATGTCTTACACTTTGCCAAGATCCCCTCTGCAGGCAGGCTGGCAGCAAAAAAAGTCTTGGGCACAGGTAAGGAAGAACTCACTTAAGCCAGCAGCTGGTGTCTGCACCAGCTAATGGGCGACAGGAGGCCTCCTGGTACTATTCAGATATAAAATACACATATATGTTCTTGATAAGCACAGGGCAAAGTAGCCACAGTGCATAGCTCCAGCAGGATTTATTAGAAGTTTGGGGGTGAAGAGCTACTTAAATAAAAGAGATTTTATCTAGACAAGGGCTTGAATATGCACCAATGCAACAGTTAAGTGTCCCCAGATGGAAACTGAGGGATAAAATACGAGTGTACAAATCTTACAGAAGGGCCCTCGACGGCTTCACCCTCCCCCACCCAAAACCACGGTCTTTTGTGGTGCTGCTTTATGCAGCTGAAACTTTCTTGTTAATTAAGCAAAGATTGGTAGGTACAGCTGCAATTTCAAATGAGCTCTTTCTAAGACTCTCCACTTTTTCTCCCTCACTACCAGATGCACATTTCCTTTTCCAGCTTGTACACTGTTTGCATTTTTTTGTCCTTTTCGCATTACCATGGAAGTTATCAGTGCATGACAAAGAAAACAGAGGCACCACTGGAGTACCCCTTTAAAGTCATGCAGCCTGTTGTCGTGGCAACCACTTAATTAGTTGTGCTACTCATTTTTCACCAGCACCTGGCAACATCACCTCCCCAAGATCTGTTATTATTAAGGAGTCTGCTAACTCAGCTGCTTTACAAGGTAGCAGAAAAGATCTGCAGGCGTCTCCATTCAGAATCTTATTTTTCAGGAATCATAAAACACTCACAAATTGCCCAACAGCTGAATACAACGTGCACAAATACCACAGGGACAACCCATCCCCTTGGAAAGAGCACAAAGGACGTCTTGGGATCTAACCGCCACACCAGTCCGTATGCACACTGCCATTCACCACACAGACAGGGGGATCAGACCTTAAATTCTTTAAGGGAAGACACACAAACGCTTTGACAGACAATCTCTTGCACATCTCTCCTTCGGCATCACAGGTGTGCGGCACAGGGACAGGACTGGCCCCATTTCCTCCGAGCTTCCTCTTGCAGAAGGATTCCTACCCTTCACTTTGCTGCTGCCCACATCCTCAAGCTGCTCTGAGAAGCACACAAGCGTACACTGAGCCAGCGCTTCAATTACCATAATTAAACATGATACTCAAACAGGCTTCAGTCAGCCAGCAGCTGGGCCTGACAAAACCAGGAGCCCTCCTCAAGCGTAAACTGTCCCTATGTGTGAGCTGCACAGAGACTCCAGACTCAAAGGGCTGCAAAATAAGAAAAGGTTGTTTAATTACATTCCACAGGCAACCCCATCACCTTGGAAAAATACTTCCCTTGGAAGTCAAGGTCACCTAGTTACCTAAATTCCATTTCTGAGTTTGGGACCATAAAGGAATACATCCTTACAATCATCTCTTTAGTATCAAAATTGACCGTTTCAATGGTTGAACACCCAAAATTTGGTATTTGGGTGCTGTAACAGAAATTAAGCGTTCTGAAATCTTATTAGAATGTGGCAACAAAAAAGCCCCCCTCTTTGCCAAACAGCAGAGACGATACAAAGGAACCTTGTGCAGAATTCAACATCAGAGAACAGCAGAGAGAAACTAAAATAATTCTCTGATCTGTACAGTGGGATTCTGAAGGTACAAATTCTCCACGAAATTTTAGACAAGAAGTTGGTCCAAAGAAATAGCTTCATCCCTTGGCATTGCCTTTATTCAAGTTTCAAGGCTCCCTTATTGCTCTTTAAACACAGATCCCGGCAGTTTATTGTTTAAAGATTGAGCAGTAGTGAAAAACACATTCATTTCTGCTTGTCAGAGATGTTGATGAATTCCAGTCACATGCAATTAAGCTGGAATTCAACACAATGACAGATTAAACAGCGAAGTCTAGACAAACAAGGGGGAAAAAAATCAATCAAAAATACAATTCCCACAGAAAAATCCCTAAACCATTCTACTTTCTTTCTGCTGCAAAAGGGGTGCACAGTCTTATCTTATTTACTATATGAAAGCAGAGCATCTGTTTGAATTTAATTCATGCAGTGGTATTAGAATAGTCTAAGAGAGACAGAAACAACACTAGTCATGGTGTAATATTTTTTGCTACAGGAGCGACCTAGGATCTTTAAGTTTTAAAGTAAAACACAGACATGTCATAAACGGGACAAAAACTGCATTTTGCATTTCTTAAAGGCAAATTCTCACTCTGTAAAGCAAAACAACAAATGTCACTGAGAAGTTGAATTGGCTTAATGACATTTAAAATGAAATTAAAGACAAGTATTCTAAGCTCCAGTTTACACCCACATAAATAAGGGGCTACATGTCGTTACTCAAAAAATCTTCATGCTGTGTATGGTTTTATTAGTTATGTCGGTTTTCAAACCAGAGGAAGAATCACAGAAGTATGTAATTTTTTCTTAAGTCTGACAGTGCTTTACACGCTCTAGATACAGGGAGATATAGCAAAAACTGCTTTAACATATGCTGCAAGAAGAAAAAATTAATTACACAAGACATTTTTGTACATTATTCAAAACCACCAGGTCAATGCCGTCATGCTAGCGAGCCATCAGGGTCTCTTTGTCAACAATGTATAGCAACTGACCTTAGGAAGGTGATTTAGTGGCATGATACAAAATTTCATAGGCCTTTTTCACCGCACCAGAGAGATGTTCCAGACGCTGGAATTTTTAACACTTGTCAGTACTAGGTTGTACCATGCAACAGCACTCAACGTGCACATGGCCACAGTGATTTTACCAATGGCAGAAACCTCTACTGCTTTGGAAAGGTCAGATATGTCCACACGAGAAACCTGATTAGATTCGTCCATGCTCATCCAGCAATGGTATCGAGAATAATGAGATCTTGGAAAACTTACCAAACGCTTGAATCTCGCGAAACCAGAACAAACCCAAATTTTAGACTTCACAAAACTGGTAAACAAATGTTTCACTTTATTGAATGAATCCTCTTAAGGAAGAATGGGCTTGGAATAAAAGGCAGTGAAGAGATTTAGTCTTATTAGCCCTGAATGTTTCTGATTTCCTCATACAAGCCAGAGAAAGTTCATGTGAGAGAAGGCAGACTCACCATAACTCAGCTTCTCATACCAAGAAAGACAACTAAGTCCAAGTCCTTTGGGAGGAAACACAGGGCTTGAGCTGCAGTTGTACAACAGCTCTGACAGCAGTTCTGGCTCTGCCAAACTGCAGAGCCAACCTTTCCAGTTATTGGTTTGTGTGTACTCTACCTACCACGATAAGCTCCCATCACTGCCGGATTGGTGCTGCATGAAGAAACTGTTCCATCAAAAAGTGAGTTTTCTTCACTTTAAAAAGGCCCTAAAACTAATGGGCCAGGCAATTTAAGAGTGTAATTTAGCAGATCTGGTCTTAAACTCACCTCGAACTTCAGGAGAGAATCGAGCTGAATGGCGAGACACAAAAAGTTTCAGTTCTTGATCCAGGTTGCATTCGACCAAGTTTGTGTCCCATGACCGGATTCCTAAAATTCAAAATACAAAACACATCTAGCTTGACATACGAGCCACTGGAAGTTTTAACCAAGTATTTTTCTACTTGCATTCAAGCTATTTGCTTATTTCTAAATTCCAAGCCCAGCCTCACTGCCTTCCAAGGCACACAGCTATTTTTTTCAGAATGCATTCAGAAGGATTCTGACAGGAATCAGAAAAAGGTAATCTGCCTTTCCAAAGGGTGACCATTCTTCAAGGGCCCAGCTTGAGAACTGCAATAGTAGCCAATTCACAGTAAGTTACCAATGTCCATAATGTGGCTTTAAAATCACAATATATAGGTTTACAAAAATGGAAGAGTGAATCACCCAGAGGACATTTCAGCCACATTGCCCTTTTGAGAAGAAAAAGAAGGCGTTACCTAGCATGCTGCTAATTAATATTTAAATACAAAGTATTAAATTGCTGACTTCTTCTTTCAGTATCTTTGAAGCATACCATATTTTAAATTAAAATTTAAACGATCATTTATTTATGAAGTGTCAGAACTCTAGTTTTGAGATTTGAAAATGCTGTGCTTGATCTTTCTAAAAAAAGAAAAAAATCAAACCACACATCTCTGTTCCCTACTGTTTTTCCCCGAGCAACTTAAAAAGTGAGGCACTTGACACTTATATGACCAAAAATATATTATTCCAAAGTAGATTTTTAAGAACTGAAATTAGACTAGGAAAAAAAAAAATTAAATTCATTGCAACCAAAAGACAAGTGTCTGGTTTTCTTCCATAAGATTTTGATTAATAATATGAAGGAAAAAAAAAACAAAAAACCAACCAACCAACCAACCAAAAAAACCACCCCAAAACAAACAAACAAAAAACCAAAACCCCAAAACCCAAAAAAACACCAAAAAAACCCAAAAAAAACCCCACCAAAAAACCAAAAAACACATACTTCAGATTTTTCTATAATTTTGCTTTGAAATTCTTCTCAAAAAATCTTCTAGTTTTGAAATAATGAGCAGGCAATAACACTGCAAGTAAGTCCTGGCACTGCTGCAGTTTTGAAAACCAAAACTGCACCCTTTTTTTTTTTTTTTTTTTTTTTTTTTTTTTTTTTGTCCTAAAAGACCATCATTACATCTACACAAATGAACTGGCAAACATAAAATGGATTGCTGGTGAGGAAGTGTCTGGTAGCCCCGCCCCACATGACCAAGCCTTTGCATGGAATTATTGGGCTAGATCACTTTGGGGTTTGACAACAATCTGCCTGAAGAGGTGTGTGTCCAACCCCTCAGACTGAGTCTAGAACTAACACTGCTGGTTACTCCGTCAGGGTTCCAGGCTGTGGATCCTACTGTCAATGCCACTTCCCATACTATATGCGTTTTCTGTTTCAAGGCAGCAGAAATGTCAGAACTTAGACTGGCAGAAGCCACGTTGCAGGGATGAAGCATGAGGAGAAAAGAGGGAATAGCAGAGAAACCAGATCTGCAGTGCCAGTCTCTCATTGCAGCTCCGAGTAGGTCCTCCATGCAAATATGAACATCTGCATTTCAAAAGCCTGAAGCCTCTGCAAGAAGAATGCATCCAGGGCTTTTCCTTGTCAGCATCCAAGTAAAGGCAGTAGCAAGCTTACTGTAACCTGCTGCCAACAGTTAGGCAGCTGCCATTTGAATCTCTAGAAAAAATTGAAAATACAGTATTGCCTGTGTGTTCCATAACCACTTGAGAAAAATAACTGAGCTATAACCAGCCACCTCCACTTCCCAACTGATGCATCATTGCTCAGAGGGATGAGCAGCAAGACTCTTCTGCAAGTCTCCTTACTGTGTCTTCTCGGAAAGCTACTGGCCATGTGGTGCATTTTTGGGACAAGTTTTGGCAGGCAAATACATCTAAACAGGCTTTAATATCTTCCAGGTGTTGGAATATTTGAGAGCAAGAACACCAAGATGATATAGTACCATACACATAGAGCACATATGAAAACAATAACCATTAAACTGACATTTTTCACAAAGCCGAAGCACACCGAATGAATGAGTGCTGGACTTCAAGAAGCTTGAAGACAAACAGCTCCCTGGCCTATGACACCAAGCTTGGGCAGAGAAACTACAACGTTTTCTGGAGGTCAGTTAAACAACATGGGCTAAGATTCAATGCTGCTAATGATAGGACTCATCCACCATCCCTAGCTGCTTTAGATGAAATCCTAATTTTCTGTAGGGATAAGATTCTGATTAGAGGTAGTCAAGATTGCTCAATCATTGCCTGATTGTGACAGGTAATGTTCAAAATACAGAACTCAGCACAAAATAAATAGGGAAAAAAAAAAAAAAAAGAAAAAAAAAAAATAGGGAGAAAAGCCTGCATGTCCTATGCACACAGCAGTCCTAGAACCTGAAGCTGGAATCTGGGTAGACTACCCAAAATTTGCAACTGCATGATTCAGCAATCTGGATGCAAAAGCCATGCATGTGCATTATAGAGTAGCAAAATATCTTAAGTGAATGCTATCACTGAATCAGGTTTTGGGCGGAACAAAGGTAAACGTAGACCTAAAATCCAAGGTCAATCCAATGATGGATCAGCAGTGTGGATGCAATTGCTGTAAACATGGCTGAACTGAAGCTATTTCTTTCTTTCTGCAGTCTTAGGAGCGCAATGCCATTAGACACAGGACTAATCAGACAGCAGGCAGGGCACACCCAGAAGCATCTGCTGAACCAGTGGAAAAATCTTGAAGCTTTCTCTTCGCTCCCCTCTTCTCTTTTGGTGGACGGTGGGTTGGAGGATTGCCCCCTTAGCAAAGTCACATCCAAAATGCAATTACTGAAAGTGTGTCTTGCCACACCATTCCCTCCCCACGATATATTAAGAAATGACTCTGCATTCCACCAGGTTGCGTAGCATCACGCCACTGATGTGCTACCAGCAGATGTTTTCTTTGACACGTTGCTCTGCAGTTTGGCGCATGAATCCACAGTTTTCGGTGATGGTACTCAGGAGATGTACCAGAGAAGGCAGTGAGGCAGAGTTATCAAGAACCAAAATGCATTTAAAACTCTACTGAGAATAAAGGCAGCGAGAAGTGGTTTTTTCCAGACTACAGAAGACTTTCCAAAGAGAAAAACATTATCTGAACCCATAATTGCCTCATGTAGATAGAGCAGACTCCCACTGTATTCCTCCAGAACAATGCACCTTAAAATTTCACCCAGGAGTTTTCTTAGCAGGCAAAAACCTCGCTCAGATGGTCTGATACTAGAAGCAGCAAGGTGACTTCTAATCCAAAATGATGAAATAAAAGGCCAAAACATTCCCTCTGAACACCTAAACCTGTAAGTGGGTGTTATGCTTAGTGGCAGGAGATAGCAGCAACTGAGCTATGCAGCAGCAACTGTAGGAGATTTGAGAAGAGACTGAAGAGCATTTCTTCAGAGGAACGGTATTAGCTGTCTTGATGGAAGAAATTTTGCCAATTTGCTTTATAATCTTTGACAATTTAATTAAAATGCAGCCAGCTCTCTTCTAACACAACTGAAAATTAGATAGAGTTAAGGAAGCTCAAGGCTGAAGAAGCTCTGAATGACAAAGCACCTGCCTCAGCAGCTCTCCCCAAGAGACAATGGTAGCAATAAAGATGAACAGGTTATGATGAAACCGGTTAGCTGGGATGAGGATGCCTTTAACCTCAAGCAGTAATGAAAAACAATTCAGAGAAATAACCAACTAAAGCAACAATGGCTGAGAAAGCAACAATAGAGACCGATGAAGTCCTGGCTGGACCGCTGAACCACACCTACATGACAAGGCTGCTACCAATTCCCCGCTCCGGGATCTCTTCTCCACTCTTAACAATGGCAGTTCCTGAAATCTTTGTTTTCACCAGCCCAGAACAAAATAATAAAAAAAAAACCGTATTATAAAATCAGGTATCTACTAAATTCAACTAATTGTAACGCCCGACAATAATTTTCTTTGTGCTTTATTCCACTAATACCGCAACAGCTTGTTGGGGTTTTTTTGTTTGTTTGGGGTTTTATTTTTTTTTTTTCCTCTCCGCATATATACAGCAGTCTATTGTATCAGAAACCACAACGAAAACTTATAAAACTGTCGTTTCACTTGCAATACCACCCTGCATCGCCGCCTTAAGAGAAGGACAAATAAACGCCGAGTCAGAGCAGCCCGCAGTCGGACAATAACGAGGCTGGAGCGCTCGGGGGAACAGCCTCGTTCCTCGCACGGCTTTTCTTTAACGCAACATCTACACGCGTACGCAGAACTTGGGTCCTGAAAAAACTGCCCAGACGACAGCGGAGTCCCGAAGTTCGACACAAAGGCGCGGCTGCGCTTCCTCCCGCCCGGAGGGAAAACGCCCCGAGCCCCGCCGGCTCTGCGCAGCGCCGGGGACTGCGGGCGGCAGCCCCATCCCCATCCCCATCCCCATCCCCATCCCCATCCCCAGCCCCAGCCCCAGCCCAGCCCAGCCCAGCCCAGCCCAGCCCAGCCCCTCCATCCCCCGCCGCCCTTTGTCCGCCCCGGGCTGCCGCCGGGACCGCAGTGCGGACCGTGCCACGCCCAGCCGCCGGTGTCTCCGGGCAGACGGGCTCGCCGCGCTCCCGAGCCGCTCTCCGCAGCGCCCGGGGCAGCGCCCGGCGGGCGGGAGATGGCGGGCGGCATCCCGCGGGGAATAAAGGGCCGGAGCCCGCGGCTCGGCCGGGATGGGTGCCGGGGGTGAGGGGGGGCGGCAGTCCCGGCTCCCGGCCGCGCCCAGGGAGGGGCAGAGAGCCGGCGAGGGGATGTCGCGGCGCGGCTTGCGGCGCCCCGGCTCCCGCCGCCTCACCTCGCTCGATATTGGCGATGGCCCGCCGCAGGTGCTCCTCGGTCACCAGCTCGCCGACGACCACCAGCAGGTAAAACTTGCTGTCTAGGAAGCGGTGGGAGAGGCTGGGCGAGGTGGAGGTCGGGTTGGGGATGCTGCAGGAGGGCTCCGAGTCCACTTCCACCACTACGGTGGCCATCGCCCTCCTCCCCGCGGCTCCGGGGCGCTGAGCGCTCGGCGGCGGCTCCGCAGGCGACGAGGAGGGAGTGAGGGCGGGTGGGGAGGCGGCGGCGCTTTTATACGGAGACGGTGCAGGGCAGGGACCTGGTGAGGAGGAGGAGGAGGAAGGGGGGGAGCCGGCGCATCCTCCGCGCCGCCGCCGCCGCCTTTCCAGCATCCACGGCTGATGTCATCTGCGGCAAAACCTCCCCGCGGCGGCCCCCGGAAGCAGGAAGGACGCGGGGGGCGAACAACGCCCCGAGGGGACGCCGAGGGGTGCGACCCGAGCCCGGCTCCCGGCCCGGCCGAGGGACCCCTGCGCCCCTCGCCGCCCTCGCTCCCCGCGCCCGCTCCGGGCGTCTCCCTTGCCCGCCGGGCATCCCCAGGCCCGTGCCGGGTCCCGGCCTCGAAACAGGGCGATGAGGAGCCGCAGGTGACGGCCTGGCGAGCCCGGGGGGCTCATGTGGGAAAGACGGGCGCCGGGACTCCAGCGGCGCTCCAGGCGCGCGTGGAAAAGCGGTGCCACTGCCCAGAGCCGGCTGTCCTCTCCTGCATCTTGCCGTAGCACTGCAGCAAAATTTGAGTCATGCTTGAAGCACACACCCTCGCCCTGCGATTTAAATATGCTTGCTAACTTCTAAAATTTGAAAGCGGTTCCTTTAGTAATGTGCTTCACACATAACCTTTCTGCTCACGTTTAGTGCCCATGGATATATGACACCAGAACGGCTGGTTTTGGGCAACGTGCTGAAACCTGTATTCTCAGCTTCTTCACAGTTGCAGAAGTTAAATGGGCTTTGGTAGGTGATGTTGACCAGGCTCAAGCGACTCCAGGGATCAACGATAGCAGAAAACTGACAGGATGACAGAACCGAAGGTTTCATTTCTCTTCTCAGAGATATTGGCATCCCAATGCTCAGTGATAACCAGCTCTGAAGAGTGTGTTACTCTCTCCTAATGTGGGATAAAGAAGTCAAATCCGAGATGTTCCTCTCACTTTACTGACATAAGCAAGACACTCGTTTACAGTAAGCCTCTTATTTGTATGGCTCAAGTGATGTAGGATAAATTTCACTGACATAGGAAAGGATATAAACTTCAATAGCTCGTTTTGTAGGATAACTTCCTGTCTCTGACTGAGAAGACACTTCCTCTGTTTGCAGCTTCTTACAGTGCTGGATAATGCTCAGGAGCAGAGTGCTTGCCTGGATGAACCAGTACATCAGCCTCATCTCTTTGTATTTTATTCCAGGGCACAGCGGACTAATTCACATGCATTTCAGGCTAAGTCACTGCTAAGTTTTTTTTTTTTTTTTTGTCTTACTGGCCTAGAGGCTGCATTTTCAGCCCTCAAAGTTTAGAACAGGATCATTTTAAGCGCTGGTCCATTGTGTTGTGTCTGTCTGTCTGTAGCACCTATGATATGAATATTTGATATGAATAGTTCCTCTGCATAAATACAGCGCTCAGAGTCTTGGCTTCCATGGTGTTTGGATGTTGCATCCTAAGTAGACTTTCTCTTAACTGCTGTCATTCTGAAGGCTTTGGAGTGAGGATGAACGTTTCCACAGCCATGTCAGGTGGCTGAGATGACACAGTGGTAAAGAGCAGCAGTGCTCATTCTTCACTGGAGCTGACACTGCCAATAAAACAAATACAATCACATGCATTCAGAAGAACTAGCAACAGTTTTAAGGTTTGCAAGGCATTCAAAGGTACAGCATGTTGCCCTTTGGACACCCCTGTTCATCTGGGCCCCATTGTGACTTTGCTGTTTCCTTGCTAATCCTGTCAGTTTCCATGGGATGGTGTAGATGCCTACTTAGAAGTAACGTCCATCCCCTGCGTCCTTTTCCTATGTGACGCTCTTCCTGATAATTTATTATAATTACAGATACTTTGAAGACTTGCCAAGTGGTGCCCACTGGAGAAAGCCAGCTTTGGCCTTCCATCACTGCAGCCTGCAGTTTTGGGATATGCCTTTATTTCAATTGCCAACAAGAGCAGCTAGGCTCTCAGCCATGGAAGGGGCTTGCCAAGGGGACTTGCCAACTGGTTGCAGAACAGACAGGTACGGGTTCCTGGACATAAAGGTAAAACAATTACTTGCCTCACAAGCACAGAAGGTTAAATGTGATAGTCAGAGAAATGCACACCAGTCACTGTATGTGCTTTTAAGGACTTTCTTATTTTAATAGAAGTGGAAACATCCATGGCTGGAAAGATGGCTGTGAATTTGAAAAGTAAGAGCTGAGAAGAATGCATTTTATCAGAAAATAAAATGCTTACATTAAGGTAGGTCGTGCAGTTACATTTGAAACAGCCTGCTCAGGTAGTCCTCTATGTTATGCTGTGCTGTGAAATAACATGCAGTTTAGAACATGGCATGGTAAAAGATGAACTGTTACAGTCAGACTGTCTTGTGATGGGTGATGTGTCACACATTAAAACCCTAAGGACAAGAGGTTGTCTTTGTTAAAAAACGATCTTGTACTAAACACTTCAAAGGATGCCAACCTCTGGCCTCGTTTCTTCACGAGCATATGCTGCATCCTCTGAGGTGGAAGGCAGACAAAGAAAGGTGCTTTATCCTCCTGAACCTATCTCTGAGGAAGCTGCAGGGTCCCAGCTCCACAGCCACTGTTCACACTGTGACTTGCCCTGTCAGTATCTCAGTCAGGTAGATTTGTTTGTCGTCATCTTTCCCTATCTGGAAGCTAATTTATATTCTGCGATTTGGATCGTCAGGTCCACTGCTGAGTGAAACGTGGAGATGTGCTGCATAAAGTTGACGTAGTGTGCTGTGACCCATACTGTTTGAGAGTGATAGTACCTGCCTACCTGCAGCTAAATCACGTAGGTATGCCCCTTCAGTAGAAGAAACAGCAGCATTCATGGACTATGGAATATATTTTACTGTTTCAAAGAGACAGTGATTGAGACCTGCACCTGTCTAGCCTTTGATTGTTTTGGTTTAATTTTGTTGTTTTATTATGTTCAGTACCAAATTAGGGTCCCACAGTTGAATATGGTAAAATATTACATGCAGAGCTGTATTTTTTTAGATGTTGTGTTTTTTAAATGCCATTTGTTACGCACTAATATCCAAGTTTTATTGGAGTCCAAACTTCAAATTTTAAATGAAATTTCAGTGATGTACATGCCTTTAGGCTGGCCCATTGTCAGGACACTGCGGGGAGACCTCACTGAAGTTACATTTTCCTCGTGAGGGGAAGAGCAGGGGCAGGCACTGATCTCTTCTGTGGTGACAGTGACAAGACCTGAGGGAACTGGCCTGGAGTTGTGTCAGGGGAGGTTTAGGTTGGATATTAGGAAAAGGTTCTTCACCCAGAGGGTGGCTGAGCACTGGAACAGGCTCCCCAGCGAAGCGGTCACAGTACCAAGCCTGAAAGAGTTCAAGGAGCGTTTGGACAATGCTCTCAGGCACATGGTGTGGTTTTTGGGATGTCCTGTGCAGGGCCAGGAGCTGGACATCAGTGATCCTTGTGGATCCCTTCCAACTCAGGATTCGCTGTGACTTTTTGAATTTAAGAACTTTACTGAAGTGCTTCAGAAGGCTCTCTTCTTTGAGAGAAAGCCAGTCTGAGAACCGCACAATGTGTCATGAAGGTTGTTCCTCAGGTGGGTAGGATTTCTTAAGGATAGACAGCACGACCTGACTTCTAGAGATGGAGATTTGCTGGCCTAGACATGAGGTGACAGATTCACACAATGGCTGGTTGGAAGGGGCCTCTGAAAGTAGTTCTGTCTAATTCCCCTGCTCTCGAGTGGGTTTCTGAGAGCTGTGTTTGGTGGGGTTTGAATATCTCCACGAGTGTAAACCACCACCCCTTTGGGCTACTGCTGATGCACAATGAAGTCAAGAATACGTAACCAGTTTTACAGCAGGAAATACCTATATCATTTTGTACCTCACATGGTGCCTTCTCAGTGTGACCATCATTCTCAACTCCCCTGCTCCACCTCACCCCCCCCATTTCCTGCAATCAGAAGCTCCACCATCCCCATGTGGTCCAGCCTTTACCTCCCAGAGTCTCCTCACTGCGTTGTTCCTTTGGGGCAACTCAGCAGAGCATGCAGCAGCAGCACAGGTGCAGAGGGACAGCCAGCATGTCACCCTGGCCCCAGCAGAGCAGAAGTGTCACCCTGCAGCTGCTGGCCGTGGGGTGATTAGTCATGAGCCCTTCCCTGCCAGCACCTGGATGTGTGCTCATGAGGAAGCCACGCTGGAATTTGTTCTGAGATACATATAAAACTAAGTTAATGATCTCTACCATGGTTAGACAACTCCTCCTGCCTTCTCTGACTTTTTAGGCAGGGAGGCATCCTCATTTCTAACATCCTCAGGCTGGCACTGCCAGAGGAGCTCTTCCTGCAGCAGAGATGTGGCGATAGCCAGGGTCACCAGAGAGAGCTGTACCTGCATGAGCAGACAGAGACTTGGACTCCAGGGGAGACTCTCAGGAAATACTTTATGTTTTAGGATGGCGGGCTTTATATTTAACTATGTGGAAAATAAAAATTGCTTGACCAGCATTCATTTCAGGTATTTTAAATATATGACTTCTATTTCAATGATTACTCTTTAAATTGCAAAGGAGAGAAAAGCTTTTTTTTTGCTTATTGTGAAATATCCATTTCAATTGGTGTTTCATCTCCTTCCACTTTCCTACTCCTGCCACTTTCTCCACAGAAAAGAGAAGTTAAATATATATATTAAAAAAAAAAAAAAAAAATTGAAGAAAGCAACACTATTGCTTTTAAAAATAACATTTTCTCTCACTTTTAGCTTTCTGTCTTGAAGTGAGAGAAAAATAACACCAACATTTTGCCTTAGTTCCCAGTGGAAAAAATAATTATTTTTTATCAGAGTAATTCCCCTCTTTTTCTTTATGGAAAAAAATTAGAAGTTAAAAAAAAAAAAAAAGTGCTTTATTTAACTGCAGTGAGAATTAAATGAAGAGAAAAATATTTTCCACTGGACTATTAAAAAGAAAAATCAAAAGTAATTATTTTGCATAATTTTATCTTGACATTTGCTGTGAAAAGAACATAAAGCTTTTCATGAAAATAGAATGATTGCTTCTCCACTGTTGAAGGGAAGATACAGCAGTTTTAAGTAATTGGATCATGTTTACTAATTAGCACGATGCTTAAAATTCAGCAATAAATGATAATAAAAGCATTGAAGGCAATGGTGCCCATTGTACCACAAAGCTGGATGGATAATTAAAACATCATCAGCTGCAAAAACAATGGTAAGACAAAGTGGTTGACATCAGGCAGTAGTTTTGAGCACCCTTTTGAGCTCAGAGCTCAGTAGTCAACTCTTCTGACCAAGAGAGAGAATGGTCTGTTGACGTGGGATATAGTTAGGGTGTCAGGAGATGAGTTTGTCAGGGTTTTAATCCCTATTGAAGGTCTGCAAGTTACAGAATTTCATTCAGGTGCTGGGGTAAAATACAGTTTATCTCCTATCACACCAACCTGAAGAACCCTGTGGCCCAGAGATCCCACATGTGCTTCCTTCCAAGCCAGTTTTAGAGCTCACTCTTGGCTGAGGAGCGGAGACAAATCAAGCCACGGGTTGAAATACCTAAATGTACACTGCCATCTGCTTGGTTGGGGGCAGCTGGAAGCTGAGAGTTCCTGCACTGGGCTGTTGGCTGCCAAAATCCCATGTTCAGCCTGGCCACAGGCTGCCCAAAACCTGCCTGCCCTGGCAGCACAGCCTGTCCATGCTGGAGGACCATCAGCCAAGGTCTTCGTCCCTTAACTTGCTACAGGCACAAAGGAGAAAAATGTCAATGGGCTGTTGGCCTCATGCTGCTCCATCCTAGATACTCAGGTGGCAAAAGCACTTGGAGGTGCTCTAAAGAAAAGGGTGGGTTGGTTTTTTGGGTTTGTTTTGTGTTTTGTGGGGTTTTGTTGTTGTTGTTGTTGTTTTGGGGGAGGGGGGGGTTGGTTTTTTGTTTGTTTGTTGGTTGGTTGGTGTTTTTTTGTTTTGGTTTGTTGGTCAGTCATTTTTTGTCTTTGTTTTTGTTTTTGTTTTTGTTGTTGGTGGGTTGTTTTGTCTCCAGGCTGAATTGTCTAAAGCTGCCTCTGGGCGCCAAACAGCAGGTAGATATTTTACGTGATATTTTCATGTAGTTTTAAGACGTGCCCTACAACACTTTTCAGAGGTTACATGCTAGCTCTTCTTGCCCTGTCGGATTTAGAATTGCTTATTATTATTATTTCATTAGGGTCCTGTTCTCTCAAGCACGCAACAACAGAAATGACGAAGTGCTACTGCACAGAGAGTAGGAAGCCAGAAATCATGGCAAGCATCATTTCACACGGTGCACTGACAGGCTTCCGAACACAGAATCTGGGGAACTGCTGCATCTTCCTGCTGGAAAGGTCCAACAGACCCTGGTGCTACGCTGGAGGCATCACGACTCTTCAAGGCTGTAGCAGTTTCATGTGTTGCATTGCTGCAGC
The DNA here is from genome assembly GCA_025960845.1 of Tachycineta bicolor. Classification (NCBI taxonomy): domain Eukaryota; kingdom Metazoa; phylum Chordata; class Aves; order Passeriformes; family Hirundinidae; genus Tachycineta; species Tachycineta bicolor. Next base: position 2,853,642 of record JANEHK010000052.1, on the reverse strand, counting down.
CAGAGTGCTGCATCATTTAGCACCTTTGGCCAGGACTCTTGGTGCATGCAAGGATCTTGGTGGCACCTTTCATTCCAGCGCTCTTGCTAGGTGGAAAGTTGCGTTGAGTCCCATTCCTAAAAGGACAGTTAGTGACTCTGATGCTGCCTGGAGAGCATTTAGCCATTCCACTGATGCAGCCTTTAGCCCTACTGTTACAATCATCCCACCCTTTAAGTGTTTCAGCTAACACAGAGCCTCGTACTTTTTCAGTAGGACTTGATACTCGAACAGCATAAATGGTAGAAGTGGTTAACTTAATTTTGTGTGTATCTCAGAACAAATTCCAGAGTTGTTCACTTGGACCACCTACATGACTGACCATCTGGCTCCTTCCCCCTTTTGTGCACTTTGCTATTTTTTGCTTAAAAGCAGTGTTACTATTTGTACGATTTTGCATAATTTGTACGATTTTGCATAATTTTGGCTTGCTTGTTTGTTTATTTGTTTTCCTTTGTTTTCTGTTTTTATTTATTTGTCCGCCTGAGTCACTCTATTAGGCTGACACAAAGATGATTTAGGGATGCTCTTTAAATTAAAATGTCATTCCTAGTCATGGGTATTTCGCAGTAGGATGGGATGTGCTGACTAAGAGTTGCACTGCAGAATTTACTGAAAGGTTTGAGTTGGAGGGTGTACAGCAGGGGTGCCCAGAGAGCTCAGTAATCTGAGCATTTTGCTAAAGGCCCCCTTTTTCTGTAGTGGGAGAGACCACCACCACTGGTCATTCTGATATAAGGATCCACCATCAGTGTTTGCTTTGTGCCTTAAGGGGTGTCTTTTAGTCCTGCCATGGCAGTGAGCCAAGAGTCCTTGGGGAGCTGGAGTCACGCTGTGGGATAGAGAGGTTCTGCCATGATGTCCTCCTAAAAATTGTCCTGATTTTTTGTCAGGTTATAATGCAACCTTATTGCCAGAAGTTGCATCATATCCTCTTTGGGTAATTCTGGAGTGGTGGTGTTTTTCTGAAACACAGAGAAATTTTGTTCTTTCTCATTGTTTGCAAAGGCAGTAGAGCAACAGTGTTAGAGCCATTGCTGAGAAGCATGATTTCCAATGTAAGAATTTAGATCCATGACCAAGTACATTACAAAATAATGTAATTTTTTTGCATTTGTTCAAATATTCTTTTCCAAATATTTGTATTCTGGTTTTGGGGGTTGTCCTGTGCAGGTCAGGAGCTGGATTCAGGGATTTTTGTGGGTCCATTCCAAGTTAGGTTATCCTGTGATTCTAATTAAGTATTCCATTCAGTTTTCCCTAAGGTAGCTTGATCTTCTTTTACTGTGGGTTGTTTGGGGTTTTTTTCCCAACTTTTCCTTGTGCTGGTTCCAAAACCATTTTGAATTCCAAATTTGAAAGGGTGCAGTATTCTTCAAAGCTCGAGGAAGGCAAGATTTGTATTAGCATGACTTACTTTACTGCAGTCACCCTGCAGGCATACTTTTGAGATTGCAGCTATTATATTGTCATTATGTGGAACAATAGTATACACTTGTGTGTATCATATAAATGATACAAGAAAAACCTCTTTCTCCTCCCAGTAAAACTGGAAATACTGCTTTTTACATGCAGGAATATCTTCTTCTTCCAGAGCAGCACAGAAATGTTGCTGTTTCTGGGATAACACAAAGTGCCATTGCACTCAGTTTTGTGAAAAGGCATCAATGAGTATATCCTTTCCAAGCAAAGTCATGGGTATAAGTTGCATAGACAGAATGTAATCTCCATTTTTGAGTAATACAATGTATTTTGGCAATACATAGTCAGAACATTTTTTTCCTATTTCCCCGAGAAAATCCCAGTTCCACAAACTACAGTGTGTCAACTCTGTAATAGGAGATACGTGTATTAATAAATTGAGGGGACAGTTCTGTTTATCTGGGTATCCTTAGCACAAGCTCTGTGTGGTTTTTTGGGGGGGATTTGTGTTGAGTAGGTTCAGTCACAGTAGATTTTGTCATCACTGAGAGAAAGCACTCAAACAAATCCCTATGACCCACGGGTCACAAAATTGTTCATTGCTATATTCCTGCATTTATGCATTGTATTTTTAACAGCATCAAAGTCATTATGGATGATTCATTCAATGAAAACATTTGTCTCCAAGAGGAGTCTCTGATTATCTCTTGCTTTTTTGACATCTCAAGCTATGGGCTTAGTCTTCTGGTTTTGTCACGTCATTTTCCTTGGGTTCAGTTAATGTCTCAATCTGATTTGATAGTAACACACTCAGTAGAGAGCATAAAACAGCTGTCCAGAGCCACTTTTATAGAAAACTAAATTAAAGCTGTGGTAGAAGGACAAGTAAATCATCTAGAAGAAAACTGCTAAAGCCACCTTACGGTGCAAAGTACTGAGAAGAGGAATTCATGGAAGAAAGTCTGGGAGACTGTGCTGCTCTTGGCAGGGACAGAGTTAATTTTTTTTCACAGTGGCTGCTGTGGGGCTGTGTTTTGGATTTATGCTGAAAACGGTGTTGAAAATGTAGAGGTGTTTTCATTGCTGTTGAGCAGTGCTTCCTTCCAAAGCCTTTTCTGCTCCTCACACCAGTGAGGGGGCTGGGGTGTGCAAGGAGCTGGGAGAGGACACAGCTGGAACGGCTGACCCCAACTGACCGCAGGGATATCCCAGGCCATATGGCACCATGCTCAGGATATAAAGCTGGGGGGAGATGAAGGAAGAGGGTGTGTTCAAAATCATGACATTTGTCTTCCCAAGCCACTGTTATGCATGACAGAGCCCTGCTTTTCTCCACGACAGCATGGCCAAGGAAAGCAGTGAATTAATTTTTTGGTTTGCTGTGCTTGTTCATGAGGGTTTTGCTTTTCCTATTAAATTGTCTTTATCTCAATGCACGAGTTTTCTTGCCTTTACCCTTCCAGTTCTCTCCCCCATCATGCTGGTGAGGGAGAGATTGAGCAGGTGTGTGGGGCTTTATTGCCAGCTGGGGGTGAAACCTGACAGAGATGAGTGCAGAGAACACTGATGAAGTTATTATAAAATGGACAGGGAACTATTTTCTTCCTCCATATATTTTATCAAGTCTGGGTTTTGGTTTTATGTCCATGGTTGGTGTTTTTTTGGTGGTTTTGTTGTTGTTGTTGTGGTGGTGGTGGTGGTGGTGGTGGTTTTTTGTGGGTTTTTTTTTGTTTTTTTGGGGTGTTTTTGTTTTTGTTTTTGTTTTTGGGTTTTTGGGGTTTTTTTTTTTTGGGGGGGGGGGTTTTTTTTTTTTTTTGAGGATGATCAGGGTTGATGGTAAGATTTTTTTTTTGCCATTGGCTTTGCTAGTTAGGAGGCCAGCCAGGCAGTCTGCCTCCAAATGGAATTGCTGGCAGGCAAAGCCCATGTTCTGCTTGCATCTAGCGCATAAAAGGGGGTAAATATCAAGGCTGTGAAATATATTTAGGAGAAAAAGTTCCAGAATAAGGACAACATGAAATTAAGAAAGAGTCATGTTTATTTTGGCTGAAAAAAGATGCTGGAGATGCTGTGCAACCTAATGTTAAAACATGTATTGATACCTCCTTTCAGGCTGTTGGCATTGGAGGAAGAGTAGAGCTTATAAGAGCAAAGAGGTGGCTAGCAAGAAGACCATGATATTGTCAAATTGGAAAGTAATTACAGAAGTAAAGGATGAGATGATGTAGGAATAGATTTGGACAGATAGAGTAGGTATTGAAACAACCATTAAATATGATCACTTCTCTTCCTGTGCATTCTTCTTGCAAGTAACAGCATAGGAACTCATCATCTGGGGAAGAAGAGGAAGAAAGTTGGTTCTGGCACAATTCCCCTGCAGCCCTGCAAGACCCAGGGCGTTGCACAGAGGGTAAGTCAAGGTGGGCACAACGAGTGGAATGATTTCTTGCAGCCGTGGTTGTCTGTGTTCCCCATGGAGCAGAGCACGTGGAGACAGCACTGAGAGAGCACCCGAAGATTCCCCTGCACCTACAAAGGGCACAGAAGCCCCTGCTGTGACCAGCAGAACTGGTTGTCCCAAACAAGGGCGAGGGAATCATGTTGCAGGATTGCTGTACAGCGCGCTGCCCGTCAGCTTCTCCTCAAGCAGTGCCAGCCTGCTCTGGGTCCCAGGCCAAAAGCTAATGGGAATGCTCTTGTGAGTAAGCATTTCTGGATGAGTGCGCTGTGATCTTCATGAATTGCACATCTTTGGGGAGAAATTCCTCAAAACTGCTTGCAGACCCCTGCCTCCCTTTATCTCCGCATTGTGCTGTTGTTGGCTTAGCCTGTACATCCACGATTGCAGCAGAAAGTGCATAAGGACTAATGACAGGTGTCCAACATATCTCCAGATTGCTGCTGCCTTGCTGTCTGACCAGGGTAGCCACTAATGTTTTCATTCCATGAGAATTGTCTTTCAGCGTCTTCAGCATAAATTCCCATTTACAAGTTTTTTCTAGGGCTTTTGTTCTGTTTTGCTTGGGTTTTTTGTTGTTGGTTCATTCAGTGGTTGTGTTTTTCAGGATTTGTTTGTTTTGTTGCCTTTTTTTTTTTTTTTTTTTTTTTTTTTTTTTTTTTTTTTTTTTTTTTCCCCTAAGCATAGCAGTAAAACATACACCAAAATCTAATAAGTACTGAAAGCCAACCTGGGCTATTTTGAGTTGATGAATCTATAGTGATATTTTGCACTGAGTGTTTAATTAACAATTCTCTTTATGATAAATAAACCAGAATAAAACCAGCTGCGCTTCCAAGAACTGAATTTGTCCTCTGCTGCTACTGGCAGTAAAAATTAATAAAGTATTATTTTAGTGTGCAGTGTAAGCTTTAATAATTCTCAAAGAATGAAAGGAGCCCACCTGCGAAGGGAAACCTTGTATTTTACCTTTGTCTCAAAGATGTATTTATATTAAAGCATATATATTTGGCCATCATTGTTCTTTTGTTTTCTCATTTATAAACCACAGATTTTCTTGGCTTTGGAAAGCTGTTTGAAAAGGCGGATATAAATTCTTCAAGAATGTCAAAGTAAGAAATGTCTTTTGTCTGGGTTTTTGTGTACATTCATTTTCTTCTGCTCAATTTCCTACACGCATATCTTGATTTTAAGGAATTTTCTGTTAGTGTTACTCAGTTGTTTGAGGGTTTTTACCTTAAGCATTTATTCTCTTGCTGTCATTGATTAAAAAAGCAGGGAGATGTCCATGTGCAAGGGAGTGAAGGTGAAATTATGTAACATGAGAGGATGATCTCTTTTGCAGTCTTCTAACCTAAGGGGTCACCTTATCGTCTATCCAGATAAATTCGAAGCAGGCTGTGATAATATTAAGAAAATGAGTTTATCATATTGAGAGTTTACCATTCGCACAGTATTTAAGATCCAGGCATGCTGAAGAAAAGTCTACCTTAAACTCAGGGTTTTTTGTTGTTTTTTTTTTAAGTTTTCCTGAGAGAATAGAAAGTTTACTCTGTTGGTATATTAGTATATCCCATACAATACAGCAGCATAGCTCTTGTTTTACTTGTGAGACAATGCCTCTGGCTTAGTGTGAAGTCATTATGCAGTACGCCCAGTTTACTGAAATTCTGGAAGCTGATAACAATAATTAAAATACTACATGACAAGTAGTAGTTTATTATGCAATCCCACAATGCCTCCTTGGGTTGTTAGGCGCTCAGCCAACTGCTTTGAACCACCTGGAAGAATTGTTTTTACACCTATCAGGGATAGTGTTAGGGAAGGATCCGATGGGCTCGCGGATCCGCGGTTAACACGCGCTAATCGCGCCGGTGAGGTTTCATCTCCTGAGTAACTAAACTGATATTGAGTTAAGAGATAATGACCAGGGGTGAATATTGCTTCTGCCTCCGTGATTGATGGAGCTGAACACATGGCCCAAGGCTGAACAACAGGCCCGTAGTCAGCAGGCAGAGCCCCAAATGCAGCTGTGGGTGTTGTTATAAGACTGGCTGCAGGTGTTTCAGGTTGCAGGAGGAAGGGGAAGAAAAAAGCAGCATCTTTGTGTAGGCATAGGATATGCCTGATGAATAAGGTGTGCGTGAGCCACCTGTTGTAAATGTGCTTAACATTTCACAGCTGTAAATATGTGCGAATTTCTCTGAGTAGCTTCTACTCTTATGGGGTTTTTTTAATAGTATTTTTTTCAGTCAGATGAGTTAAACTATCTTAAAAGGTTCCATTTCCATAAAACGGGATATCCTCAGTCTGGATACTTCATCCTCTGATGTCCAGTTGAATATTCTCTTGATTTTCAAATTTATTTGTGTACCTTTCCAAGCCTTTTCTCACACTGGGACTAACCTGGGGCATGATGAAGTCACAGCCAAAAATCACAGTTCTACCTGGATGATAATTCATGTGTGGATTTGCAGCTTCAAGACAGTGCCAAGTTAATATTTGTAGTATTTCTCTAGTCCAGACCACAATAACTTGATTTCTTGTCTTCATTGCAGCCTTAAGAACACGATGATTGGTCCTTTTTTATTGCTACTTAATGTTGCATACATGTACATTAGATAACGAACTCATCAGCGTTTCCCAACAACAGCCATGAAAAATTAGCTTTGAAAATGCACCACGAGTACTGGGGACAATCATACTCTCTAAAAAAGATACTAAATCTGGGTTTCTAATTAGGAAGGAAATTTTATACCTTTTTTAATATACTCCTAATAATTCCTTCTTAATTTTGGTTCCCTGTGCTGCCACAAGAGGAGGAGATGGTGTTCAGAGCAAAAGCCTTGCTGGGGTGCTGTGAGAAGCACAGTGCAGGAGCATCCCTTTCCCTCTACTTGTTATGGTGGAAAGAGAGGATGCTGAACCATTCAGGACTAAATTAAATGGCCAAAAACAAAAAGAAGAAAGTTACTTGAAAAAAATAACTTAAACTCGTCTTGTTAGGTTTTGTGTTGTACATGGAAAGTTTAGAGTTACTAGTTTTGCATGAAGGCTGACGTAGTTTTTGTTGTTCAGCTGATGACAACTCTTTTCTCAGTGTATACTGAATATCATTGGTGCATGTCACCATTTAGGAATGGTACTCCCCAGTTCAGTGCTTCCACTGAGACTCCAGACCACGTTGCTTCCTGCTTGCTCCCCTTCCTCCTGCCCTGGATGGACAGGAGGATTGGAGGCAACAGAAGGTGAAAGGTTGGGATGAGAGCAATTTATGGGAAACAGCCATGAGATACGAAAACAAACGCTGACAGCAACAATATTACTAAAAAAAGTGTACAAAAGAGAGAGTGATTCACTTGCAAAATCCTCAGTGCAGAGCTTGAGCTGCCCACAGCCACACCACCTCAGCTGTTCCATCCAGCTCCTATCCCACGCCACTCAACTATTCCCTCTATTCCCTCTGGCTCCATGGGTACCCCACTGTTCCTCTGCCATGCTTCCTCAACAGGAAAGAGCCCCTTCTCCTCAGAGGAGAGTCCCTTTCCCCCTGGCCCCAGCAATGATCTAGTCTAGAATAACCCCCAAGTCCTGAACCAGCCCCCTCCTGCAAAAATTAACCCTGTCCTGGCTGGAACTAGGACAGTGACTGAACAGAAGGGCGTGAGCCCTTTGTCACTTTGTTCCATTGCTGAGTTCCATTTAAATTTAACTGTCCAATGAGGCGTTTGGAGGAAAATTGATTTTCTGTTTTTAATAAGTGAAGGGCCTTTAGGCAGTTTCGCCTTGAGTGCTGCCTCTGGTCATTCTGCACTATGTTCTCAGCATTTCAGAATGCAAATTCAGAAAATATATTAATAAAAAAAAATCAGACAGCGTGATCATGACAGCCCCACGCTCTCTGAAACCCGTCTGGAAAGAGAGCTCAAATTCCACACGTCTTTGCCGTTTTCTGTAACACAGAAGGGAACTTGTACCATGCAATGGTAATTTCAGTTGCCTGGCTTACTGTAGGCCAGTTTAGGTGCTGTCTAACAATGGTTTGCTCTTGCACAAGCCTTGGTCTGGTGGATTACAGCAGAGGGACCACAGTGGTGACAGAAGAGGCCATTTGATTTCTCACCTGTGACCATAGGGTCTGTCATAAATAAATTAAAAAAAAAAAAAAAGGGATAACTGATCAAAATCTGGGCTGCAAGAGAAATAGGTGAGTGCTGCAGGCACAGTTTGTGAGCCCGTGCACAGGTTGGAGGTGTACAGTATTAGCCTGTCGTTTAAATCAGTTGTGTTTGAGAAAAACTTACAGAAGATATTTAGGAGATCATAAACCTGGAAAACTTCCATGCAGCAATTAGTAAGGGGGGTGTCTGAATGTATATTTAAATGAGTATAAACTCTCCATCTTAGAAAAAACGCTTACCAGAAAGCTTTGGGTAAACTTCATTCATGGAAGTTCCTGAGAGAAAAGTGAAAGAGCAAATGGCAAAGGGCATCAACTCTGTAGAAACACTGTCACCAGGGGCTCATGAACCGTGTTTCCAAGAGCAGAGCTGGACAAGATAAGTGGAGCTATCACAACTCTCCTTTTCCCAGCTTTAGACCTGTCATGAATAGCTGTGCTGCTTCCTGCTTTCCTGACAGCTTAAATGAAATGCAGTCTGTAACTGCACTGTTGCCAGCCTGACCTGACTGCTCTTTGTTTCGGGTTTTTTTTGCCACAATGTGTAACACTGGAGGGCACAGACAAAACCCCCTGCTTTAAATTTTAATTTGCTGTTGTACCCCTAAGGGAAAATGCTGTCCATGAAGTTTTCCATGAAACATAGGATGAGAATGGGAAAAAAAAAAAAAAAAAAAAAAAAGACGAATGAAGATTTTCCTGCTGTTCTTACTGTCCTTGGTGGTGTGGTGGGCTTAGAAGCTGGTTTAAAACCAGAGCTCTGCAGGTGACTGCAGAAGACAAGCACAGTCTGTACCACCCATCTCTGAAGAAATTTCCACTTTGCTTATAAGCAAGTTGCCTTGAAAGGTGCTATACCATCAGCAACTGCTGCCAAGTGTGCTCCTTCTCTGGAAGTTTCAGACTTTTAGCACTAGGACCCCATCCAATTGAAGGCTCAGCAGTGATGATAAAGCAAAGCTAACAATCAGCTCAGCTAGACTGAGAGAGTAGTCTCTTTGATGTAGGTAAGGAAAATTGCTTTTCCCAAACAGCAGCATTCAAGGTTTCCTTTGCAGTTGTTTGTTTATCTTGCATTTTATTTGGACCAGAGAAATGGGGGGCCTTGAGACTTCTAATGTGTACCTTGTTATGAAAATAGGTTAGTATTGCATTCCAGCATCTCGTACAAAACAGAATACTATCTATTACAGAATTCCACTTCTTCACCTTCTAAAACCTTATCAATATTTTCACTTTTTTTTTTTTTTTTTCTTTTTTCCCCCTGCTGTAGTGCTTTCAATCCTCAGACTCCGTTAGTCCTATCTCTCATCCGAAGGCAGTGCTGGAGGATTGCTGAACTCCCTCACACCGCACAGGGAGTTGTTCCAGAACAGATTGCAAGGAGAGTGATGCAGCACAACTCGGCTCCCTCCTTCTCTCAAGATAGAAACTGGGCTTTGGAAACAATGAGCCTCTCCACCAGGCATGCTCAGAACCTCCCCACCCACTGCTGGTTACTGTCGGCACCCACTCGCTGCCTGGGAAGCGTAAAAAGCTCTTTCCTGATGCGCCATGCGCTGAATCACTGGTTGTGTAGTTTTGAAAAATATAAATATTTGATGAGCCACAGGCTGTCATTGTCTCCCAGCTCCTTTTCCTGCGCTGTATTTTTCACGCGGGAACCAAGTTAAAATCGGTGTGCATACGAAGATTGCATATCCAACCCTGTGAAATGAACTCCTAAGGTGAATGCACCTAGGTGTACAAAAAGGCTTTGCTGTGAGTTACAGATTTTCTCCTGCGAGAGCCAATATCTTTAGCAATTTCCCTTGGATTTTTCAAATGTTTTAACTTTTAAGTGCTGTAAGTGTAATTCAGCATTGGTAATAAAAAAACCTCTTAGAGGTGCTACAACAATAGTAATTTTTATTGCCTCCACCAGAGTATTGATCTGAGACTGGACAGTAGCCCCCATTTATTTCTGAACATAGCAGTGTCAAGCTGGCAAAGTAGAAGTCAGGCTAAGGGTAAGGTCACCAATAAATTGAGAACAGAAATACTCTATTCAGAGTGATGCAGAAATAACAAAAGCAAAATAATTAGCATAAATTTTCAAGAAGGAATAAAGATCACCAAACTCAAATAAATGTGTGTTGGTTTTGTTTGTTTGTTTGGGGGTTTTTGTTTTGTTTTTGTTTGTTTTGTTTTGTTTTTTAATTCAGTGTCATCTTTCTATGGCAGAACTTCGACAAAGGGATTTTTGAGAAGCCTGATAGAAGGAGCTAAGAGCTTCCCTGTAGTTACTAGCAGAAAGGAATATTATCTGTTTATTTCAATACCTGGGAAAAATCAAAGCAATCCTGACATCAAGGTCACCATAAAAAGAGTCATGCCTGGTAATTCAAACTGAGTTTTGACAAAGAACATTCACAGAGACAAAGAATGTTCACAGAACTTGATAGTAAGGTTTGTTCCTTGTTTTCCCTGTAGCTAGAACAGTTTTTGGCACACTGGCAATGGTTTACTGCCTAATTTTCCTCACTCCCCAGTTACATTAGAAATTCTTGCCCAATGCTGTTATATTACTCCCTGAAACCCAATATCATGCGTCTTCACATCTCACACGCACTTTCAGACTGAATGCTTTTATTTGGATTATTGCAGCTAGAGCAGAAGGAATCATTACAACATCTCCTTGATGAAGTACGCAGCCTGTACAATGCACACATCAATATAATTTGTGTCGGAATGGAACAGCCCCACAACAGCATGTGACCCTCACATTCCCCCAGAATGCTAGGAAAATGTGAAATCTCTGCACTCCCATCCAAAAAATAAGTGCATAAAACCCCAGAACTTCACTTGGGAATACTCTGGGGCCAAATGTCTCTTTTTCATAACATTCTTGCAGCGTCTTGACCTTAAAAGATAACTAGATGCCAAATTCCACCAAACTGGTCAGGAAAAAGAGGCAAGACATAAAGAAAGTAAGAGCCATACAGCTTATTTGTTTTGTGTTGTCATGGACTCTTCCATCCCCAAAAGAGAAGGAAAAATATCTCTACACTGATCTCTTATCCTGGATTATATCAGTTACTGGGTATTATTTTTTCCTAATCAAAGCACAGCAAACTCTTTCATTAATTAACTTTTGATGAAGAGTCAGCTTTGGTGAAGTAACAGATGTGAGTTTCTGAAACAGTTACTGCAGGCTTGGGTAAGCACATCTGTAGATGAGGACCAGAGCTATTTCCAGGTCCATTAGAGAGTTGAGAGTGATGCCATGGTGATCAATGCAATTATTTTGCTTCAGATGGAAATGGTTTGGCAGGGGCATTGCAAAGGGACATTAACTGAAATGGTTTTTTATTAGATAAATGAGGAAGATGGTTTCTAGATTGTTTTAAATGCATGTTTGCTCACTTGTATTTTCCAGTGTAATCTGTAATACAGTAAATCTATAATCCAAGCATATGTCCAAGGGGAGTATTTGGTAATCAGGACACATGGTGTACAGAGTAGCAATTTACTAGTATACATCTAAGTGCTGAAAAATACACCTGAAACTGGGAAATGGAGAATGATCATAGAAGTTTAGGTTGAAAAAGACATTTAGGATGATTAAATCCAATGCTGAGAAAACCTCAGCTAAACCAAATCCCTCTCTAAATGCCACATCTACACATCTTAAATACCTTCAGGGTATTTAAGGTATACCTCCTCTACTCCTGGGGAGCCTGTTCCAATGCTTGACTGCCCTTACAGTGCAGAAATATTTCCTACTGTACAGTCTAAACCTCCCCTGGTAAAACCTGATGCTGTTTCTTCTTGTGGTATCACTTGTTACTTCGGAGAAGAGACTGACCCTCATGTCCATGAATCCTCCTTCCAGGTGGTTGGAAGAGTGTGGTAAGTCACGTTTCTCACCCCACCCCAGCCCTGAGCCTCCTCTTCCCCAGGCTGAACCCCTGGCTGCCTCAGCTGCTCCTCCCAGGATTTGTGCTCCAGACCCTTCCCCAGCTTCACTGCCCTTCTCTGGACACGCTCCAGCACCTCTTTTCTCACAGTCAGAGGCCCAAAACTGGACACAGGATTCAAGCTATAACTCTTTTCACCCCACCACATCCAAAAAAGGATGGAAATTCTCCTTCATCCTATTTCTGTTGTTAATGCATTTGTAGAACAAAATATAGAATTTGTGTTTCAGTGGCAATATAAATAAAAGAAATGGTCTGTTCCTCCTTTTGTTACAATCAAGAGATGTATGCCATGGAGATAATTTTGCTTTCACTTAAACCCTTCATAATTATTCCTTCTTTTCAACTGAACCAACAACAACTGCAGCAACAGCAACAACAACAATAAAAAAGGCAGTGATGGATGAGCTAAAATGTGGATTAAGGCTCTCTGCATGCTTGATATACATGTACAAAGGTATTCAACATTAAAAAAAATAAAATAAAGTGACATACAGTTTACCTTGTATAGTTACAGACTTTTTACACAAAATGATGCTTTAAGATTCCATAAGATATATGACAGCTCCCCTATAATTTGCATCCTGGGTAATGCTGGAGTTGTTGCCATGAGTACAACTCTGAAACAAACTATCCAGACCATTTTGATTTTGTCCTCCATCAGTGTAATGTTATCCCAGGAGGCTGATGACAGAATTTCTTGTTTGTGGCATGACACTCCTTGCAATTTTGACTTTTATACCCAGCAGTCATGCTCTTATGAACTGAGGTCCTGGAAAGGAAGGTTTTCATACTCCTGCCTTCATGGGTACCTTTTTTCCCTTTCCTTTTAAGAAGAAGGCAGACTATTTTTTCATTTTCCATGATAAATTTGAACCATATTGAGACCATAGTATTTGTCCTTTTTCCTTCTTTCTTTAATCACTGTCTTATGGACTTGTTCTCTTTCACTGAAAAAGAGCCCATTAGTAGATTCTTCAGTGGTGTGATTCCTTATTCAGTACTAATGTAGTTGAGCCTTTCATGTAGTTTGCCAAAGCCCAAAGGTCTTCATCTCCCTGGATTTCACATTCCTGCCTCAGATGGCAGTGCTGGAAATGCAATAATAAAAAACCAAGTTGGATGTTGGATGCCTACTGTGATTTTCCTATAAATAAGAGATATCACTTCGCTGTCAGAATGGATGATCGTATTGTGTGTTCCTGATAAAATGGTGTTTACCTTTTAGATTTAATGTGGGTGGGGTTTTTTTGTTTTTGTTTTTGTTTTTTTTTTTAGCTCTTTAACTCACAGAATGAAAACATCTCCAGAAAAGCGGTGCTTTCTTTCAAGGCACAGGCACATATGCTTCATATCTCAGTAGTAACACACTGATTCACAGCAACTACAGCTTCTGTGACATGTGTTTGGATTAAAGTAATAGAAAATAAATGAAATGTTTGGATTCCAAAATACTGGCCAGATCTTTCATTTATTCAGTTATGTAAAAGGACTTGCTTTTCAGTGGGTGCAAGAGGAGGCAGGGAGCATTTGGACGCACTAGAATGAATTTACAGAGCAGTCTTTCTTCTGTCAGAAAAAAATACTGCCACTGTCTTATTGTCCACAGCCAATCACATCAGTGTGAGACTGGGCACTGCTTTCAAAAGACATTGCACTGACATGTACTTATTTCCTAATCCCATCCCTTGAGCAGGCATCATTTAATTGCATACTCAGACAAAGTTTAGCAGCAGTTGGGTCAGAAAATTCATGAAAGAATCATGATGAGAGTGGATTTGATCCTATATATCTACATCACTTGTCAAATCTTTATTCATGAAACGAGAAACAGTGCTGAGTTTCCACTTTGTGATGCTATTCTGAGACTACACCGAGCTGCCAGAAGAGGTTCAGAAAAATCTAGGATACAGGGCAGAGAAAATCCATCTGCCAGAATTTTTAAAAGGGAGGCCTTGCAGGCTCAGAACAGATTCTGAGATTTCTGAAGAGCTGACTGACCCCTGCTTTTCAGTATTTTGGGGCTTCAGACAATAAATGGCCTTCTGAGCCAAGACAACGTGCTTCTAGCTGTCTGCTATGTTTAAATCTCTTCTTTGGTAAGGAGCCTCTTCTACTCAGTGCCATCTTCTATCCATGCACACCCTCCCCTCCAAAACAAACCCCACCCAACAGTCTGGAGGTTCCAGCTACAGCAGGTGCTTACTTTTTTCTTTGTTGATGGTTGCACCTCCAGGAGCAGGCAGAGCCTGGTGTGGGTGGAGCAGCTCGGGCTGAGGTGGTACCCAAGAGCAGCTCTCGATGAGAAGCTGCCAGAGCAGCTCTGTGAAGGCACAGAGATCCCATCAGAGGTGTACAGCACTGCACATTATTCAAAGCCTGAACCCAAGGGCACAGGATTGACTAGGGTGGCTGCTCTTGAGGCTAAACAATATTTTAGAATCGTCACCAATGATTAGGAGGTGATGGCTGCTAATGGTGAATAAATGAGCACGATGTGCTGTCAGATAGCCATTGCCATGTGCTGACATCAAAGCTGGTGGAGTTATTCTGGGTGTGAGCAGATAGAGAAGAGATCAGCATCCTGCCTGCTACATGTTGTAAATATAGGATAGCATAATGTTTTAAAATGACGTGCGTGCCTGCCTTTTATATACAGTTTGATTAACTTCAAAGGGGCTTCTGTAGCACAGAAACCATCTCATTTACAAAGAAACCAAACCCAACCCAAACAAACAAAAAAAACCTCAGCCCTCCAGAACTGAGATAATTTGCCTGCATCTTATGCGCAGTATACATAGTTATAACAGTTCCAGCGTGATTCTAAAGATAAAAATAGCAGTCCTATATTCACTTTTTTCCCCACTGCACATCATCCTCTGTGTCAGACACTTTCTACTCTACAGCCTTTCAAGATTATCCCTTTTTCCCCCACCCTGTGAGTTGCTATGTGTCTGAAGTCAGGCTCGTCCTTTGTTGTGCAGACTGAGCAGGGGAGGGTATGGAAACACGCTCTGTGTTACCACACATCCACACACAAAAGCCCCACACAAGTCTGGGGGCACAGGAGACCCCAGTGGCTGTGCAGCCCCCTTGTACTCATCCTGCAGCTGCAACCAGGCTGGACATCAGCCTTTTTCCCCCCCACCATGCTGAAGCTCCCAACAGTGTGAAAATCAGAGTGCCAGGCATGACATGAAGTGATGCCTGATACATCATATATTGCAGACTCTCAGGGGGCAGGGGGAACTGGAGAGTCTAACACTTCCAGGCAGCGTTTCCTGGGGGTTTTTTTGAGGGTGTGAGGCCAGTTCCTAGTCTAATGTTGTGGGGATGCTGTTCACCCCATGATCTGGGAAAGTTCATCTATTGCCTCTATTGCAAAAGAACTGGGAATAAACAATTCTTGTGAAACTCAGCCTACGTTCATAACCACACAAAAATCATAGAACTTCTTAATTTCCCAGTCTTCAATAAAGTCTGCCAGGATAAAGAAAATATGGTTTGCTAATGTAGGAGAGAAGCACATCATGCTATATAGAGCAGGGAAACTCACACAGTGGTCACAAGCCTTTGTATACTTTTCACCGGGCTAGAAGCACATGGAAAAAATATGTTCTTGTTCAATTACTCAGTTTTTCTTTATTTACACTCAGGTATACTTTATGATTACTGCCATTATTAATTTGTGTTGTTCCATTACCCACTACCTCACTTCCAGGGAGAACCATTTGGTGGTGGATGTGGCAGAAATCTGAAAGACAACGGTGACTACTTCACACAGATGAAAATGTCCTTCTCTGGCTCAGTCTCGGCTCTTCCTACAAAAACATGAGCTGTGCATGGCCAACGTATTTCCACCAATAATGGAATTAAACAAATAGATGCATGAGGAAGAGAAGAAAGCAAGGTTAACTTGAGAGGGTGTTCATGTAGATGAGCTGTGTTTAATCTCACTTCAACACACCATCTGCCTCCTCCTAACCTGCAGGTTTGAGAATTTGCCTGATGCATGTGGATGAGACTCCTGCTTCCTGTACAGCAGTTTGTTCATGGTTCTCTCTCTGTCCCATCAGGGTGCTTTTGCTTTAGCCATGCTAAAAATAAACACTGTACGCTTGCACTGTGGTTCTTTATGTACATTTTCTTATATGTGCTGCGTAGAGAAACTAACGTGTGTTATCTGCATGCATGTGCTATCTCCACATGTGTGCACAAGTGTACACACACCCCCCACATTTTTCTAAAGGTATTCATCTACGTGTGGAACTTTCATAGGAGTAACAGTGTTTTAGAGGTATATTAAAAGTGTATATCTGGACATTCATGAGAGAAAGGGAGTGATAGAAATCCAGTGTCAGGTTCCAGCAGGTTTGCTATTAATTATTATAGTAAACTGCTTGTCCATAGGGAAAATGGAATTTTCACAGGATTAATGGAAAATTTAGGTCTTACTATATGTAATGTATGAGTTACTCGTTTGGCTTTGTATTAGAAGAAAACAGATACGTTGACTAACCCCTCAAATTATATTTTCTAGTAGCTGCTTAAAATAAAATGGTGACTAAAAGTGTAAAAGATTATGCCACTTTTCCTCATTGCTACAGCTCCTTTTTCCAGGCTTCAGAACTGGACTCACACTGCTCTCCTAGGAGAAGCTAGGCCTTCTTGGCTTTTTTGGGCAGCTGGCTCCCAGAGGAAAGAACTTGTTCCTCTCTCAACAGTTTGCTCTTTGCCAGCCCACCTGCCTCTATCACCCCCCCAAGCTTTTATAAAGGCTATACTGAGAAGCATCCTCTAAACTCTTAAACTTTAATGAGCTGGAAGGATCACAAGCATGTTATGATCTCAGGGTCCTGCAGATAACCACAGCTGGTAACCCAGGGTTTTTTTCCAATTGCATGGGCTGATCAGCAGTGAAAATGAATTGTCTTCAAGAGCACCAGCTCCCCATTTGCATTTTCATAGCTTTAGGGTTTTTGTAAGCAAACATGATGCTTTGCAATGAGCTTCAAAAGCAAAGCACAGAGCTGAATAATTCAATCCCCCTATTTTTATTACATTTCAGAAATTACACCACATATATGTTTCACTGCTAATTTATACTCCACAAGAACCCTTTTGGCTACACAAAGGTCCCACAAAACATAAGGTCACAAAGATACTGCTTTCAGTTTTTCTGTTATAAGCAATCAAAGGTGTCCTGCGCCTGACATTATTCACTCCCTAAGGTATTCCTCCAAATACAAAAATTCCTAAAAAAAAAAAAAAAAAAAAAAAAAAAAAAAAAAAAAAAAAAAAAGTAACAAACAAAAAAATGGGGGGGAGAAATATTTCGAAGAGAAAGGCTGCAGGAGGCACAATTTCTGCACAGGCCTGTGTGGATTTCAGGTGAGAGCTCGTCCCCTTGTTCATCACTTAACCGCAGAGAGGAGCAGAATTCATCCCCTGCATGTAAGTAAGTGGGTGACCTCTGTGATGTACTGCAGGACCCCACCTGCTCCAGCAGCCTCCTAGATGGTCTCTGCCTGCAGGAAAGCCTCAGGTTTTATAAGTGCCACCCTACCCATTTCTGCTGTTTTCTTCTGACTGACTTGATTTTCTTCTGGCTGGTGTTTGACTTTTAAATTTTGTTCAATCCATCTTTCATATCCTCTCAGCACCGCTTTCCTCTATTCCCTCTGTTCCCTTTCCTAACGAGACGCTTTTAAGTGTCTTCACCGTAATTTCCAGCCTCTGTCTATTTCTTTGCATGCTTGCTCTGGGAAGAATATGAGCACAAAAACATTAGTTTTCGGTCAGTCAGGGACTTTTAAAACTGATCAAACCTCTTTTCCTCCTTTTGTAATGATTATTATAATATTCCCATTTTGCTAAATGAGCTTTTTAAAGTACTTTTTTTTTTCTGTCTGTGCTTTCTAATGGCTTTCTAATCACCAAAATTTACACAGCAATTTATATTTAATAAAGCTGATGTCTGTTTACTTAACACAAAGAGAACATTTGCTGATAAGAGAGCACTTAAATAATCAGCCACACCCTCAGAAGCAGTGCAAAGAAATAGGGAACTGGCTGGAAAACCAATAGATCTTTAGTATCTCAGGACAAGCTTCAAAGACAAAATAAATGCAAAGGGAGGATTTTAAGCCCAATGCTGCAGCGTTTTCCACAGTAAGGGATTTTGTAGAAGTTCAGAGCAGACACTGCCCAGGCAGTTTTCATTCAGTGCCTGGATACAGCAGCACAAGAATGATTCCTATTTCCTGCTCTACCCTCTGAAGTTTTCTCAGATGTTCCTCCCTCTCCTTTCAGAAGCACTGTACTTAAATTTTGGTGCTCTAATTTCTTTTTCCATCAATGTATTTTGTGTCATCTCCCAGAATCTTTGATTTGCTCACTTTCCATTTCTGGGGAGTCTTACAGCTGGGGTATTTCCAAGAGTATGCCTCACGAAGACACATTAAGAGATAGCAGAACAATTTGAATCCCAACACGCCTAAAGTTCACTGGTAACAAAATTTTCTTATTTTTCCTTTTGCATTGTTTTTGGGGCACTGCCACCTTCCTCAGAGCCCTTGGCCTTTTGCCATCACTTTGAAAGGGAAACAGCCACAAAAGTCAATGGGAGATTAGCAGAACACTCAGTGACAGATTTGGCATGTTGCAGCTCTAATACTGGATTTTCTTGAAGGGTCATAAGACTTAATAAGTGTTCACATCAACCCCCTTTGGCCATGTAATAATATACTCCATCACTGATGCAGCATTAAAAACCTGAAATTCATTACACACTGAACCACCCATGCCAATTTTGCTATCACTCACTCTGGTGCAAGTCAGCTTTGGTGCCATGGATGTTGTTTTGTGACAGCTCTGCAGCTCTTTTTAGTCATCACATTAGGCTGTCTCCATCCTCTTGCTGCTCCTGCCTACCTTAAGATGCTATTTTCACTATTAGTTTTTAGACTCCTGCCTCTAAGACTGTATGTGAAACATACAGACGCGGTTTTTTGCATGTAAGTGGGTATTCATTCATTCATTCATTCATTCCAGTTCATGCATTCCTTGTCAGACACTTCCTAGTTGGCCTTTGCATACATGCAGAAATGCCAATTCTGAAAACAGATATAAAGGAAGGTTCAGCAAATGTACACGTGAATTCACAGCAAATGTGAATTCAAACACCCTTTTGAGTCTTGCTGGCATTTCCACCTTTTCCACTCACAGGCTCAGAGGCAGAAATGTGCAAAAATAAGATGAGGGGGAGCCTCTGTTATCATCCAATATGTACGCAATAAGTGGCACTATTGAAATGAGGCAATTGTTTAATCACTGAGAGAATGAAGCTAATTCAGATTGATTTGGGATGAAAACACAAAGTATTGCTAATCCCGACTGAAACACAGCAAACACAATTACCATTCATTTGGAGGAGTTATACTGAAGATTTGCCAACATTCTTTTGCAAACCAAGGACGACTAATAATTCTACACTAAACTTTTTCAGCTGAGTCTAAACGCACACTTCACTTCTAAAAAACAGTAAAAAACAGCAAATAACTTCTAATAAACAGCAAGTAACCTCTCGATCAAATTTCAAATAAACTCTAGCCTTGGCAAGTGAGCATCCCCTATTAAAATTGGGACACAAATCAGGATCTTCACCAGGGCCTTTCAGCTGTCGTCTGCGGGCTGCTCCTGAGAAAGCTGAATCAGAGAAGCAAGGGCACACACACGCATACACATACATGTGATATTCCCTGGGGAAATGCCACTCTATCACAAAGCAGCAACAAATGCAGCAGGTCTGGCTCTGTCAAGAGTGGCCTGCAAGCTCATTTTCAGCTCACTACCTATTATCCCACAGCATTCCACTCTTGCTTTCACAAAGGGGCTTGCTACACCTTCCCTTCTGATTTGCCTCTCTGTTCAAAGTGACAAAAAAAAAAAAAGAAAAAAAGAGTGTGTGGTGCCTTTCACTGTCTCTGGCAGCATGGAGATGAAAGATGTCCTTTGTAAACAAGAACCCCTGCTGCTGCAATTTCAAACCATTGGGGCAAAACAGAGGCTGACAAGCTTAAAACCCTTTTTCAGACTTCCAGTTCTTTCAGGGTTTTTCTGGCTGAAATGCTGTTTTTCTGGTTTTGTTACTGGACTTGTATCCAATGTTGACATTGCATTACCAATATCTGCTCTATATTGCTTCTGTCACAGTGTTTCAGATAGCATACATTTTCATTTTATAGCTCTCCTGTTTCTCTTTAACTTATGACCTTTATTGAAAATGAACCATTTGTTTGCAGAATGTCAGGCGAAAGGATTGAATCACAGGAGCTCGGCATCTGTGAAATGCTTTGCAATCCATTGCAGCTGTATTGGAAAAATAGTGATGGAAAACTATAAAATGCCTGAGATTAGAAGTTTATTCTGGAGGACCCTAACCTTCCTTTAGAATGCCAAGCACATTTCACTTACCAAAATTAAAAACAAACAAACAAAAGGTGTTGGGAATTACTCTCACAGTGCTTCCCTAATACTTTTTTGTTGTTGTCTGTTTTTGAGCATTTCTGTCATTTTTCAGTCATATCTTTACTGCTCTCAGTATCTCACAGCTCTCCTCAGTGGGCCCTAGGTACTTGCATGAAGTGCTTCAGAAGCCAGATGAGGACTGGGTGAGTTCCAGAGCTCAGCAGTGTTTGGCAGCAAGGTCCACACTGCAGTGCTGGGACATGGCATGTTACAGAACAGAAGCAAAACCCCATTTTGCTCTAGTTTCAACAATTCATTAAACACCAGCCAATCAGGATCTTACATCTGCTTTGTTTTCCAGCAGCCTGAAGAGCGCTAGTCTAAAAAATGCATGCATCTTGTGCTCAGAGGGGAGCAGGAAGAGCTTTGCACCAGTGCCTCTGACAAAGGGAAGGATTTATCAGGGGGAGGATGGGATAAAAATGAGACTACTTGTATGCTTTTGCTGCAGGTATTGCAGCAGATATTCCTAAGAGGGCCTCTTTACACCCAGGCTTGGAGCTAAGGAAGTTCTACCTGAGAGCACCACTCAGGGGACTTCACAGTTTTCCAGGGTTTTAGGTGGAATCTGAAACTGGATTAAGTAAATTGTGGGAGGCAACCACAGACCTTAAGCAGATCTTCTGCCTACTACCCACTACCCCACTGGAAATGATCTGCAAGTGTGTCGTGGCAAGGTCATGTGCAGTTTGCCCCATCACAGACCACAGATGGATATCTTCATTCCTCTGGCTGCAACAGAATGGGAACCTTGTGGCGGCTTCCCCTAGGTGGGCATATCTTTCAAGGCTGGTAGCGAAAAATGGGCCAGAATTCAGTGGCACAGGCCTTATTATATATATACCTGGCTACTGAATTGGTACTTAGGTTGTCCTGGTAGCTGCATGCCAATTACTGGTAATCCATACAAGTTGTAATGATCTTGGCACTGGTCAGAACAACAGCATCTTTATTGAACCTGAAGTTAGAAGGTTTTGAGGGCTTGACAGTATGTTTGGAACACCTTTCTGGAGAAAAGAAAATCAAGAATCACAGGGAAGGAAGTGGCATTTATGTGTCATCCATACAACTCAAGAGTTAAGTTGGCACCATGGGAAAACATACAATCCATGCTCACCAGAGTTTACTGGATGTCCTGAGCAACCCAGCTGGTTGAGGTTAAGCAGGGGTGGGGAACCCTGCTGAAACAAAAGAATTGAACTTAAAGTATGGAGCCCTTGGGATTTTTAGAATGGTTTGGGTTAGAATGGACCTTAAAGATCACCTAGTCCCGGTAGCCCTGAAGGGGAAGAGTCACCTGCCAGCAGATCAGAGTGCTCAGAGCTCCATCCAGCCTGGCCTTGAACACTGCCAGGGATGCAGCATTCACAATGTCTCTGGGCAACCTGTTACCATGCCGCACCATATTCACCCTGAAGAATTTCCTAACATCTAATCCAAATCTCCAACATTTTAGTTTAAAATATTTCCTCTTTGTAATATAACTATCTGCCCACATGAAAAAAAAAAAAAAAAAAAAAAAAAAAAAACAAAAAAAAAAAAAAAAAAAAAAACAAAAAAAAAAAAAAAAACAAACAAAAAAAAACAACAAAAAAAACCACCCTCTCCATCTTTTTTTATAAAACTCATTTTTAGTGCTGAAGGGTTGAATCTACACAATTCTTCGCAGAATCACAGAATATGCTGAACTGGAAGGGACTGACAGGGATTGGTGAGGCCAACTCTTGGTTCTGCACAGCACCATCCCCAAGAATAACACCATGTCCCTGAGAGGGTTGTCCACATGCTCCTTGAACTCTCTCAGGCTTGGTGATGTTACCACTTCCCTGGGCAGCCTCTTCCAGTGTTCAGCCTCCCTCTGGGTGCAGAACCTTTTCCTGATATCCAACCTGAACCTCCCATGGTACAACTTTGGTCCGTTTCCTTGGGTCCTGTCACTGCCACCACAGAGAAGAGATCAGTGCCTGCCCCTGCCCTTCCCCTCCTGAGGAGGTTGTACTTGCAGTGAGGTCTCCCCTCAGTGTCCTCCAGGCTGAAGAAGCCAGGTGATCTCACCTGCCCCTCATACAAGTTCCCCCCAAGGCCCTTCACCATCGTCAGGATGCTCCTTTGGATGCTCTCCAAGAGCTTAATATCTTTCTTTTATTGTGGTGACCAAAACTGCACACAATCTGCGTGACATCTCAGGCAATGCTCTCATCTAAACCCTGCTCCCTAAAAAAAACCGAAACACCACAAAACATGATAAGCATTATGATATAACTTGTCTTGAAGGGACAGGAATCCTTACCTCTCATACCCTGAGCTACAGCCTTGAGCATGAAGGGATTCATGGTAGAGACTTGGCAAGTGACGTACATGGGCCCACTGGCAAAGACCAGTTCAGGTGTAAGTAGCAGGCAGGATTTCTAATATGTTTTATGCTTATGTGGAAATTCTTTCTCAGCTGTGCTCTTAGAACCAATGCTTGCTTCCCCCCGGAACAATGTAGATTATTTTTTAAAGGGTGATTTTTCAGTGGTGTTCTCATTCAAAATTTTTGTCTGCAGTTACACAAGATTACTTGCAGGCTATAGCGTATTTTGGGATCTCTTCTTGATGTCTCAAACAGCTGGATCACTCTAAAGCAAAATTTGGCTTCATCTCCAAAGCATATTTATTATTCCTTGCTCTGCAGCTGAAATACCTAAGTTGTCTTTTCTCTGTTTCTGGTTACTGTGTAAATGATGTACTTCTGGGCAGGCTTGTATCGATCTAGAAAAGGTTTCCAGGTTCAGATTCAAGTTGCATTAACTGGAAAAGGCAGATCACTGTAAAATGGAATGTTCTCAAGGATCAATAAATCTTGCTATCAGAGCGGACGAGGGCTTTTACTGCATCCCCTCCGCTTTCCAGCCACCACTTCAGAAAGAAGCAGGGCATCTTGCTGTGCAGGAGGAATGGTCACCAAGTCCTCAGAGTACCCTCTGGCACTGTTCTTCCCATGGCAGCAGCATCCACTCTCTGGCTACTGCACTAAGCACAGATGCCAGAGCAAGAGAAGGGCTGGATTTGGCAAGTTAATTAAAGTGGCATTGGCAGAGTTTTTCAGGTCTACCAGTCATCTGGCTCTATTAATAGAATTGAGGGGTGCCAGGCCTGCATCAATCACCTGCATGATCCCTTTTAGCATTCCTCTATTTATTAGCGTTGATTTTTAAAATTTAATGACGCATTTCAGTGTTTCCTATTTTAATTCCCACAAATATTTTTTCCTTGACAATATCTTGTAAATATCTAAAATAACAGAATGCCATTTTTGATTTTTGTCCTCTTCCTGCATGTTCTTCATTGTAAAATCACTATCATGGACATCTGGTCACAACAAAATCTCATTGCAAGGAACGTTGCTACATTAGATTTATTGCTGTGGACAGCAATCACAGAAATTTTATTCTGTGTAGCACTTATTCCAGGTCTATTTCCAATGAGTGGAACTTCAGTTCTGCCTCTTTTTAGTATACATAAGATTCATGCAAAGACATTTCTCATTTGGCCAACATAGACAAAATATCCTGGAAGACTGAGAAAAGATAAAAGAAGAGGCAACCTTTCAGAGATTGGACAGGGAGAAATCACAAATTCAAGTGTGGGAACTTGCTTCAGGGTGGGATTTTAGTCAAGACTGTTCAAGACACTTGTATTTTATTCTTAGCACAAGGAAAATGACAAATCTCACCCACTACTAGTACATCAGCAAGAGGTTAAATATTTAACCCCAACTCCTTTGGTTCCAGTAACTTCAGAAGTGGTTCCATGAGAATTTGCCTCTATAGCAATAAGGAAATTCCTTAGAAATCCTGTGCAATCTGTCCCTTTGCAAGTTCTATAATCAGCACCTACCCATGAGGAATCATACAATTTTTTTTTTTTTTTTTTTGGACAGCTGAAAATGCTGAAATAAAGGCAATGTTTGATTTTACCCATGGTTGCCTTTATCACCTGGGTTAAGATCAGGCATAATACAGTCACAACAAATCCTAAGTGAGCGTTGGCAGCAATGCAATTAACTCACATTAATGGATGGCATGGAAGGACTCATCCTTCCTTTCTCCAGCCGTGCCTGTGATGCCTTTACTGGAGGGAAGACCCCTGCACCCAAGAGCAGTTTTGTTGCTTCAAGGACCAACTAGGTCATCGTGTGCTGGATCTTTGGTGCCATGTCATCAGGGTTTTTCCCCATACCTGGATGTGGCCAGTCTGACAAGTTGATGAGAAAGTGATGCCTTAAGTTTCAGCTTCCCTGTGTTTCAGATTCTGGGCTGCCCAGGGGTGCAGTTCTGAGCCTTGTATTAAGTGCTGGTAAGCTCTCTTCACAGATCAGAGAGACAAAACAAATCTTTTTCCTGATGAAGACCAAGGACAGATTTCAGGTCCCAAAGCACAAACAATGGTGGCTGAAGGGAGGAACAAGAAGGACGGGACCCCACAACCTGGAGCTGTAACTGGACAATTAAACTCCAAAATACAAATGGACCAAAACTTATAAAAATATAAGACCTCATGACCACTCAGCCATTTTGTGACCATTCTTAGTCCACCTTGAGTGTAGCCCTGGTCAGGCTCTTGTCCTGCCCAAGGTGTATCCTGGAGGCCTTTCAATAAACACCTACTTTATTCTCCAGCTCTGTCCAGTCTCTGTTTCAGGTCAGCCCTCCCAAGGTACCAAAAGCAGTTAGGTCAGCATCTCAAAGGCTGGGGTAGCAACAAACAAGGCAGATGGCTGGGGCTCAGTGGGTGCCCTCTGTCTACATGGGAACATTGTCTTTTTTAAAAAAACCCAAACCTCTGGCCTCAGCTTTACCAGCTGGGCCCATCTCGGACTGTGTCACTTTCCCCTGACTTTGTGTTATAATGTTGTGATGCATTTTTCAACAAATCTGTAATCTCATTTTGAGTCTTTTTGTTTTAACCTATTGTTTTCAGCCTTGGTTTTCTTTCCAGGCCCTGTATTTTGTTAAGTTTAAAATGCTATTTATCCATCCCTCTTTAAAATTGTTATTTAATTTATAATTGCTCACTAAACCCAGAAGACAGATGTGACTATCAAATCTGTTTATTTTGGGAAGGAGGGGGGGACAAGGAAAGGAGAGGAATGGGAGTAGTTAACAGCAGCTTTAGCATTAGGCAAAAAGAAATCACAAAATTCTGTGTATTAGCTGGCACCTCTGGAGGCCCCCTTGTCCTGATCCCAGCAGGGTGAGGGGCAGCAGGTTTCCCTGGAGCATGTCTAGGGGAACATTTAAAATCTCCAAACAAACACCTAACAATATGCATTGTTGACAAGAAGATTTAAGTATCAACAGAGAGCAACAGTTAGCTATAAAATACTCTTCAGTATTCAGTGTAATTCACTGTGTCAACAATTTTTGCCAGTATTATCATCTGAGACAAAAATGTCTCATTAAGAATTTGGGAACTTACTTTTTTGTTTCCAGAATGTTTTCAGTTGTATCTTTCCATCTAATCTAAGAAAATTACTACTGCTCTCCTGTTTTCTGGCGCTAAGAATTAATTCGTTTTCTCGATGGGGCATTTTAACCACTTGCATGAGGAAAAATGTCACTGCAACCGGGGTATCTTATAATCCTGGGTGTCTCTTTAATAACATATTTTTTTGTATTTTCTTTTTCTAATCTGTCTTCTTTTCTTTTAATATGAGATTTTCTTGTGATACTTCCAAAAGGAGAGCTGTGGGACGTGGTACCTGGGGGCACTTGCACCTGCAGGGGGGTCCCATATCCTACAACCTAGACATTCACAGCAATGACAATGCCTCCTACCTCTTATCAGTTTATCATTTCATGACTCTTAGCCCTCGGGTTTCTTCTAGTCACATACGACATGGTACAGCAATTACCTCAGAGGGGCCCCAGCAGCTCACCTGCATCTCAGGAAAGCACTCTTATAATGAACCCTCCACCCTGCTGTCAGATATAAATCAGTCAGGGGAGTATACAACCTTCATCTGCCCTTGCCTGAAGAAAGTGCTGCCGGTTTCGCATCCCATCTGACCTTCTGGTGAGGTCGCTGCAGACTTATTGCCCCTGGTGAAAGGCCGTACTTGCACTGGGTGACACACAGAGGTGTATTCAGTAAGCTGAAAAAATACTGCTATAATTTGTCTTTCTTTGGATTTTAGATGACAAAATGGTCTTGCAGGCAATTTAAAATTCAATTCTACACCTTGGAAGTAACTGAGTTTCCACTGAAAATGAGTGTTTGTGTGTGCAAAAGGAAGCATGAAAGTTATGAAAATGCAATGGGAGAGTCATTACCCTGGGGTGGAATGAAGCAGACCCTTGACCTTGGGAGAATCCCCACCCTTATGTGTAGAAGTAGGTGCATTTAAAATCAGCACAGGCAGGGTGAAAAAGCAAGAGAAAAACTAACCCCACCCACCATTTGCCTGGGACTAGTGGGTGACAGCACTACACTGCATGAGAGGGACTCAGGCTGCAGCTTGGGAGGAAAGAAGCCAGGAAATCCAACTCCTTACAAGCACAGAAAATGCTGGAGTGGCAGCTCGCTCCCAGGTTGTGGACAGCAAGGGGTTACAGAGCTGTCACATGAGTCACAGCAGCAAGATCTGCCACTGCTCTTGTCTCCTGAGAAGACTCCATACGTATCAGAAAGGGAATCTCCAAAACCAATATTCTGTTTCACAAAAAACCCTGCCTGTGCATTTAAAAAAAAAAAAAAAAAAAAAAAAAAGCAATATTTCTCCAAGCTCCTCTCCAGCCTGTATGGAAATCTCATAAGCACGTCTGTGCTCAGGTGAAGTCAGCTGAGGTGATAAACGTTTCAATAAATCACACAGCTGACATCTTCTTCAACATATCCACTTACAGTCTGTTAATGAATCCTGCCAGGTAGCAAACCGATAAACTTTTCTACGAAAATATTTATTTCTATTCCCCCAACATTCTTACAACAACAATATAGGAATCACAGAAATGACGTGGATGGCATTTACTGTTGCTGTTGCAAACAAACCAGTTGATGCTAGCAGTAACGTGCAAAGGACATTGTAAAGCTAGACTTTCAAAGCCAGCTTGCATTGCCTTGATTCTGATCCCGCAGAAGGAAATGAGGTCACCTTTGACAAACACTGAGAATCTCAGCCATGGAACACTATTGTTCTTACCCACGAGGTATATTCCTCACTGAGAAGGTGATAAGTCATTCAAATATAAATTACCTAGTGCCAGACTGACTTTGGACCTTTCCCTATGGATGGCTACGTCAGTGAGAGTGCTGCAGCTCAGACAGCGTACCACAGATCGCTCCATGCTGACCCAGCCTGAAGGGTCTGTTCAAGGTCTCAGAGACAGCCCAGAGCAGAATGAGACATTAAAACTGGCTTTCCTAATTTCTGGAGCACTGCTGCAACCGCAATTCTTATCAGCTTGTCACTGATTCTTCAGTATTTTTGTGTGGACACCATGTTAATTTATGGTGTTTCTATATGAAGCGTGTCTAGAACAACTGGGTTTGTCACAGGTGCAGAAGCAAAATATCACATCAGACTGAAGGTGAATTACTGAGACCATAATCTCATTCACAAACTCAGCCTCCTCAACTTAAAGGCAGTTAAGGTCTACTTTGCTAGCACATGTTTTTTCTTTTAATTAAAATATTATTCAAGTTCAGTATCTGTTAAGAACAACAATGTGGATGATATTTCTCTTGCCAAAAACTCACCCTGAAATAACACTTTTTCCTTTGCAAAGCTTTTGTCTTACTCAATATTAGAATATTAATACATCAAAACCATGATTGTCCTTCCAAAGTCACAGCATAATTGTGACTCCATTTCAGTACCAGAACATTATTCAGCAAAAACCAAACTAATTATCACAAGAACAGTTCATAGTCAGTGTGCCAACTTATTTTTTAAGGAACCACTAACAAAGGTATGAAGAGGTTTTTCTCTGACTGTTCCTTGGAGTACATTCTTTACCTTTGTGCCAATTATCTGTGATTATTGGTGCAATTTCACTTTGTTTTTATGGTTCTTGAAGAGACCCAGTGTCAAATTCACAGATTTGATACCCAGAGCACCCTTCTCCAAATGAAATCAACTCCCAAACTTTTAATTATGAACTGCATTCACCCAGAAAAGCCATGAAGCCCTAAACACAAGAGAACAGGGCCACAGACTGATGGTCTCGTCAACAGGCCTCAGTCCTAAGCACTGAATTCTCAAAAGGTTTGCCATAAATCCAGAGTTCAGGAAGAAGGGGGAAATTTTACTGAGAAGCTCAAGGATAGGAAATAAGGATTGTCTCACTACCATTTCAGAAGAAGCAGGAGCGCTGAAAAAAAATAAAATAAATCATGCACTGGTGAATTATTTACTCTACTACACAGGACATATTTGGAACAGTATTGCTTTAGAAGGGAGGTTATACTGCAGTCTGTGCTGTCAGGTGAGTCATATTTCTTTGGAGACCAAGTAGTCTGGGTTTTTTCCTGATGACTAAAGTGCTTAAATTCGCCTCTTGTCAATCAGCCACAGGGAATTGTCTGGTGGCTCTTGAAGTGTAGAGTGACGACATCAAGGGGAACACTACTAATAAAGGAGCAGCCACTGGGGGGGAAAAAGAATTAAACTTCTGCTGAGCCTGGCTCTGATTCCCTGTTCTCTAGGAATTACAGCCAGGCATTCGTAAAAGTCAATCTGAAATCTTACAGGAGGAGTCGAGGATGTGATTTCACTCAGTGCTCCTACAGCAAAGCAGAGAGAAGTGCTGTTGAACGCCCATCAAATTAAACTAGGGCAAACACGCTGGAAGAGAACAAAGGGCTTAGGGAAACAAAGAAAAAAAAAAACGAAATAGAAAAAAAATATATTTTTTTTCCCCTCGAAACTACCAGAACGCATGCCTCTCTCAAGGTGTGTAACAGCGCTCTGCGCCAGCTCATGGCACAGCCCGGAGGTTTTGGGGGAGCCCAGGTGTAACTCTGCTCTTCTGCTAGTGCTGTTTACATCACCGAGCTCCGTGAAGTGCCTCGGTTGGCTGTGGTGGGAAGGGATGGCATTCCTGCCCGGCATTCCTGCCAGGCAGCGCTCCCACCGAGGGTCCCAGCCAGGAGCCAGGCAGCAACAGGAGTAACTCTGCTCTCCACAGCACCGCTGAGCTGCTCCTGACACCCCTCCCTTCTCTCATGCAACAAAGGATATTTTATAAGGGAGGGGCATTTCCAATTCGAGGGTAGAAAAGCTGTGTGTTCAGTACTTTGGGTGGGATGATGAGGGGAAATAATTACACAGCAGCACGGCCACTTGTTCTGGTTTTCTCTGATTGCTTAGCAAACTTTCAAAGGAAAGCAAGTAGTCACTATAGAAACTAACACATCTTATGGCTGTTTGTATTGCCTCTGAGACACAGAATATCTTTTAATAAGACATTTGTATTTTTTCCTGCTTTTAGAATACACTGTACAATAAATAGCTGGGTTTTGTTTTGTGTGGGTGTGTGGGTTTTCTGGTTTTTTTGCTTACTTGGGGTTTTTTTGGGGGGGAGAGGTGTTTTGTTTTGTTGGTTTTTGTTTTGGGGTGGGGTGGGTTGTTTTTTTTTTTTGTATTTTTGTTTGTTTGTTTGGGGTTTTTTGTTTGGGGATGTGGTTTTGTTTTGGGGGGGGGGGTTGTTTGGGGTTTTGATGGTCTTTTTGTTTGGTTGGTTGGTTTGGTTTTTGTTTGTTTGTTCATTTCTTTGGGGTTTTTTTGTGTGTGCTTTTTGTTGGGATATTTTTTTTTCTTTTTCTTTTTTTCTTTTTAAAAATTTATTATCATTTGCTTTGCCACCATTGAACGGAATGCAAAGGTAGGGCTCATTCAGAAATTGATTTCCACAAGTGAGAAATTACCAGCCGCTTCAGTCTGTTTGAGCTTCATTTTCAGTAGCCACATCTTATGGCTGTGGAATAATTCACACTGGATAGGCATAGGAAGGATGGGTGTAGTAAAACTGAGTACAAAACCAGCTGTCAATCCACAGCTCATTGGGAAGAGAGGTGGAGACATCCCCTGCATAAAAGTCCAGCAGGTCCCAGTTTGACGACCAGTGATTCAAAACTCAGTGTCTACAGAGAAAAAAAAAGCACTAACTGCTTGCATTGACTTTATAGGAAATTGAGCTGTCACATAAAAGTTAAAACATCATAAAAAATGCTGATATGTGTAAAATCCCGTGAGTCAGTCAAGCTCTCCGTAGATACATTAAGAAAAACACAGTGCATGTAACCTTCCAGTGATCATTTCCCGGTAATCAATGGTGACCTACTGCTATTTTATTATCCTCACCATGACAGAACTGAGAAGATATAGATCATTCAATGGCACAAACCCACTGAACTTCGTCTCTGTTCAGATTTTCACCTCCCACTTCCTGAGCCTGGTTTTTCTTTTATTTCTCTCTGCTGAAAGGAATAGAGGACTTCTTTCAGAAGTTTCTGATACACTATCTGGGCTCCCTCTTTTCCCACAGTGAAAGCCTTTTGTTTTGGTCAAGTGTTTCTTGGGACATTTGCATGAATTACATATTCAGCATTATTTCTTGAGGATTTTTTCGGGATGTTTTCCACTCCTTCAACACCAGCTCCCATCTCAAAACAACCTGTCCCACCAATCCAGCCTGCTCCCTCAACCTCATGTCTCCCTGATCCACTACACAGGCTCAAACTGATCCACAAACAGTACTGTCACCAGGTGAATTGCTGGTTGTTTATCTTTTCCTGCCCCTCTTCATCCTCAAAGCATCCTCATCCCCCAGGATGCCAGCTGCCATTCTTGTGCCAAAGCAAGCTTTTATCTGTTTCATTCTGCACGAGCTACCAAGACTTTACTTTCACCCAAAGCTGCAGGTTGTCCTCTGCACGCTCTGTGCCTGGTGCAGAAAGAAGCAGGCAGGGGGAGAAACATTTCTGGGGACAGGCAGGGTCCTGGAGGGCAGAGGGGATAGAACTAACCACCACTTTTGGTCTCAGATATCTGGGTGCAAGCAGTCCCAGGAGCTAGGCAAGGAGCTCAGATCAGTGGGGCATCTGACCAAGCGGCCTAAATTATGTCTCTGTCTTTTTGTTGTTGCTGTTTTGGTTTGTTTGTTTGTTTGGGGGGTTTGTTTCTTTGTTTTTGGTGGGGGGTTTTATTTGATTTTTTTTTTTTCTTTTTCTTTTTTTAATAATGCCTCCATGGCATTCTTCATTGTTTAACTACTGGAAAATTACTGTTAATCAACCATAGCCGAGTGACCATGGCCTGAAGACTGGAATGAATTGAGAAGTATGCAAATCCTGGATCTCTACCAAGCATTACTTCAGCAGAGTTTTCAGGCCAGTTTTGAATAAGGTACTGGATAATTCCTACCCACCAATATAAAGTTGGTGGGTAGACACCTTTGTGTATCAGCTTGGCAGATTCATATTCAGCTGTCTGCTTGCTGTTAGACCTTGACATCAACAAAGATAGATGATAAATGGAGGCATTTCCGATGGGCCAAAGGAGTCTGTTCACAGTCCAACACTATTTGATGCATTTTGTTTTAGATGATGGCAAACACACAGATGGGAAAGCTGGAAGCAGAAGCAGAATGAATGGACTGGTGAATTTATGAGGTTATGACTACTGTCAGATCAGTGGTAAGACAATTTCATACTAACATATTGCATTATACCTACAGATAATATCCTGGATTCAAGGCTACAGGACACACAAATACAGGAATAGTCCGGAAACATGGCATTCAAAAGGTAAAACAAGTTAACCCTGCCCTTCCAGCATGCCTAACAAGACAAGCAATAAGCACAAAACCATCAGCAGAAGAAGTAGGGATGTATTACTCCAAAGCCACGTGTGGTGTTTGTACAGAAGCTGTGGAATCCCTCACCTCTGCTGGGAACCACTGTGATGGACACATTGCTGCATTGGGAAGAGCTCAGAGGAAAACAAGGATGACAGGAAGTCCAGGAGAAGCTATTTACTGGAGAAGCACACTCAATTTAGCCAAGGAGAGGGTGAGAGGTGACTTGCCCCCTGTCCAGGAATTGCTGCATGTATAGGGAGTTACTACAAGCAGAGAGCTCTTCAGCGGGCAGGGGCTTAACAAGATTGAGTGGCTAGAAGCAGAAGCCAGCTGAATTCACAGTAAAAACCCCCTCCTGTTTAAAAAACAGTCACCAACAGAGCAATATTTAGGCCAGTGTTCTCACTTCAGTGTTTTATATCAAAATTCCCCCTTTTTTTTTTCTTCCTTTCAAGGTGTGTCAGGAGTTAAGCTCCTGAGGTCGGAATAATAAAAATCATGGCAACAGCTGCTGCAGATCTGACTTCCAGGTCCATTGTAACACACGGAGAGAGAGGCCAGTGCTGGTGCCTGGGGACGGCTGCGAGAGAGGTTGGGCACAGCAGGGTGTTCCCACAGCACAGCCTCCCCAGTCTTCTCTGTTGACAGTGCCAGGAATCAGCCTGAAGGGAGCTGGATCCCTGGAGCAGGCTGCTAGCCTCTCTGCATCACAAGAAGCATCACAAGGCTCAACCTGCCAGGAACAAGCACAGACGATAAACATAAATACCACCGGGGAAGGATCAAACCAGCAAGCCTAAGGAAGGCCCAGAAGACAGTGAGAAGTATGAAAAGAAAACCCTCCCTTGCTGGGACCTTGGACCAAAGGCATTACAGAGCTCAGCCTTTTTCCTCCTCCCCTGAGGCCACCTGTCCTCAAGACCAGCAGTGGCTGCCGTGGTCCCTTGGGGCCTCTTTGTTTACAGGCAACAAACACACCAGCATCACTCCAGGCACTCAGCTGCTGCAAAAGTATCAGACCATCTCCAGATGCACCCTCATTTCCTTCCTCTTCCCTCACCGACCTCTAATGATGATACCAGTCATTATCACCTGTCAGCTCTCCTCCATCGGGCCTCCTCCTGCTCATTATCACTCTCTTCCCAGTTTTCCTCCTTCCCCCATAGCTCTTAGCAACGAGCAGTGGGCAGTGTGATGGAGTCCAGCGTGCAAATCCTTCAGCACTGTTTGTCCCTGTTGCGTGGCCACCAGGAATAGGTTGGAAAAAGCCACATTCCTTCAAGGAGCTGGAGTCTCAGACTCTTCCCAAAAGGAGCTTTTGTCAAAGGTGAAAATCTAGCACAGACCTTCCAAAAACCTAATGTAAAAATCTCTTGGAAATACATAAAAAGTAAAGCATAGTCAATACCAGGGATGAGAAACTAAAAAATTACCCAGTGCTGTAAAAAATGAAGAGCTTAGAGGAGAAAAATTATTTCAAAGTAAGTGCTATGTTGGCAAAAAAGATAAGGTCCAACAAGGCACAAAAAGGTGAAATAGGGATTTACAATAAAAGAAAAAGAGGCATTGTAGGTAGCCCAGAATACTTCAGCAGTTACCAGGACTGCAGACCTGATCATGAAACATATCTGGCAAACATTATAGCTGAATGTGCTTCTTCACTAGGAATACTAAATATTTGCACTCTTCACATGTAAACCCATCAGCTCTTTGGAGCAAAGACTACATGCACGTAAATGTAAAACACCATCAGTACTCAGACATTAAGCAGAGTAACAAAATGTTTTGCATGGCTCCCAAAAGAAGAGGTAACTGCACCACAGGCTCATCTAGAAAACCTTCATTAATTGTTGCGAAAGTGTCACCAGAAGAAAATTCTGCTTCCATTGGGAAGGATGGATTTTTCACTTCCCTTTGCAATTGGCAGATATCTGTTTTTGGTTCAGAACTACTTCACATTAAGACCATAAATCTCAGTGACAAGGCTCCAGCCTTGTGCTGCTGTGAGCAGCTGGCCACCTGCCCTCACTGTAGCAGTGAATTTTGTCGTGCACCAAGATTTTCATCATCGATCTGTGCCTTCAAACCTGATGGTGTTTGCAGAAGGCTTATCCACAGACCACCTCACTTGCAGCAAATCCCAGAAGATTTGCACTCCTAGGCCATCTCCGTGCCTGCTCAAGTGACCTTCAGCGCTGCCAGCACGGGATGCACTCCCACCAGAGCCTGTCTCACAAGAGTGGGAAACAAGAGCCTCAACAGTCTGCATGCTTGCAGTTAAAAGCCTTGCAATATACCTCAGCCATTAAAACGTGTGTTGCCCTCTTTCTTATGATCTGTATAGCCAGATGACAGGAGGGAGGTGATAGAGCCATTTCAACTCCCCTTCAACAGCCACAGAGGCTTTTAATTGCAGGCTGTACTCCACAGGGATTGCCTTGCCTGTCCCTGTGCTGAAGCAGGTGCTGTTTACAATTCTCACCCTCCCTTAGGAATTTTCCGAAAGGAAAATAGCAGCCTCCTTGAACCAGGCCTGTAGAAAACATGTTGTTGAGGACATGAGCATCTGATCCCCTTTCTTGTCTCTTCTCGTACCAATTTGGGAGTAGTTTTAGCTAAATGTAGGAAGTTACAGTTATTGAGTGTCCACAGCTCATTCCAACAGCTTCCCTGACTGCACTTCATGTCAGCTTCATGTCAGGTCCTGAGCTGTGCCCATTGACACAAAGGTAGCCTGATATGGCCCTATGACACTGAATCTTTGATAACTTCATTAATGTATTTTATAGTAAACTGTCCTCACTCCAGTGTAACAGGAGTTAGAGGACAAACCTTCTCTGTGTATGCTGAGTTCCAAAAATGGCTTTGATTCCATGGGGAATACGAGATTTTCCATCTTGACAGATTTCTTTCCCTTTTTACAAACAATGCAAAATTATTCACTGGCTATGCTGGAAGTTCAATTTTTTGAGAAAATTGCAGACCTTGTCTTCTACTTTTTACACAGCTGTTGGTATAGTGCTGGTTGTGTTTTACACTTGCATGTCTGAGGGCAGTTCAGCTGCTAGCAACCTAGCACTGTGCATGAAGAAAAAAGGTATGTGCATTGAAAAAGCTCCTTAAAGAGAGAATGGTTGGTTTCCATTGCCCGTTGAAAAAGCTGTGGTCCTTTGTGGAGAAATCTTTCTTACTAAGAAGTGTTAGAGCAGTTTTTAATAGGCTTTTACAACATAAGTGTTTAGGAATTGAGAAACCTCCCACTTGCCTGACTAAGCAGGCAATGAGGGCTCTCCCAATGACTGCCCCATTCAACTGGGTTACAAAGCATCTCCCTGATCCTGGGGGAAAAATATGCTAAGAGTAAATTCTAAGCATTTCACTGAGGTTTCAGCTATTATTTATTTTTGTCCTTTGAAACAGCGTTGTCATTTGAAACAAAATCTTTCTCTCCGGAAAACACATTTTCTGCTGAGAAACACCAAAACAAAGCAGGTAAAGAATTTCAAGAAGTAATTGCATAGCAAGTGCTGTACCAGGCTAGACCAAATCTTGATCTCATCTTTGTCCCATCATCAGCAGATGCCAAAATCCAGTACTCAGGGCAGGTCAGATTGTGTTGAGAAGCTGAACACTGTCCTGGGAGGAACTGCCAGCACAGGATGGTGTCAGCCAGGGCAGCTGGGTTTGCCATTAGCAGTTTCCAGGGGCTTTTACTTTGAAAAGCTCAGCTCCTTTTACATTGCTGCGGGAATTTAGCACCTACCTGCTGCTACTCCTGTGCCCAGGAGTTCCCACGCTCAGCTGCAGGTCTCATGGAGATTCACATTCCTGTGGCACAGCATGTGATGAAACAAGCATCGAGCTGTTTTTCCTCTGCCCACATACCTGTGTCTTTCAGTGTCTACAGAGCCCTCTCAACAACACCCTGCCAGCTCCTCTCCAGGGTAAAACCTTCTCATCCCTTGGGCTGTGGCTGCTCTCCCTCTGGTCACCCCCTGCCTCTGGTTGGGCTTTTCTATTTTCTGCCATATCCCCACTGAAACATGGAAACAGAATTCCACACAACAGCCAGCATGTGGGGACGTCAGGAATTACACAGCATTACAAGCAGATATGTACCATCCTCCTTCTTAGTAATTCTGTGTTCAATCCCAAGCAAATTTACATTTTCTGGATTGCTTCTGTGTTTTTTATGCTTCCAAAGGCTAATCCAAAACCACCATCTCGTTTCCAAATGCATATAACAATAGAGTCTTCAGTCCAGAAACTAGAAACTGCCTCTTCCCTATAAGAAGTTCAGATTATCATCAATCCAGAAGATGTTCATAAAGAAGGGGAGGCTTTGCTGAAAGAAAATCCCAGCTGGTTCAGGAAGGAAACTTTCACAGACATTAGGCTAAACCATGAGGTTCATTGCACCTGATCTTGCACAACACTGACTTCTACCCCAAGCAAAGCTGTGCTCCTCCCAACATCACTGAGCAAACTGGGTTCTCTACACAGGGCACAGCTCCTGCCTCCTCCATCATTCCCCAGACAGCACTGTGCCTGTCATGTTGCTAATTAGCCCACAGCAGGATTAGTCAGGTCAGACACACTATAAATTGAGTTCTAGAGGCTGTTAAACGCTGATATTTGACTTAACCTTTAATTAAAATATTTATAAGCCAAAAACATCCTCACTGAGCACGCTGCACCAGACAAGACACTGAAAATTAATTGGCCTAGTAAAAGTTAAGGACTAAGAAACAGTAATAGCTGGAAGAAAGGACAGCAGCCACTGTTTTAATGGTAGGAGTTTAGAGCCAGGAGACATCAAGAGGAAAGCTGCAGTATCCCCACAAGTCAGTAACTTTTTCTGTAAAAGGTGAAAACAGTTAAGCCAATAGGTCAAGAGAAAACAAATATGTTTGAGAGGGTAAGTGAAAAGAGTAACATGGAGCATTTCTAAAAATACTACTGATGTTAATAGAAACACATGAGCTAGCACTTTAGCAGCAGAGAGAGGACTCAGTGGCTCCTGTTTTTTTTCCTAACCCCACCTTCCTTTGTGGGCGTCAGCAAGCCAGGCTCAGTATCGATCCGAGGCATTTGTAAGGCTCTACCATTTCATTTCTTTCCACATAAATCAACAAGTTTCAGCAAAATCCCTCATATGCTTTTAGGAGTTCCTGGCATATCTGCATTTTTGTGTAAAAATAGCAAGCATGCGTATTTTTTGAATTTTGGTTATTTCAGTTCCTATAATGAGCAGCATTTTCAGTTCCTTGGAAGTTTTGTTGTTGTTTGAGAAACAAAAAGGAAAGTCTCAAATACGCATTTGCCATTTGAAGTCTCGTGTCTTGCTCAGGAGAAAACTATGTTCATTACCTTGGAGATACATCCTTATGAAAACCTGTGCATATTTCTGAACCACAGCAAGAGATGAAAATACAGTTCAGGTTGCGACCGGTTGATTTATTTGACCTTTTCCGTAAAGGAGATGTCACAGACCAGCAGACAAGCACTGGCCTTGTGCTTATTCCAGGCTTCCATGTAGGTTTTGAAAGGCTGGGTTAAGCTATGGGCCTGAACTTTCTTTGTCTGGTGTAGTTAACTCTCACTATCTCACTGGCTGGGCTGAAGCTCATAGCTCTGTTTTGCTCAAAAACCTCAGGCCAGACACACAGACAAACGACAGTGAGCAAAAGGGCCGAGCACACGGTTCCTCAGAGGTTACCCATCACCCAGCTGCACATTCTCACTGCCTGCTCTAAGTGCAAGGTGGTTTACAGCTACCACAGGCAAGCCATTACATGTGCCTGTGACTGCTAAAATCTCTCTGAGGTTTGCATTCATTTCTCAAAGCATCTATTTATAGGTGAAAAATAATCTCTGTATTTTTAGAGACACATTTGCTGGACCCTTTTAGCGACAGCAGCCAGAGCTAAAATAGCCATCTGCTTATAAAGTAAGAGGTGTTTTTTTGGGGTTTTTTTTTTTTTTTTTTCCATACCTTTCAACTGAGATGGTGGTTTTTTTGCACTTATTGAAATTCCATCTTAAGAGCACACACACTATGCAGAAAATGCAGGTGCCTCATTGCAATCACACCCCTGCAATGGCTGTGAAGGTAGGGGTACACACAAAGTGTAACCAAAAGCCAAAGAGAAAATCATGTAATGGGTAGAGAATAACCTAGGGTAAAAACAAGGTGAAAGCTAAGGTGTCCTTGTGTCACATCTGGGTACTTTTACTTAGGAACAAATTGCACAGATGCTGTGAACACACATGTCAATCTGTGCAAGGTAATAGGATGACTTTTCTGAGAAAGGTGGGAGGTCTAAGCATCAATCTAGAATTTTCTTTGCTTCATAGCTAATAATAAGGAGGGAAAAGGCAAGAGAATATCTTTTTACAGGGATAAAGTATGGGAAAAAGGATTTTTTTTTTTTTTCCTGGAATTTCCTTTGACATTTGTGTTGACAGTTACATGTTTAAATGCAGATGGAGTTGAAAAAGCTCACATGTGTTATGCATGAAACATGCATAGGTAATAATCATGATGGGTTATACCCTTCCATTGAGAAGGTGCCTGCTGGTTTTAGGTTAAGTCCTAGCGAAAATATATTGGATTTGAATGTACTCCTGCTGGAAAGGATGAAAGGCAATAGGCCACTTGGAATTAATTTGAAAACTTTGTGCTTGTTAAACCTTATTTTTAAAAAGAAAGTACAGTAGAAAAGGTGTAAACTGGAAGCACTAGAAAACGAGGAGTGCAGCAAACAACTGCATCCGTTTGGCAGGCAGGTAAAAAGCATCATCAAAAATAGAATCTAAGGAAGATTAGGGATTCTTAACTGATAATAAACAACTTTAACAACTGATAATAAAACAACTTTAAGAGGTTGCACAGAGACAATCCTAAAGGTCAGTTTAGAGCCAAACATTTCTCTGAAGAGCTGCTTTTACTTCCTATTGCTTTGCCACTATGTTCTTCTCCTCTCTCTCATCACTGCTTTGGTAATGAGAGACCATCTCCCATCTCTTTGTTCCTGCCACTGACTCTTACTGCTATTCTTGTATATATTTAATGTAATTTAATTAATCCTCTTTAACAGTTGAAACTGAAATACTGCCCACTGGTGATGGTTCCCATTTTCCCTCTCTCAACACAGTAAACTTAGACAACATATCTTCACAGGGGACACTCCCATGGAAAGAAAACTCATAAAAATTATAAAAGTGAATGAACAAGCAAGCAGACTTAGAGATTTGGATGCAGATAATCACCTTGGCTTGTTTATGTTGAAGGGGTTCATGCTGGTGGTAGTAAAAAAGCTGATTGACTGAAGTAATAGTGATCTTTAGCTGTCAAAGTGCAGGCATTAGATGGACTGTAATTCTGAGGTTGCTATGAAAGTATCATGGTGACACTTTCATTGATAAATTTCATTGAAATAATTGAAATACTTTCATTGATCTAATTGATAGATAAATAGACATATAAATAGACATATAGATACCCTCTCTGTGCTCATATTTATGGTATTTCCACCTGTGGCTGGGTGTGATCTCACTTCGTCATTTTCCCTGTAGATTAATTTCTGCATCTCAGAAATCTTGTGCAAACTGGTTTATGAGAAGCTAGAGAGAGGCTTCTCCCCTGTTTCATGGTGTCCTCTTTCCTTACTCTCTTCTTCCCTGGTACACAACAAAGATTCATTCCTGCTTGAGAAACTTGTGTCACAGCCTGTGAACTCTCAGACTGAATTCTGTTGCTGAGACATCTAGATGCAGATGCCTCACTACTCTGAAGAAAAATTACACCTACACTGTAACCATGATTTGCTTGTCTTCAGCTGCATTCAGAGTGTTAAAATCCAGCTCCACAACTATGACCTGGCAGATCAGAGAGGGAGGGTGAGCCTTGAAAGGACGCAAGTGTCTCTGGCAGGGGGGGACACCTGTTGGAACACACACAGTCCTGAGAAGGGGCAGAAGGATCAGTTTGCTGTACACCTCCTGCACTAAGGACTGTAGAAAACATCTGTGAATTTAAGCAGAAAACTTCTGAATCCAACTTATAAATAAGAAAGAGAAATATATTGTACGTATACACTATATTAAGGTCTGAAGCGTGGCTTGGTTCATATGTTCCTACAGAGAATCACAGAAATGTCAGCTGGGATGGCACCTGGAGATCTTTTCTCCGATATACACTCTGAGGCAGAACTTTCTCTGTATCTCTGACAACTTAGTGGGGCTTTGCCTGGCCAAGCCTTTAAAACCTGTGAGGTTGGAGACTCCTGTGTGAAGTGCTGCATCCTCTTTTAGGGAATTGGATGCCTTGAGTCTGCAAGCTGCAACACTGAGGCCTCATCTCTGTGGTTGCTGCTGCCCCACTGCCTTGGCAGTCACCCTTTGCACAATGCAGGCAACCCTTAGACTGGACTGCAGACTCCTCTTTGCTGACCTCACCTCCTTCCATGCTTCCATGTGCCTTATGACCTGAAGTCTCAGCTAAGCCCTCAGAGGTGCCTCCTGTTCTCCTTGCACAGCACCCTGAGTGCACCCTCGCCCAGGGCCGTAGAAGCAGAGTTCATAGCTCCCCATAGTGTTATGGCTGTAATATCCAGGATGTGATGTGCCTCCTTCACATAATGCCCACTGGAGAGGAGAGTAGGAAAAATCTGAGAGAATGGAATTTATTTAGCACCATTACAAGTCGCTTTCATACAAGCAGTACTTGCTGACAAGCATGATTTCTGCTGCTGTTTTTTATTTTCTTCCTAAATTTCACCAGACACAGGACAAACACAAAAAATTGCTTTTGCAGAAGTGATTTGGAGTGTGGGAGTGTATGCAGTCCTCTAAAACTTGTTAAGAACATAGATAAAACAATTCACAGTGATCTTTCTCTTGTATTTTTAAATCAACATAGAGCATGTCTTGACAAGATTTCTAAAAGCCAAAATTCTTTAGCCAGGCAGTGCTCAAGGGAGTCCATATTTCACAGGCATGGGAATTTCAGGAGCCACAGCTGAAGAAAAGCAGTTACTTATGATTGGTTTTGAAGATTTGGTATGAGAAGGTATTGATAAAATTTTATTAGTGACTTATCCCTAACTGATTAATTACTCCAGTTTCAAAAGCTGGGAGATTTGGAGAAGAATAGAGGAAGCTTGGAAATATTATTTGTTTGCATAGTTGCAGGGCTGCTGTAGGTGAAGGAGGCTGTTCTCAAAGGCAGGTTATTGAATGGACTGGACACACTTCAGCTGTGTGGAATCTCAGCATCTTTACAACTAACATGGCTTACATTTTAGGAAAAGATCATGGTGTTTATCTTCAGCAAGATCTCATGAAGATTTCTGTAACAATTGTGCAATTCCTGTACACTACTCGTTGAACTTTGTGTTTGCTTGGCAGAAATAGCAGCCCTGACTGAAGTAGAGGTGCTGTTCAAATGAGAGGTAATCACAGTATTTGTGTTTGTGGAAAACCTGAGCACCAGCAGCAAGGTACAAAACACTTGATAGCAGTTTTCAGGTGTGAACTCATGCTAGATGTTACCAGCTGCACAGATGATCCCAGTGGAGAAAAGCCTTCCCACAAAAAATCAGCTCCTCAAGACAGAAAAAAAATCACTTTGTTCCTCATTCTAGCAGAATGTGAATATCATGTCTGCTGCC
The DNA here is from genome assembly GCA_025960845.1 of Tachycineta bicolor. Taxonomy (NCBI): domain Eukaryota; kingdom Metazoa; phylum Chordata; class Aves; order Passeriformes; family Hirundinidae; genus Tachycineta; species Tachycineta bicolor. The sequence continues at coordinate 2,811,535 of JANEHK010000052.1, read as the reverse complement.
TGAGCATGTCACAACTGCTCTGTGTCCAGTTTGATATTGCCTGTCAGAAAGGAAAGGCTGTCAGGTACTCATTTGAGCAGGTATATGTGAGTGTGTGCTGTGTGTATGTGCACACGTATGCAAACTTTTCCTGGATACATGCACACATCGAGTTTATAACTCCACCAGAAATATTTCCAGGGCAGAAAAAAAGCTAGTCACTTTCACTTGAAACACTCATCTTCATGTGTTTTCATCTTTCTGAATGAAATGTAATTTTGTGAATGTTTCATGGTCAGGATCTCATATCAGTGGTTTTCTTTCCACCAGACATGTTAGTAAGAGCCCACACAGTTCAGAAAAGGGTTTGCAACACTTAAGCAATCTCTTCAGATGATTTTTCCTGTTGACTTCAGTGAATTTTAGCTTATAATTCCCTTTCTGAAAGATGAATGTGCTTTTGTCATTGAGGATGAATTAGGGCTTATCAATGCTTCTATACATCAGGGCTCCAGCCCCTTTGAGGAGGCTGCAACAGATTCCCTAAAATTGGTGCTTTTTAAATAAATGCACTTTTTCCTAAGGAAAGGACACTGAAACACACGAAAGAAAAGAAAATAAGGGCAGCAATGAGGAAAGGACATCCACAAGTCACGGCCAGGGCTCAGGATCTTCCACTGTCACCTCTTGTGGGAAATTAGAAACATGGGATGCCAGCATGTGCTTGCCTCTCTGTAGAAACACTTAGAGGTGTGTGAAAGTGATGATTTGCTTGAAAGAAGTACATGATTAGAGTAGATTATCCCAGGGCTTTTAAAAATAGTTTTAGGCTGGGATTTTCACGGCTCAAGAGAAATAGATAAGTGCACTCTAGATTCTATGATTCTGGTAGGATAAATTAAAAAAAAAAAAAAAAAAGGAATTATAGCATTTTTGCTTTTTTTGAAAAGAGCATTCCATGTAACCAGGCGTTAATTGTGTGAAACCTTCATCCTGAATTCACAATATTTTGAATTTAGAAGACGCAACATGCTAGTGCAAAATACATTGCTAATCAGTCTGTCCTTGGCACCATTTGTGTATCAGTTGTGGACCCTGTACCACACAGGTTACCTCTCAGAAATCATGGGGTTGCTAATCTATGTGGATAATTGCAGCCTTTAGCTCCTCTGATAGGCATTATGTTGTCAGGCCATGGAGCAGCTTGCTGATGAACTCATAAAAGAGCAACAATATGCAGTCTCAGACAGCTCTAAGATCCAGCCCCCCATGCCTTGCCAAGCATTATTTAATAGACTGTTAAACACATTTTAAATTTTAGCTAGAATTGTGATATAAATTTTTTTTTACAAGTACTTTTTTTGTTGCTGGACTTCCAACTAAAATCTTCAATTTTTTTTTCAACAAGGAAAGAACCAGCACTCTGGTGCTCCTGAAGAAAGGCGTACCAAGGTACAAGGAGCACACTCTGTGTGCTCTGCCTCCCTCAGGGCAGTGAAGCTACATGATCCCCAAAATGCTTTCAGGGAATGGAAGGGTTGGAGGAGCAAAGGACTGGAGGCAGAAACACCTGCAGGTGCTGACTTTTCAGCAAGGTTTCCCCCAGGCAAGCATCCACCTTACTGAAAGATGCAAAATAGCCAAGAGACACTCTGTAACTCCAGGCAAGAACTGAAATATCACACCTGGGTTCTAATTTCTTCATAATGAGTAAAATATGCTCTCTGGTCTAACCTAAACATACACATAAATATATCAGCAAAATGCAGGTGATTAAAGAGGGTGTAGTCTCCTTAACACAAATGAGAGCTGCCCTCCCTGTACAAAACCAAAAGTCACTGCCATGATGCAGTTACATAAGGTTTACCTCACAACTGGTGGAGATGAGGGGGGAGAGCATGTGTGAGAGCCATACATGAAAAAAAATTACACATTTTGTCCGAGTCAAATAAATCACAGCCCAATACTAGAGAATACGGGAATATGCCTAACTAGCTATCAGAATACTGCTTAAAAACGAAAGCTGGGGAAATAGCACTGTATTTCACAATGACAAAGATGGCATAAAGCTCATTTGTTCTAAATAATAAGATATATTTCTGAATAACACCCTTTTAGCTGCCCGCTGTGCCTAGGCATGCTCAGATCAGTCATCAGGAAGCTATTTTCTCAGGAGGTTACTTTTCAGTAATTCACTTCTCTGTGAAATGTCACTTGTAAATGAGGAATGGGCTCTACATGACCATAGATTTGAGGGGAGGCAAATTGCTGGGGTGTTATTTTGGTGGTTGCTCTCTCTGCATAACCCAGGTAGGAGACAAAGCATGACACATCTCTTACAGACTCAGTGCAATAAAATGTAAATAATAAAAAGCTTTTTTGATATTACCCTGCCTTCTTTTAGAGCGTGTATTTAATTTTTTTTTCTCTAAAGTTACACATCTTCAGCCATTTCCACAATTTTCTTGATTAACCTTGGGATAGCGTGATTTACTCTATGCATGTATTTCCATTGCTGTGTTGCCGTCTGTATGCTGCGGGGAATTTTTTAAGTAGGACTAAGATTCAAGACCTGCAGTTTGTTCCTTCCTTTTACTGAGTCTGTCCTTGCTGACCCTGGAGAGTTCAGCCTGCCCCTCTGGGTGCCACAGAACATCACTTCCCTGATGCTCATGTGACATAAGTTATAGGGAACATCATTCATGAGACTAAATTACTGTGTTTATTAACCTCCCTTTATATTCTGTGACCTATTAAAAACAAAAACAAAACTAAAACAAAAAAACTACACCACACTGCCTACCATTCCCCCACCCTCAAAATTTGATAAGTTTTGTTGTTCTGCTTGTAAAATGTTACGACTTTTTAAACTCAGAGATTTTGAGGGAGAGTTTTCCTAGGTTAGAAAACTAATTTCTGGCTAAAAATATCTCATTTATGGCCTGTCAAAATATGTATTTCCTTCATTCATCTTTATGATTTGATTTCTGTGCCTGTTTCAGCTCTTATTTTGGCCACCAAATCTACTGCTTAAACAAATAATGATGGGCTCGATCCCTGAAAGTTTCATTTGAAACACTTTTATTTTTTAGGCTATTTTTTACTGTGTTTTCCATGCCCATTAATTGATTCCATTTTGTGTTTGTTTGGATAGAAATGTTTTGTTGCTTTAGTACTTCAGAATGGGTTTCTTTTGCTGGAGTTTCCTTAATCTTAAAAGACTGTTTCCAAAAAACATGAAAGAACAATACTGAAGTGGGTAAATTGTGGAGACAGTAGATAGGAGGCTCAGAGTTAAAAATGGTTTCAAAATAAAATGTGTTAGGAAATTGATTGCTCCTCACACTTTGTAATTAGCACTTCACTAACCTTTGGGAAAAACAGACCCAGAGCAAGGCGGGATTCATATACTGACAACAGAAATAGAAAGCATTAATGATTTTCCTATAATGTCTCATTTACATTTTTGCTGTGTTTCATAACATGCATTGGATATTTCTTGTATAGTTTGCCATTGCAATCATTCTGCCATAATATATTTGGTAAGAATTGCTAATAATACAAATAATATATTATATTTATCTACCTAGATCTCTGTGTGTGTTTATATTGATGACCATGAGTGTGATCCTGCTTGCATAGGTACTTTTATGTGTCCAAATGAAATCTGACACAATTCTGAAGTCTGGCACATTAGGTACAAAATATATGGTTTATAAAGTAAGTACATATCAAGCCAACTGAATAAAAAAATTCTACCAATTCTTACAAACATATGTAGTACATATATTTCTGGCACCCATGTTTTCTCTGATTTGTCACCTTTGTCCAAACTAATCAATTGAGACAGACAGCACTATCTTCCTTTCATTATCTTTGTGGGGCCAAAAGGATTGATATTTCAGTATTTGTCCTGTAGACTGTTATGTTTAACATGTACTTCACTGAATACACACCTGTTTATGGGTAGAGCAGGAAGTCCACTCACCTTTGCTAAATTTCTTCCAGACTGACACTTCCTTTACTAAACTCAGACTGAAATGCACAATTAGTTTTCAGTAAGATCTCCCTGACTGTGGATTTTAAAACACTTTGAAATGTGCACTCTGGCAATGTTAGCTGATGTGCCTGTACCAATGGGTAAATGTAATTCAGCACACAGAGGTATTTTTGTACAGCTGAACATATTCATGAAATGTGCCAGCCTAAATGTGCATATATGATCTGCTCAGTGAGGGCATCTTTCACCTTGACTTGTTTTTCTTTCCTTAGCCTGGCAGGTTTTCTAGGTCTGAGGTGGCTCCAGCTAGATGTCTGGAAATGCCTTCTGTTTCTATAAACTAATAATAGCAACATCAGTAAGTAAGATGCTTCCTGGCATATATTAGTACAAAAGATCAGGCAAGACAAAACAGTAATGGTGAAGCAAAGAAGGTGAAGGAAATCTGTACATGTAACATCAAAATGGGGCCTGACATTCTGAAAATTTTGTAAAAAATAGCTTCACCTTGTATCCAAAGCAACATGTTTACATGTCATATAGTCCTCTAAAGAGCCAAGATGATATGCAAAATTATTTTGAAATGGTCTGATTTTGTGCACTTACTGTCTAAAATATTTTTATTGGTCGTACATGGTGAACCTCACTAAAAATGTAAGCAGCACCCACACCAGATGGAATCGGATCATTTACCCCCTTTCCTTAAGCAGTACGTGGTGGAAGAGAGAGCAGTGATTGATTTTGTTTTTGTGTAGCCAATTACGTTGACTTACAGAAAAATACATTGCTAGAAGAAGGACTGCTCTCAGTCTCACCTGTTGAACATCCAGAAGAAAGCAGCTAATTTTGGAGGAGATGTCATCAAAATGAGAGAGAGGAAAAGCAATTGCGCTAGCAACCCACCTCACTATCCAGAAGATTGAGGTCTTTTGGGGCTACAGGGCACTGTTGGCTTTGAATTTATGCCATTTTGGAAAAGATCACCCAGCTGTGCCATCACTGGTCCAAGTTTCATTGCACTGTTGATAAATAGACTCATTTGTGGCATCAGGTCCTCAGGCTTGGTGAGGAGGGAGAGGGGTGTTAACTTCCTGGGTGTAGTTTGCAGTCTGCATGATTTAGGTATTCTTCAGAAGCAGTCTTGCACACTGAACAGAAATGTTTTCATTAAAAGTTTCTTCCCAGTGTGCTGGGAGAGAGCCGCAGAGGAAGCCTCCCTGTTAAGCACACTGCATACAGCAGCTACCCAAAATCACCATCAGGTATTTCACACCACATCTTTATGTGAAGTTTGTATAATAATGAGACCTATAGGATATATAAAAAAATTATTAAATGTACAAATGGGACTTCTACCACCAGATCATAGTGCTAGGAGAGGCCAGGGAGAAATAAAAGGTGTAAGCACAGCAGTAGATGTATTCACTAATCACATGTAAAGACATGAAGCAGAAATGCCTGTCCCAGCATCTAGAGAGCACAACCAGTGAGAAGGAAAACAAGAATGAGAAAATGCCATTTTGAGTGAAGGGATCTTGTTTGAAAGCAACAAATGATGTTGGGTTACCCCTGCCTGCCCTCCTTTCATCACCTTGGGTAAATAAGGTGGTGGGAAAGACCCTTCTTAATAAGAACAGAACTTGTGATTTTCTGGTTTCATACCTTTCTCTGTAATTGCCAGCATAATATTTTGACCCTTTTTGATAGAAAATGGCATACTTAGTATTTTCCTTCATTTGGCTCCAGGAAGCTGAATACAGACTGCTTCTCACTCAGAAGGTGTCAAACATGTCAGAAAGAGGGGAATGGCTTGTGGAGTGCTGTGCACTCTCTGCAGATTAGGCTGACTTAGCAACACTAAGGACAGCTCTCTACTCACCTGAAAGGCCCCGACTGGGAGCTGCTAATATCGAACACCAAGGCTGTAAGGAGATCCCGAGGTTTGTCAATAACTGCAAGCTCATTGCTGCTGCCTAACAGAAATAAAACCTGATTTTACATTGCTAATGGTCTCAGGGTTTTAAAAGCAAACCCAAGAATTTTGCTTGTGCATTATGCAGTTCGGAAAGAAAATACAAAACAACCACCATCCCCCCAAACTGATCAGGAGCACACAAAGAGCCAAAGATACACTGTGCACAGTACTTATAAATGATATATTTGATAAAGAGTTTCCACATGCAGAATCAAAAATTACAGGCAGGACTGCAGACATGACAAAACAGGAAAACAGGCCACTGGTCTTCATTGGGTGCTCCCCAGAGGATCTGGATTTGTACTGAGAAAGCTGCACTTGTCCTTCCAGCTGACTTGTAATGTGACCTTGGGCAAGTAGCTTGACTCAGATAGCTGGCCATAAAATTGTGCTCACATTCTAAATCTTTGACTAAACTTGTTTATTTACACTGTATACTAATCAGAACAGATGCTGTTACTCACTCTGTGTTTGTACAACAGGTAGCAAACAGAGAGCCTGACCTTGTCTGGAGGTCACAGGTGGCCCACCATGTTGTGAGAAATGTCAGGATGTATCTTCTCAGCAGAAACAAAAATAATGCTAATCTTTCACTTGTCTCAACTGCTACACTGAAGAATTCGAACCAGTACACAAAACAGTTCAACAACACTGTAGATATGCATGGATGGCATGTTTTTCTCTGCGACTTTCTAAATTTATGTCTAATGTGGAGAATGGAAGGCTGTGGACTTGGCTTCTCCAGCATCTGGGAGTATTTGTTATGCCCAATTCTTCTGCTCCAACAGCAGGTTCAGTTTGGCATGATTCCTCAATTACATGATTCGTCTCAGTTCAAAGAGATGGAAAGCACTAGTACTCCAGGTGCCTGTGCTAAATTTAGAGAGGATATTCAATAACGTAGTGTCGTTTTCTTGTCAAAGGCAGAAAAGAGAAAAACAAAAACCATGTAAAACAGAATACTACCAAGCCTGTGTTTATTAATTCATCTAAGGGTAGAGGCAGTGAGTGGCTTCTGGCAGATGACACCAGTGGGATATCTGGTGGCAGAGCAGTTTGCAGCTCCAGAAAAGCAAGTCCCACCACTCCACAAGAAATGATTAATTACTTAATTTTGGAACTTTTACTAAAGTGGTCACACCGCTGTGCTCCTTAACATAGGTAATAGAGTCTGCAGAGTCCTACAGACAGCATGTCCCGAGCTAAGTACTGCTGCCCCTCTTCTGTAAGAGATGCCTAATCTCACCAGGCCAGAGTACACTTTGGTCTCTAGATTTGTGTTTGCCCCCACACTTCTGAGAGCATGAAACAAACCTTGAGATGCATCCATCTTATTTTCTTCTGCCATTTCTAGCAATTATTTTCCCTAAGGGTAATTTTTCTATTACCTGTAAATTTACCCTTTATCAAGGGTAAATTTTTATTACCTGAAGGAGTTGTTCCTTCAGAGCATCCCTAGGCCAGTCTCAAATTTACAACAGGTCATGCCAGGCTCATCAGGGAGGGCAAACCTTTAACTCTCCTTTATATCAAAAGAGTGGTACTCTCCCATGAAGCATGACCACACAGCAGAAGCAGGGAGAGACACAGGGGTGCTCAGGACCAGATTTTCATTAAGGGAAATAAGGATTAGCTTTGCCCTTGTGCCACAGAAGCAGGAAGGAAACGGTGGAAAGGCTGGAAAGCGTAGAACAGCAGGAGGTGGGCTAGAAGTCTCCAGTATAAAAAAATAGCTCTGGAAATGTACTGGAAACAGCATAACTGAGTTCATTGCAGTGGGTTGTTGAAAATTCCATGTTGTAGGTTTTGTGACATGCAGCCTTAAACATGAAAAGCAGCTCAGTGGGATATGCTGAGGATTTTCACCAGCTGTCATCTGCCAGTGGTGGTTACTGTGCACTTTCTGCAAAGTCCTCTGATCCTTCCCTCTCTGACCTGCAGTAGAGGGTTGAGCTTTGCAGTTATGATGAGAATTCCTCTCGCCTTTGGGAGAATGATCAAAACCTCACCCACCCAAATTTAGCAGACACATCTGCCTGTCACCAGCAGACCGGCTCTGTGCAAAAAACCTGCCTCCTCTGTTTGTGAATAAAGCCAGGCAGGGGCAGGGGAGGATGGGATGAAACCCATCCCTCTCTTCTTGCATGGTGCCTCCCTTCCATTACTGCCCCTGAAGCTGACAGGAGAACACCACGGGAGCTCCTGCTCCTACTGCAGGGCATGTCTTGCCTCAGGGAAATCTCTTCTCTCTGAGTTAAGGCACTCTGCTTCATGGGAACAGCCAGTGTGCAGCCGGCTCTGTGCCCAGTCCTCTCCACCCAGATGTTCAGACTCACTTAGCTTTTGCTTCACTGGGACTTTGAATATTGCAATACCAGACTTCCCAGCAACATCCAACATCTGGATGTGCAGTGTCTGGAAGATGTTTGCTACCAGCTGTGCTTTTTGTAGTGGTAAGGAGATTTTAAAACCATTGGTGTCTGTCCTGGAGGGCAAACTTCACCTTTGTCAGTGGGCACTTAAAGAGCAGGATCCCCTGTCAAAGAAAACCCAAAGAAGGTTCTTTTTCAATTTCTTTGAAATTCAGGGGAACAAAAACACGTGGGAAACGCAGAAAATACTAAAGCAGGTTCAATTCCTGCAGACATAAGACATCAACAGTATCGGGAGGAAGCCTCAGGAAAGGCAGTGCAGCCAGCAGGGCTGCAGGCAGCCTTGCCAGGGGTCACAGGATGCCCCCACCCCTGTCATTTATCCCCACAGGCATCTGGTAGCAAGAGGAGGAAGCAGCACCAGGCCCAGGCAGGCATCCAGGGAGCCCTGCCTGTCTGCAGCCACAGGCAAAGGCTCGTGCAATTACAGTGAGAAACTGAAAGGCAATTATTCTGCTGTCTTTTTTTCCTTCTAAGACAAGGAAAGCATGGGTCTACAAGATGAACACCGCTGTGCCACGCTGACAGCATTTCTTGTCAATGACCTCAGTATTTGCTCATTCTGACATCACTGTCAGGAGCAATATAATTCAGGCTGGTGTCCTGTGAAATGCTCCCTGGGCAGATTTACAAGAGAATAAGGCATGTGCCCTTCTGGACAGCAAGCCACTGTGTACTTACCTTCCAAAACAGTCTGTGAATACTAATGAGGGAGGTTTGAAACATTCCCTCCAATCCATTAAAAGCTCCACTGCTGATCACTTCCAGTGCATTAAGAAATGGGGGCTTAAACCCTGAGACCTTCACAGAATTTTCAGCAGACTTTTGAGGAAGAACATTCTGGTGCAGAGGTATTCAAGGAATTTCAGAGCAATATCCATCTTCTGCTGAATTAAAAGTTATGTGTTCAACATAATATTTTGCTGTACAAAAGATACACTGGTTGAAAAAGTGGGTAGAAATGGCGTCATAAAAGTCAAAAATTTCTTCTATTTCCCCCCCTGAAATTAAAGAGAGTTGCCTGAGCTCAAGCTCTCCCTTTAAATCCCAGGAATAACCTTGTTGTCTGTGATAACTCCCGTCTCCTCAGGGAAATTTCCATCCTTGAGAAACATACAAATTACATCCTTGAGTGAACGCAGTATCATCGAAGAAATGAGCAGATCAGAAGCTGGACCAAACTGATGGGTACAGTACCACAAACATATTGCCTGAGCATGTGTGCTAGTTAGCAGAAGAGCAGCATGCGTGCTATTCATAGGAGCTGCCCTGCAGTTTTTTTATCAAGCACTGAACCAAGCTCAGCACTGTACCTGTGTTTCAGACAACATGAAATCACTGATTGGATTTTGATGACATTCAGCTGAAAAATTGGATTGTCCAGGTCCCGAGGACTGAATCCCAGCCAAGGATGCCCTACCAATTCATGCTGGTGCTAAGTTGCAGTTATAGCTCCTTCACTGCGAGCAAAAAGGCAGATACCATAAACTACGGATAGAAGTGAATGAGGAGAGGAGCCTAAATTGTGCCAGGGCGTCTCTGTTGGAGTAATTTGACATCCTTCTGAAACTAGAAAGGGCTAGTGACTGAGGCAGAGACCTCTCCACCACTGCTGCTGAGGACTACATGCCAAGATGAGACTTTATTACTTCCTTTCCCTATTTATTGATCCATCCTCAAGATGTCTTTTCTCCATGATTATCTCCAGCAAAAATGTACAGGTGAGTAGAGCATACCAGGCAGAGTCTTAGATGACTATCTCAAAAGGTGTAGCAAGAACATGACTGCCATCCAGCTAGATGACTGGATATAATATTAAGGATCAGAAAGGAGTTCCAAAATTTCTGTGGTCTTTCATGCTATTTTCAAGCCTCTAAAGGCTTATAACACTCTACCAAGTTACTTATAATCCCCCTCTAGGTGGGCATACCTTTTGTGGTTAGGCACAGCATGCTGTCTGCAAAATGATTTCTTCAAACAGGAGCCAGGACCCATACATTCACTTATTCTATACTGCTGTTGTTACTGCAAAATGAAAAACGATAATCACCATTCAGCCACCATAGTGGCTTCAGTAGTGTACAATTATTATCTGCTTATGTAGTTTAACGGAGGAATGTTATTAGGGAGCTCTATCCACGTGTGTTCTGCTTAAAGGGTTGTCTTCAAAAAGAAATTATGGTTTTACATCTCTGCAGCATGTACTCAGAAGTTATTTGCTGCTCAGTATAACTATAAAAGAGCCCATGTAAAAATTCAAAGGTGAAATTTCTTGAAAATTATCAGCTAAAGCCGCTGATGCCTTTTCCTGGTGCCTTATTTTTTTGTCATGCTTGTAACACCCAAACACTACTGCAACACTGTTAAAAGGCAAGATCTAAAGTCTTCCCGTGTTTGTTTTTGGGGTTTTTTTATTGAATTTGGTGGAAGTGATGTTTGAAATGAAGTGGGGGTTTAGATAAATATGAACAGTGAAGAATTTCGCCATGGGGCTTAGGGACACATGACACATTTGTTTTGCGTAGGCCACAGGGACCCCAGTGGGAACTTAAGGGAATAAATGCAAACCTTCCTCCCTGCCTGCTCATTCGCACCACAGAGAGGCACAGACAAGGACTCAGTTATCTGAGGCTGACCTCAGTCACAAGATAAGTTGTGAGAGATATTTTTGGGGAGGAGAACAGTCATGGATTTAGTCTTGTTAAACAAACGCCCTGTTGTTTTGCCAGTGCTGAACTGGGTGCAGAAAAAGTCCGCTTCCCACATGGAGTTGATCTACCATACAAAGGAACAGCTCTGCTTCTCGTCCTTCCCACATTGCACAAAACCTGCCACCTGTGATAAACAAGAAAGAAATTGCATTTCAGTTAATTTCACTTAATTCCTGCAAAAGCTAGTTATGAGTCTCCTTCCCATCAAATATGGTTTCATAAGAGGCTTTCACTCATTACTTAGATTCTGCTCTGAGTTTTTGTGGAAAAAGGTAAGGCCAGCACAGCCCTTCTTTCTTATCTGCATGCTGGCATTATTACCAAACAGGTCACCAACAGGCCACCCGCAAGGGCAGTGCTGGCAGGGCAGGCTGCTCGCTTCTCTCCCCTGTTCAGTGGAAGAGGAGGTTTGGAACATGACACGGTGCTGGGCTCCAGAGCTGTCTTTACTCTTGTGTGGATGAGATGCTAGAACAATGGGACAAGGAGTAATTCCTCCAGTTTCAAACTTTTAACAATGCTATAGCTTTCTCCAAGACAAAAATTAAAATCTCATGACGTTCCTCATACTGCAACTCCAGAAAAAAAAAATTATCTAGGTCAGCTGAAACTTTTTCCTTTTCTAACATTGTGTATTCATTTCTCTTTGTCTTTTGCCTTTTATACTGCAATTAAATAAATGAGACTGTGCTTCAAAACCAAAAAGAAATGTATTTTTTTTTCACTTGACAAACTGATGATAGACACCATTTCTAAAGGAGAAAACAGCTCAGAGATCTCCTTTCTGTCATCTCTTCCCAGAGCACGGATGAAGGTCATTAATATGTTGCACTCCTATGGTAACATCCAGGTGTCCTCCCCCAACAAATCACACTTCTCTGGAGTCACAGAGATTCGCCTCTGGTACTGGGTACAAGATCAGTTGACTTCAAGCCATTCATTCCTCATGATGTGATTGACCATGGCTGGCACAGGACCTGGCTTCCTTTCTGTGACTGAATAGTAAACTTTAGAACAGGTTATTAAATATATTAATATATATTAATATATATTAATATAAAGTAAATCTGGAGCTGGAAATAGGAAATGTTTTAGCATGAATTTTCAAATGGATGTCATTGATGCTTGGCCTTGTAACATTTCTCAGTTCTTCATACATAGCTATTTACACAGCACCTCAGCCTACTCTGCTTATAGTAACAAAGCAGTCAAGCTGAATTGCAGTCCTTAACTTCCAGAACACTTTGGGGATACCATTTTACACTCTTTGAACTAGTAATCCTGGCTCAGATTTGGCTGATTAAGGATGTCTCTCATTTTCCTTATCTCAATAATCATCTGTGGCTTCAAGCTTGAATTAGGCTGTATTGTTTAATATCTGAAGGAAAGGAGTGGGCAACCAGCATTTAAAGCTGAGAGGTCTGTGTCTACAGCCAGCTCTGGTGCCCTCCACATAGACAGGAGTCAGACAACCCAAGCTGGCTCATTCCCACATCACCCCAGATGGAGGTGTTACAACATAGTACCTGCTTCTGAGCCGGAGTGGAAAGTTTAAAACTTGCTGAGATCAGAAGTGGCAGAGACAAAAGCACATCTGCCCTCTCCTCGTGCTGCCCAGCCCTGGTACCACCGTGTGTCAGTGCAGATGTGGCTGCCACCAAGAGCTCCCGTATATTTCATCCCAGTGGATCCATTCCTGGCCACCCCCAGGAACAATCCTGACAGATGACATTCTTCCCTAGCCTTTGCCATTTGTCTGATGCTGAGACATCTCCTTTGGGACACCTAGTAGCCTTCAGTGTTGTGTGAGAGTGTTTCTAACCTGAAACATAATGAACAGTCTATTTGCAACATGGTAGAGTTACAGAGTGGCTGAAAATTTTCATGCAAATTTCATTGCTCTAGACTTTTAGGACTATTGTTCTGCTTATTTTAAACTAAGAAAACAGATTAAAAGATACTACTACAGTTCTTTGCAAAAGCCCTGCTGCCACTGCTGTCTGTAGTTTCATTCATTCCTCATCTACTGTGATTGCCTCATTCATCTGTTTCACGTCAGGCATTTCACACAATTCAGTATCTTTTAAAAGAGCTGGAGTTTGCTCTGCAATTATGTGTAATGTTCATTTCTTAATCCAGCCAAAAGAACTGTACCCTTCATGGGATCAGATTTCTGCACATTGCTTTCTATTAATATGCGCTCTAGCTGTTGCTGATGTAGCCACACCTCCAGGAGAAGCAGAATTTGCAGAATCCACTGATCATGTGTGTGCATGAGTCAAGGATCAGGCTGATTAATACAGTTTGGGCTGCTGCCCTCTGGGATGCAAGGGAGCAAATCTTTCACGACTGAGGAATTTGCACATGCTCTATTCAATCCACAATAAAGGAAAGTGTTTTTAAAAGCAGCTCTTACTCTATGGTACTTAGTGTAGCAGAAAGCTTTCATTGAAACCTGTAAGGACTGAGAAGTATAAGGAATCTCAACACTAAGAACAGTCAAAGAATAACATTAGTAACAGGACTACCTGTTGAATAAACTGCTTCCACACAGAAACAAAAGAAAAAAATAACAAGATCTGCTCAGACCTAAAAACATTTTCATGCTTTGGAGATTTGCATAGAAAACTCTTCAATGTTTTTTGCTTCCCTGCTCACGCATCTTTAGAGGGAGCAGAGCTCATTGCAACAACATTCTTCAAGAAGGTTTTTTTCCTACAGTGTACAGACATCTCTTGCTTCAAACAAACAGTTTGTTCACATGTGAGTCCAGCTGGAATGGACTCTATGGTGACTCCAAGTTGCCAGGACACTAGTAAAAGCCCAATCTCAAAAATATGGTTTTTCCTATGAATCAGCACAAGAAATGTAACTTTCTTTCATAACAGAGAAGATCAGATTTACAAATGAGCACCCTTGATTCTGAAACAAGGGTATCAAGGCTTTCTCTTCAGACTGCTAATGAGCTCAGTACTTACAAAAATTACACTAGTATGTTTTACTTTAAATGCAGTTTCCCAGTGCCAATAACAAGGTGATTGCACGGCAAGGGCACTGGGCAATCTGAAGCAGCTCTACAAATACAGGTTGCACATTAAGGTCATTCTGGTCTCAGTGTGAGAGTGTCACCATAAGCCATAGAAATCCCTTTAGCAGCAAAGATTAGTCAGAAAGCCATGGCTACAGCTGTGAGTTCTTTGCAGAGCAGAATGAAAGCAGCTGTTTCAAATAGAAGTAAGTACATGTTTAAACTGTGCCAAATGTATAACAATATGAAAACACAAGGAAACCTCCTCCTGGACTACAGTGATTAAACCCCTGGTGTCAGCAGGACTGTGGAGTCAGCAAAATTCCGTGACAGTTGAATTAATGCCAACACTTTGTGCAAGTCTCACTTCTGAGTTCAGGTGGTTTTCCTCAAATGACTTAACTGAGATGAGAGGAACAAGTATCTGCAAAGCTTGCAGAATTGCTTGACAAATTTACTTTCATGTTTCCTTTCATTTGCTCAGATTAGGAGAGGGAAGAAGAGGAGTGACCTGGTGATTCTTGGCCTACCTCCTAGTTGAGCACTGGGAGCACAGATGCTGTCCTTTTCAAATTGCAGATCTGCTCCTCCTACAACATGCTGGGTTTGGTGGACTTCCAGTTTCCTGTGGTAGTGATGCACAGAGCAGTTTCCCTACTCCAAAACTCCAGAGGCAGCAGGGAAGAACCAGATCATCTGACAAGGAGAATTACATGATGGGAGAGTCCGGTGACTGTTAACAAAGTTATTTGATTAGAAGGAGAGTTGTGTTTTCAGGAAAGAGGAAGAAGTATCTGGCAGAGCAGAAAAAAAAATCCTCAGGAAAGCATTTGTGACACCTTAGACATATTTGACCTATGCCCAAGCAATGACCTGGAACTTTAAGGAAATGTTTTCTTGTACTGGCTAAGACACTAAAATAGCAGGTTAGAAAGTCTTGCCATGCCCTACATTATAAGCTTCAGTAAGACTAAGCTTCTGAAAGAAAGAAAATAAGGAAACAGGAAAAAGAAGAAAAAAAGGAAAAAGCAAAAAAGAAAGAAGGAAAAAAAATAAAAATTTAAAAGAAAAAGGATAAAAGAAAAAAGAAAATAAGGAAAAAGAAAAAAGAAAATAGCAAAGAAGGAAAAAAGAAAAAAGAAAATAGCAAAAAAGGAAAAAAAAAGAAAAAAGAAGACTAAAAGACTTAAAGAAAAAAGAGAAAAAAGGGAAAAGAATAAATAAATAAAAGAGAAAATAGAGAGAACAATTTAAAGGTATCCCCTCTGTTCTAGGTGAAATAAAAAGATCAGTCAAAATGACAGCCCAAAAATGAAAGTGTTGACTAGAATTTCTTAGCTGGGTCTTGATCATGGAGTGTTCACCAACCTTCTCAGCTCTTCCATGTGAGATATGAGACACCCAAACCACCTTGTCTATGGGAAATTTTACCCTCTGCTTTCTACTCGCACAGGAATCTTCAGGAGAGTTCTGTATGCCTTGGCAGAAATACTATCTGAGAGGCACCAAGAAGATCAGGCAGCTGCTGGATCTCCTGGACCCACCTGCAGAAGGGTCAGAGGGGATTTACTGGCAACAAGACCTCTGCCACACTCAGGTTGCCAGAGGTGCCTTTGTGGTACCCGGTTTTCTGGTGGACAGGTCCTATCTTTCCCTGTAGATGTCAGGCAGTCATACAATTAAGGAACATCTAGTAAAATCAGCAGGAGGTAAGCCTAAGCCACATGAAATACAGTCCTTCCTTACCAGGACAGCTAACAGTTAGTAATTTCTGTAATTTGCTGCCACAGCGGTCAGGGTTAGAAGGCAT